>SJYO01034137.1:70945671-71535632 GCA_006410555.1 Capra ibex | reverse complement strand
TGTTCGACCTTAGTTCTAACGACCCTCTTTATAGTTATTGGAGTCTATACGTCTACTGTGGTGGGAATACCGTCTTTCACTTCTCCTTGATTTTTCGGAGAACTACTTTCACTTTCTCCTCTCACTTTTTCAACAGAATTTCGAGTTGTAATTCTTTTGCTTCTAGTACCGTAGGCCAGGGTAGTGAAGTACCTTTTATCTACCCCTTTGTCACCTTTGTCACAGTCTGAAATAAAACCCCCCGAGGTTTTTAGTGACGTCTACCACTGACCTCGGTACTTTAATTTTCTGCGAATGAGGAACCTTCCTTTCAATACTGGTTGGATCTATCGTATAAGTTTTCGTCTCTGTAATGAAACGACTGATTCCAGACAGATCAGTTCCGATACCAAAAAGGTCACCCGTACATACCTACACTCTCACCCTGTCACTTCTTCTGACTCTCGGCTTCTTAACTACGAAAACTTGACACCACAACCTCTTGTGAGAACTCTCAGGGAACCTGACGTTCCTCTAGGTTGGTCAGGTAAGATTTCCTCTAGTCGGGACCCTGAAGAAACCTTCCTTACTACGATTTCGACTTGGAGGTCATGAAACCGGTGGAGTACACTTCTCAACTGAGTAACCTTTTGTGAGACTACGACCCTCCCTAACCCCCGTCCTCCTCTTCCCCTACTGTCTCCTACTCTACCGACCTACCGTAGTAGCTGAGCTACCTGCACTCAAACTCACTTGAGGCCCTCTACCACTACCTGTCCCTCCGGACCACACGACGCTAAGTACCCCAGTGTTTCTCAGCCTGTGCTGGCTCACTGACTTGACTTGACTTGACTTGACTTATAAGTGTGATCTTTAGTCTCAATAAACGTTACTTATTGAATGATACACATAAAGATAAGTATAAATTATTCTTGTACGAAATGTGAGTAACTTTATTACGATACTAAGTAGGTCGCGCACGCAAGGACGAATCAAAAGTCAGCGGAGGCTGAGAAACGCTGGGGTACCTGACATCGGGTGATCCGGGAAGACAGGTACTCTAAGAGGTTCGTTCTTATGATTTCACCCATCGGAAAAGGAAGAGGTCCCCTAGAAGGACTGGGTCCCTAACTTAGGCCCAGAGGGTGTAACGTCCGCATAAGAAATGACAGACATAGTAGAAATAGACCATAGTAAAAATTTTCTAATAAATGTAGAAAGAGAAAAAATTTTTTCCTGTAAAAATGGCCAATAAAAGAGAATTAATTTTTTATACTTCTTTTCTCAGTTGATATAGTGATTGTTTTAGTCAATTCGTTTATATGAGGGTAGGGGAACAGATACTTTCAAGAAGTGTATAAGGACTCTATTTTTCGATCTTTTGACCTTACAAAGAATAAAAAAACATACTTTTGACTCCAGGTCTCTACCCGAAAATTTATTTATTGTTAAAATGTTCTTTTTAAGGAGGAGAGTTTAACTCCCAAAAAAAAGGGAAATTTTATTTGATAAATAATGGAAAATTCTTCATTTATATTCTTTTCGTATAACAATATAAACAGTTTCGTATCTAAGAATTTCGATGGTTAATACTCTTTCTTTAGTAATTTGATCCTTATATATACTTTTCGGTGTCGATTATCACATGACTTGCTACTCAAAAGGGAGATTCTAGTCTTTGTTCTGTCACTACAGGCGAGAACAGTGAAGATAAGTCGTAACATGATTCCAAGGTCTGTCCCATATCAGTTCTTTTGCTTTATTTTCCGTAGTTCTTACCTTTCCTTCTTCATTTTAATAAAGATAAACGTCTGCTGTACTAAAACATATATCTTTTAGGATTCCTACAATGAATTTTTAGATTATTTTGATGAATCTTAAACCGTTCAAATACAAGATGTTATAGTGATATTTTTTTTAGTTGACATAAAGATATATGTCGTACTTGTTCTTTGTTCTGTGTTAAGGTAATTATTGTCGTAGTTTTTCTTATGAATCCTCATTTAAGTTGTTTTCTTCGCGTTTCGAATATGAGACTTTTGATTTGTGACAACTTTCTTTGATTTCTTCTCTATTCACCCTTTTGTAGTAATACAAGTACTTAACTATCTGAGTTGTAATTCTGTCCGAAGGGACCACCGAGTCTTCCATCTCTTTGACGGACGTTACACCCTCTGGGTTCAACTAGGGACCCAGTCCTTCTAGTCTAGGGGACCTCTTCCTTGACCGTGGGGTGAGGTCATAAGAACGGATATCTTAGGGTACCTGTCTCCACGGACCTGTCGATGTCAGGTACCCCAGAGTTCCTCAGTCTGTACTGACTGTCTGATTGTATGTGTGTGTGTGGGGGGTAATTCTGCCGGTGGGTTTAAAGTGATGTCTAAGTCGGCTCAAGGATAGTCTTGGGGTTGAATGAAGAAATATCTTTAAGTGTTCGACTAGGTTTGCAAGTGTACCTTTAAGATCCCTGAGTAATATCAGTCTTGTTAGGACTTTTCCTTCCGATTTTATCCTCTTTTGTGTAGGGTTTAAAGTTTTGAATGATGTTTCGATAGTACCACTTCTTGCCGAATTCCAGTCTAGTCCCTCTGCCTTGACTCTCAAGTCTATATTTGTAAATACCAGTTGACTGAAAAGTGTTCCTGCGGTTCTTTTGAGTCGTCCTTTTCTTATCAGAAAAGTTGTTTACTACGACCCTGTTGACCTATAGGTGGACATTTTCTTAATTCAACCCGTTAGTATAGGATGTAGTATATACCTTTATGAGTTAGGACGTGGTATATACCTTTATGAGTTTTAACCGGTCAAGATCTATATTCTCAATTTTTAGTGTCTTAAGAGTTCCTTTTGTGTCCACATTTAGAAACACGGATACCCGTTACCAAAGAATCTATTCTGTGGTATTCGTTTTTGTTGTTTTCTTTTTTTTCCTATTTACTTGAATTAATTGTCGAAAACACAACGTTTCCTATGGTAGTTCTTTCACTTTTCTGTTGGATGTCTTAACCTCTTTTATAACTATAGGTGTTTAATAAATTGAATATTCCTCAATTGTAGATCTTATATATTTGTTAATGTTGAGTTGTTGTTTCTCTATTTTTGGGTCAATTTTTACCCGTCTCTTAGACTCATCGATGAAGAAGTCTCTACTATATTTCACCGGTTATTCGTGTACTTTTTTACCAGTTGTAGTCGGTAATTCCTTAATTTTTAGTTTTGGTGTTCCTCTATGGTGTCGTGTGGATGTTCCTCCCGATACTGTTCTTTCTCTTTAATTGTTCACAACTACTACGACACCTCTTTGACCTTGGGAATGTATGACGACCCCCCCCTAAGTTTCACCACGTCGACGAAACGTTTTGTCAGACCGTCAAGGAAGGTTTCCAATTTGTAACTTAGTGGTATACTGGGTAGTTAAGGTGATGGTCTATATATGAACCTCTCGACTTTTGGATACAGGTGTGTTTATGAGTATGTATTTACCAGTGTCGTCGTAATGAGTATTGTTCCCACCTTGAAGGTCTTTCACCTTTGTTGGGTTTACAGATAGTAGACTACTCACCCAATTATCTTATAATAAACCGTCGTTTTCCTTTACTTCATAACTGCATACGATGTTGTACCTATTTGTGACTTTTGTAGGATTCATTTTCTTAGGTGAGAATTCTCTGGTACATAGTATACTAAGGTAAATATGTGTTACAGGTCCTGTCTGTTTAGATGTCTCTCTCTTTCATCCACTCACTAACGGATCCTGACCCCCTCCATCCAGTACACACTTCCCGTTCTCCCTTCACTGACGATTCCCATGTCCGATTACTTCACAAGATTTTAACTGACACCAGTACTAACGTCTTTGCGACAACATGTCGAAACCAACATGGGGCTTAGTGACTTAATATATGAAATTTATCCACTTAACAGATCATACATGTGACATCGAGTTATTTTGACGGTAATTGTTATAATTACTCTTATAGTTCTCGATTCATCTGGGACGATCTTAATTTTCCATTTCATTAAGAAGAAGTATACCCATAGAAACAATCGAGACGAGTCCACTTATGTATATATACCCTATAAAAATACGATTACTAGTTCGACGTGGTTGAATAAGTGGGGAACGACAGTAGACTCACTGTCTTTTTCTTGTACGTATAAAAAGGTGTATTGTGTAAATAAGGAATAGAGAATGTACAGATTACTGATCTTTGTCATGCACGACGGTTCTTTATGTTGAGTTGCTTCGAATCGACCTTCGATTCTGAGATCTCCCCTCAAGTCGTTCACTGCTGTTTATACGCAGCTTGTTGCTATCTTTTTTTTTTACTCTGTTCCTCTCAGGCTTTGCGCTATCTCTTTTGTTTGGGAGAACCTCCCAATACACTAAAACTTCTGTCTGATTGAGTCAATTTGAGTTCAGAATTCAACTAATCTCACTGACGACAAGTTTCTGGTATTGATCAAATAATTATATAAAATCGGAATTCCAGAATACTGAGACATCCACATTGGGGTGTGAACTTCGTGACATGGTTCCCGTAAGTCTCGTATATGAGACAAAAACGTTCCTTGTAGTAAGGGAAGTATACAAATTTCTTACGGATGACGTATGATTAGTAACCACTATATTTACTTATTGCGTGTTAGTGACGGGGACCTTTCTGACTCTCCGAGTACAGTTGGACAAATACAGTAAAACCTCCGTTGTCCCTAAATTATTTCCTCTGTGTATTGAGTCAGACCTCTGTACTTTGTCTCGAAAAATCTCCTACATTACGACCTTGAATATTCCTATATGACCCCAAGTAGTCAACCACTAGTTCGATCTCTGTCTCCACCCTCCGAGTCACCATTTCTTAGGTGGACGTCACGTCCTCTGAACGGCCTCTGTGCCCAAACTAAGAACCCAGTTCTTCTAGGGGACCTCTTCCTTTACCGTTGGCTGAGGTCATAAGAACGGACCCTTTAGAGTACTTGTCTCCTCGGACTGAGTAACCCAGTGTTGCTCAGACTGTTCTGATTCGCTGATTGTTGTTTTCGTCTCCACCCCACGTTCCTTCGTTCCTCATACACACACACACATATGTCAGTGAGGTTTCTTTTCCCTCTTGTAGTTTTTTTTTGTTCCCTCGTTTCGGGACGTCTACGCGTCATAGTACGGACGAACCCACATTCCCTGTCCCTCCGGACCGCACGACGCCAAGTACCCCCAGTGTCTCTCAGCCTGTGCTGACTCGCTGACTTGACTTGACTTCCCCTCACGTGCACACGACTCGACACAGACTGAGACGCTGGGGTGCCTGACGTCGGGTGTCCCAAGGAGACAGGTGCCGTAAAGGGTCCGTTCTTATGACTCACCCAACGGTAAAGGATGGAGTCCCCTAGAAGGACTGGATCCCTATCTTGGGTGTAGAGAACACAGAGGACGTGACCGTCCACCTAAACAATTGGTGACGTGGAGGACCTTCACCTCCTGGTTTTCGTTTACGTTCCTCGACGGTGTTCTAGTGGTCCACCACTCTGACCCACTCAGAGTAGGCTGCTGGTGCCTGACCAGATGTATGTAGTCCGGTGACTCTATAAAATTCCTCTTTTCCTGTGCCAGTCTAAAAAACATAAACTCTCATCATTATTACGGATAGTCTCATTATACAGTGGTTTCTCATTTATAGGTCCTAAGGTTTAGAAGTTTAGTATAGGAAGGTTTATGGTGGTTGGTTCTTGAATTATTCCCGTAATACCGTTGTCTATAATGATCCACCCTTAAACGAATTTTAGTAATGGAACCCGATTTGGTATATATAATTGAGTATTTCTAAGGAAAACTTTCAGAGTTGATCTTTGGTCTACCCAGTGTATTAGAAGTAAAGAGACAAACCGGAACACAAAATTTTTGACATCACAGAAACCTACTTGGTATATGTGAAGTGGAAGGGTGTCTGGACCGTTAAGGTATGACAGTATACGGCGTGTAGTGTTTGTAGTGGGTAAGTACGCTGAACGAACCGGAGACGGAGACAAGTGTGTGACGATAAGATCATCCTCCCTTCGGTCTTTCGGTTCAGGTTTCCTTCTCACAAAAAGGGGTTCAGGACCTCGTATTGACAGCAGTAGTGTATGGAGGGGAGGTTGCCTTAGGGGTGGTACCAGTAGTTTCTTGTGTTTACCTCCCTTTTTTTCTTAAAAATTTTCAGGAGGATCCTCTTAAAATTTTCAGGATCCCTTTTCCAGTATTAATTAGATTCTATGTAGACAAGGAAGCACTCACTGTCGTGGGGATTGAGGTTCGATCATTGGGACTTTTATGTTTGATCGTTAGTGTTCCCTACCTGACCACTTTTAAGAAGGGTAATTAAAGTCACGATTCCGTCTCTTTTTCCCCTTCCTTGTTAGAGATTAACCTCCATACAATCATTACAGTAATAGAGTATACGTATCATGAAAAGAAGAACGTTTATTAGGTATAACACTATTAAGGGTTGGTTTTACGAAATCTTTTATAAATATAAAAGGAGTTTTAGAAAATCTTCTGTAATTTTATCTTACTTCTAATCAAGAATTTTTAAATTCTATCCTTTAAATTCATATATATACATTTTTGGATTGGTTCATTTGTGAGAACCAGTGATATGAAAATAACGTAGAATAAGTTTTTATGTACCTAATGAAGATTCAAGGGTCTTTTTACGTCTGGATATATGACGGTTTAATGGTATCGTGAAGAATGTTTTACGATGGACAAATGTTAATGCCATTTCCTTTAAGACGGTAGAGGTTTTACAACTTAACATGGAGAGAGTGATTGGCAGAACCGGAAGTTTAATTAAAACTTTTTGATTAAGATTAAAACTCCAAACCAAACTCCATCTTATTGTTATAAATATTGACATTGATATTCCCCTTAGGATGTTCAATGTAAAAAATAGATGTCAAAATAGTCACTATTTCGTGAAGAACACTTTAGTTCGGGGTCGACATTTGTCGAAACAAGTTTGTTCTCAACAGGTGTCTTTAATAAAGATAAAATGAAGTAGTGATAATCGGATCTTCAATGAGTACTTTTCTCTCTGTTTACCGTGCCGACACCTCTTATATCATGAGGTCTCGAGAATTGTCAAAAAAAAGACAAACATAGTCCAAGTTTATACATGTTTTACATAAGGTCAGTGCTATTTCTGACGAACAGAAAAATTGTACATTGATTTTAACGCACATATAAAAGGTCACTTTAAATCAAAGACTTTTACATGTTTTGAGAGATTAGTGTCAAAATTTTATCATCGAAAACCTTTGACTGTTATTTACTTCATTAATTAGATAATTTATGTTCACCTTATTTGGGTGAGTCTAATACCATTTTAACAGTAATATGACTAAATTTCGTTTAGTTGTATGATTCCTCCTTACTAAGACGTATATAGGAAATTACTTATAGACGACCTTTTGTGTTTCACCGTCTTTTTAGAGAAATTGTCTTATCCTCTATGTACGTTATGGGGGTTTACGTATTTGAGATCGTCGTGGTACTCTTATGTAATAGATTTGAAATCTTCTTAAATTTACATTATCCACAAGTTTTATCTTTTAAACGGTAATTCTATTAGTTTGAAATTTTTTAAATAGTCATATTTTCATCGAAGTACTCGACAACGACATATGTGTATAGACGAGAGTTTTTATATTGTCGTCGATAAATAGTGATATAATGATATATAGACTCTTAGTATTTAAGTGTTAGTTGTTTTATTTTTTAAAGTCAAAGTCGTAATATAAAGTCATAATGGAAGATTGTCGAGACCCTTTGATATTTTAATTGATAAAGATACTCTTAAAATCTATCGAAATATAGAAATTTTTATAGGACTTCAAGTGACTCTTTATTGTTCAGTTAAGGTTTTAAGGTATATCGACTATGATACTTCTTTTGTTTAGGGAGGACCTTACTCTTGTGTTTTAGCAGGAGGTATAATATATATATATATCTATATATATAATAGTTCGTATGTCATAAAATAAACCCCATGTCTACTGAGAACTCGTTACGTCCCTCAATCCCCACAGTTGGGAGCTACGTCAGTTTTTCGGTACGGATCGAAAGGTCCACCAGGAGACACAGGAACCAAGGTGTAGGTACCTAAGTTGGTTGACTCCTAACACACGATGACATTAAAAATGATAACTTTCTTTAGGTGATAGTCACCCGAGACATTCGAGTTTGGACACAATCTAATCGATGTCGATTAGCTTCTGATGTCGGAGTTTCCTTCGGGACTCGTGAAGTCACCCAGCCACGTGTGGACGAGTCAGGGTTTTCCTATAGTAGTCAATCCAATTCTTTTTATAAAAGATTCTTTTTTATCGTTAAGTCCATTTTGAATTATGATGAAGGGGGTTTCTTTAATCATTTGTAAAAGTAGGAGTATTAGAAGGATAAAATGTATAGAGGTCTGAAGATGTCGCAAGTTTATTTATATGAAAATTTTCACAATTAAATAGTCTTGAAGAAATTACTTTTATAAAAACGTATCAAATATTGTTCCTGTGCTTTGTCAGGACATCGTGAACTGATTCCTTATAGCTCGTCGAGTAGGTAAAATTTTAAATCAAGTCGTCGTATTCAAAATTTTTTAGTTTCTTTTCTCATTTATTTCCATTGAGATATTACGGTCATTTATCTTAAATCTGTATTTTTCAACATGGTCGAATCATGTATTATTTTATGTTTGCAAAAAATTTCTCATAAACACTTACTTTAATATGCGGACCCTGAACGAGATTTTTGTGTTTGCACCTTCTGACCCATCCTAATCTTTCCTTTGTTCTGACCGGTACAAAAGGATTTAAAACTTCGAGTCTCTATCCACGCACCCTCAAGTGATTTCATGATAGAGAAAGTTTATGTAACCTTTGAATCACATTCAAATTTCTGATTGTTTTTTTTTTAGAACGAAAAGAGAAATTTTGATTCATCATGAAGAATTTTTTATGTATTTCGAATATCTCATTTATTTGATATTTATGTAATGATGTAAAAGTTCCGGCTTTCTTTTGAGTCCCGGCGGAAGACCGTACAATTAATTACTTAGTCATTCTAAATCCGTATTTTGAAATTAAAATTCTTCTCGTGTTCGACCGAACGATTTATCGATAATGATATTAGTTGAGTTAGGTGAACTGACTGATCTAGTGACAAAGGACATAGGAAGGTAGAATTTTTTTTTTTGTGTGTGTGTATCTACAAGATCACTAAAACGAGGATTAAATCGTTATTTTACCATAGTTGGTCTCGTCTCCTTACAACCGTCTTATAGAAAAAACGATAAGTAAGAAAGGACGACTTTATTCAAGGTTCCTTCTTTCCGTTTTTTTTAACATATACGTTCGGAATTTTTGTGTCTAAAATTTACAAAAAAACGGTATCATTTTTTCCTATAACATAGTTCAAATTTATAAACACAAAGTCTAAATTTCTCTTTAATAAAATTATAAGAAACACATTAAATATTTTGTAACTAGAATAAAGACATATCAAAAGGACTGTATCTTTGTCAATAATTTAAAGACTGTGTTGTTACACGAACAAAACCCCTATTCTGATTTTACGTGACAATTGATTGAACCATCATGTATGATCCTAGTTTTCACGACTCGACATTTGGATTTCAACAATGATTATTGGGTACGTTGGATCCTGTTTAGTAGATTACAGGATCTTAATCCTGGCTTACACAGTTTCCGTGTTCGAAAGTTTGAAACTACAAAATGGGATATTAGGTCGGATGCGATTTTATATATACAATGACTTTGTCAAACAAGAGGATTACAACTCAAAATAAAACAAAAAAAGGATAAATTAAAATATAAAGTAAAAAAAGTCTTGCTTTACTTATTGGATTCGACTAAAGTTTGGTGATGTCAAACTTTTTAGGATCTAATGTGGTAGAGACTTTAGAAATTACGATAAAACTATAAGATTGTAATCAACATTTTACTAAACCAAAAGACAGAGTCCATCTTGAGAATTAAAATTAGTTCATTGAATCACTCATAAGTAATTATAACTAACTATCTTTTATTTTTGTTCAAGTCTATATTTAGAAGATTTTGGGATTTCATAAAAATTTATTATTCGTTTGAGATTCTAACGTATTACGGAAATTATATTGGTTTTCGATTTTAACTGGACAATTTAAAGTAAAAGTCTTGAGTTTATAGAGGAACCGATTGGATATATAAGGTCATCAGTTTCTTCGACATAGAAGTGTAGTTTCTTTCATTGAGGATGAACTGAGGGTTCTTGTCTCTTTTAGTTATCTACTGGTCAGTGTCAATCATTAAGGTTCGTGACTTCTACTCGTTTCATTATGTGTGAGTCTTTTAAGATCCACGTTTTGCATCTAATCTTTGTCGAAATGGTTACTATTTATGTTTTTAAGCATAAAGAATTGCGCTGTCATAAGTTACGTGTACACAACAAATTCAAAATCGGTTTCTTTAGTTCAAATATTAATACGAGTGACATCAATGTAGATAAATGATTAACCTACACGATTTGTCCTTTATTTAAAAACGAAAGGAGTTATGTTTATAAAAATTTTGAGGTATACTTAGTGTAACGAGAAATCATCATTGACACATAGAATTTTTGATCATACCAAATGATAGTCACATTTGTATGTCAGAAGTCTGACCTACTTGGTTTTTACAAGTGTGCAAGGCAGAAAGAATGTCGATATCTTTGCTCTTACGTGAATAGGACTTTATGAACCTCGTAGCGGAGATACTTTTGAGGTTTTACACGGAGAAAATACGTTTTAATAAACGTAAAAATCTTTACTTGACCTTATCGGAGTATCGGTTTGTCAAAAGGGGGGTAAGTAAGGATTCTTTTTAGATTTTAATGAAGAAGGAACCCGACTCGTGCTCCAGAGTCACAGAGATCATTCAAATTAGGACATGGGGATTATAAGTTGGTTAAGTTAGTTTTAATTTTAAGAGTACTTTTTCTCAAACCTCATAGAGTGAAGTGGTAAGAAGACTTATACGATTTCTTAAAATAAGAAAAACTTGAACAGGTTTTTCTCTACGTACTGTTTCCTTTTGAAAAAAGAATTAATATTCATTTTGATGGATCCAGTTTTCTAAGGTTTCTTCCTATTTTTATTTCCGTTACTGACTATCCATAAACAAATGTAAACGGCTAAGAGTCTAGAGGAATGTAGGATTTTCATGAGGTTGTTCCGGTTATTAATAACATTGACCGCACCTTGTATAAATCTTATTTAACGTAGAAAAATTTTATAGTTTAAGAAATTTTAAGTCTTCGTACACTTCTAAATAGAAGACAATCGACTACATGTTTTCATTCAGACTGTAATTGTCCAAGTACGACCTTGAATGTGGTTATTTGGCAAAGGAACAAACTTTAGTATGTCACTCTAGTGGAGATTCACTGCCGTTTCGAATTAAAGTCTCATCTTTTGGATTAAAAAAAAAATTAAAAATACTGAGAGTTCTTGTATGTACTTTTACCTTTTGTCCAATTGTTTCTCCCAGAAAATGTCCGACCCAATTCTTTATTTATCTCCTCTAAACCTTATTGTGCAACAGAGTGACTTTTTACTAAACATGATATTAATCGAGTCATCGGGCAAAAGATGATTCCATCACCTTTAACGGATGAGGTCAGGTGGATCCGTTGATATTTGGTATTTAGTCATTTTGAAAAGACTTCAATTCTCAATTTTTTTATTTTTCAGACTGGACCTTAAAATTGAGTCCCAACATTGAAACGTTCTAAATAGACTTTGGTTCACTCAAACATGTGTAATGAATTAGTACTGCCAGCTCGACTTAGACATGGATACACTCTTGCCGTCACGCAAGACTCACCCAAGTCCGGCACCGAGCCTCAAGACGCAGTATAGTCCACGAGAGAGTAGTAGACAGGGCAACTACGAAAGACCACAATTTCCTCTGACTTCTAGGGGCGGACGACTAAGGAAATTTTTTTTTTTTTTCCCGTACCCCTAAATTTTTCACAATGTCAAAACAATTTTATATGTTCTATTAGATTTTCAATTTTGACTGAGACTATATACGAATGAATACTTTATGCCAGTATAAAGTTGACTTTAAACTTAGTTTCTGAATTTTTTACTTAATTTGTCTTTTTTAAAATTTCGTTTCGTTACGTGTTCTTTCGATAGACTTCACTATGTTAAATTTTTACATTTGTATGTTAAATCTTTACATCGAAGGTTCTTGATTTTTTGAAAGTCCAATATATTCGTTAATTAACCAATCTACAAGTTTATTAATAAACTTTTCTTTTTCTTTTATTCTATTTTGACGTTCCAATAATAAATAATAAGTACCCTCCTATCCTTCTCTTTCACTTTAGAATTCAGAGTCAAAAAAATAGACGGTATCAAAAGTCAAGAATCTCAGTAAATCTTTTCATTAATCTTTATAAGGACATTGTAATATATGTTACTACAATCACATAAAGTCGAAAAGAACGGACGATGAGTATTACTTTAATAAAGAGAAACGTTTTAAAGGACAAAATAAAGATAGTTTCACTTAAATTCAATAGGGTGACCGTTTCTCTACCTTAAATTTGGTTTCGATTGAGACTGTGAATTGAGAATAGTGACAGTAGTGGTCTAATAGATTTAAACTATAATCTTTCGTCTTACTCTACAGTAAACTGTTTGGGTAATTCGTCCCTTCCGGGGTCGTGTTCTACCAATTTCTCGTCGAACCACCTGGGGAATATTAGAGACTGGTTATTTTGAAGTTTTGACTTTATAATCCGATTCAATCCGTTCTTTTACTTTTGAAATCACTAGTTGTCCCTACCAGTATTAAACAGTTGGACTTTCTTACATTCTAGAGGAGTTATCTTTGTTCTTCTTATACACATTATATCCTTTAACGAATATTGATCTTTTTCTCCTACTATATTCCTCTATAGATCTAATACTATTAAATATATGAAATACATTGTTAATAATGAGTACCTCTTCGTGGTCTTTCTTTATACCTTCTATAATTATACCACTCTAGTTGAAAGAAAAGATCCCGAAGACCAAAGTATGACGAAATACACAAAATAAAGTGTAAATTTATAAAATTGATTATCATGGTATTACGATATTTAATATGTTTGATAATTTTCTAATTTTCTGAGGGAAGAACTAAGGTGTAGAAGTGGATTGATAAAAAGTTATTAATTACCTTGGAGGTCAAACTGTAAATTAAAATAAGGAAATTTTGGAAAGAAGACTTAGATAACAAAGATAATTGACTATTTAGTTACGTGTTTATCAAACGTCATATAACACTGTTGTACTTTAACAAAATGTTGTTTCCGTTTAGGATGACTCTCTTGTCATTGGTTTTACTGATAGAGAACTAGTTAGTACCCGGTGTAGTTAATCGGACCTTTTCAAAATTCGTCGGTCATTCTTTGGTACTCCATAAGTATAAACCAAAGTTATTTAGTCCTTTTCAAAAAGAGGTTCTTTCCGGTTTGATTTTATTAGGTCCAACTGACAGGTCAGTTGATTTACGATTCAACCGGTTCTTGACTAAAGTCACTTTTACTGTTGTCTTTGTTTAACAGGACAATTGTACCTTCTCGTGTTGATTATAATCGTTGTTCCTGGACGATCTTGACCACCTATTCTCACATTCTCACTTTTCCTCTAATCCTAATTCTCTCTCTCTCCTCCTCAGCAGACTAAAGTCCAAGAATGCTGTAAGACCTTACTTCATTCTTTCGACTACTCCGTACTCACAACCCCATGACAACTACGGTGACTTCGTCTGAGAAGAGTCTCTGTTCGATTCTTCCTCTTTTCCTTCTTTCCCTGAGTCCAACGAAAAGAAGGTCTCCGAGTTTATAAGCGATATAAATCGTTTTCCGTATAAATTCAATGGGATCTGCGATATAGATTTTACTTTTGTTTTCGGGACTCGTACGAAATAAAAATCCCTACAAACAATTTTTTTTTTTATTATTAGTTGTAAACGTATCTTTAAAATGTATACGATTTTTATCGTGACGCTTTGAACAAAATAAATTGTATAAGGTTTATAGATCAACAAAAATTTAAGACACGTCAAAGGAGAAGTTGACATCAATAAGGAATTTTTGGAATTGAAAAGTATTTTGGATGTAAAATATAGAAATTTAGTTTATAGTTTTATTTTTCGTACTTCAGATAAACCGTCTTTGGTTATTTCAAGACATTCCGTTAATAGGAAGTTAATTTTTGATTTGTTTTAAAATTTTTTCGTACTTCATATAGACGATATGATGTTTGCAACTTTTTCATCCTATTAAAGAGAAATCTTTCCCTAAGGATTCGATTATACCGATCGTGTAGATATCACTTACAAATTCCTTTTTATATAGTTTACTATATAAGAAACTAGTGTCACTATTTTTTATTTTTGAAACGTAAAATTTATACTCTCATGGTTGCTTCGGTTTTGATCTTCTATACTGGTATAATTTTTTTTTCTTTGGACTCGTTCCTACATTTTCTAAGTCTTTCACGAATTTTTAAGAGAAAGGAGTAAATACTTCACCGTTCTTTCGGGAGGGAACTTTGTGTGTTTTTCGGGGTCTTTATAGAACTTAGTGTACCCTTTCTTTACTACAACCGAGAGTGACGTCCGGTCCGGAAGTCCCACGACAGTGGTCGGAAGAGAGTCCTCAGACAAGTCCATATACACGGTGTCGTCCTCCCACCCCACAGAAAATGAACTTCTTTTTGTTTAGAGCCCTTTAACGTCTGTTAGTTTAAACCATACTAAGTACATTATTTCTAAGTATTAGTCCCAATTTCTGTGTATAGACGTGACGAGAATCAAAACCCGAAGGGACCGAGTCGCTGACTCTTAGGTAGACGGCTGCGACTTCTACGTCCTCCGGACCCTAGTTAGGGACCCAGCCCTTCTAGGGGACCTCCTCCTTTACCGTCGGGTGAGGTCACGAGAAGGGTACCTGTCTCCTCGGACCACCCGATGGCAGGTACCCCGGTGTTTCTCAGCTCGGGCTGAGATCCTTTCTAAGTATTAGTCCTGGTTTCCGTATACAGAAGTGACGAGAATGAAACCTCTCGTTTATTAATATACTTCTCTCGAGATCGTTCAGAAGGGACTCCAACACTTGTAATAAGAACACCATAGACCAAGTCATTTATACTTTGAACAGTCTACTATGATACTGATTTTTCCATAGTATGAATTACATATCCGTAAGTGATTAAGATGTCCATATAAAAACCCGATCTATACATTTATTATATCAAATCCTGTCATTGTCCAGATTTACGTCTGGTGGAAAGTTTTTTAGGTAAATATGGTTCTTTTAGATTTTGTGAGGTCTAAATAACGTAAACTTTACAGGAATTATGTACTATATCAAGTTTATAGACTGGAATAAGTTCTTGGCGGTGGCTTTCTCTAGTTGACTGAAAGTATCCTATCCTATCGACCAGTGTCTCCAAGATTATTAGTGGATGTTCTTTGGTCACGGTAAACCCGTTTATGTTAAATAACGATTTTACTGGTAAAATTTTTAATACTGTAAATGTTTATTTTTTTCTTTGAAACTAAAAGAGACTTATGTATATGTGTGTACATCTTAGATAAAAAAGATATTTCACTTAAGATTTTTTAGAACTCCTTTTTCAATTCTGTATGATTTATATTTAGTTCTATCGATGATGTTATACAAGTTACGATGTGTTGGACTGTATAATTTACCTTTTTTTTTTTTTCGGGTACTGAAAACAAACCAACGTTTGTTCACTACCTTAATTTATGTAAAATGAGTTAAATTTTCAGCATCAGTTGACCGTCGATTTTTAATTAAAAAAAAAGTTAAGGTTACTTCTTTGTAAACCTAAATGAACTAGTATATCGGGGAAAGAGATAATTCAATTGACTTTATGTCATAAAACGTTGACACTGGAAACATTCTTTAAAGTCCGAATTTCAGTTAGTAGTGAGAACTAATATATAGTAACTGATAAATTTACTAAGGGTACCTTTGTATTCTTGTATTCTAGAAGTTGTCTATTTTTCAAAATTTAATTACAGACAATAAATTTCTCTCTACACTTTCTTGGACTGTTGATTGTACACTCAGGTACATGAGGATCTCTGCAGTGGAACTACTTCTGTTGTACTTCTAATACCGTGTTGATGTGTGAATATGGCACACATGTTGGAATCGAGTTGTCGGATTCTCCCTTAACCGATTGAGACGAGATTTACAGTCTGAGGAAAGTAGTGTTCGGAAATCCCTCTACCTTCCTAAATAGATGTCGTCACAACGAGTTTCACACTAAGAGGTCTAGTTGTCAGAAGTCGTAGAGAACCTTTGGACAATCTTCACGTGTCAGCTTCCGGGATAGAGTCGGGAAGATTTAAATCTTTACCAACCCTGAGTCGTTAAACATAAAATTGTGAAGAAGGTCCCCGAAGACTACATCCGAAATAAATTAATTCCGTAGACATAAAAAGATTTATTGTGACGGTTCCGAAATATAGTAGTAGAAGTGGTAATTATCAGTGGAATGTGGAGTTAACAATTGTAATTCGGAAATGAGGTGTGATTCGTGAAACATTAGGAATGAATTAAGAGTGCTGTTGAAACATTCCTTTATTGAATAAGGGTAAAATACTTAATTTCTTTTATGATTGCACGGATTCGAGTCTTTTGAGTATTCCCAATCTCAGGTCTAGTTTCGGCTCGAGATCTCAGATGTAATCTCGGTAATAACGTACTGTGACAGTTGTACTATAATAGCAATAGTATAAATAAGGTAGGTTGTTACGACATTCCATTCATTACATTGTAAGTACAACGTCTACTTACAATGTCTGAGCCTAATTCGTTTAAAAACTTCTAGTGTATCACCGTCTTTTTCTTACATACAGATTTAAACTGGACTTTTATGTATACGGATAGAACAGACGTTATGTCGGAACTTATTTTCGTTTTCGACACTGATAGATGATAATAGTTAATAGTGTAAATTAGAGAACTAAGGGAAACGACTTAAGGACTCATTATAAGATAAGAGGTCCGTCTCACAATAAAATTATCTAACATAATTTAGTCACTTTCAGTTCGAGTTTTACTTATCTTAGTCCCACCGGTCTCTAACGTACTAAGTTTCAGTTTGTCTTCATAATTACTGGAGACATTCCCTGACAGTATGTTTTTTTTCTTTCTTCTTTCTCTTTACTTTTATGAAAGTGGGGGATAAAGAGACCGAAGACATTTACTTGGTAGTCTGAAGTTTATAAAAATTTTCTATTTACTTCCAGTCTTATAAAACCAAGAGTTTACGATCACATGAATTCCGTAAAGAAATGAGTAACATAAAGTGTCGTGAAAGGTTTATATTTGTAGAAGCTGAGGAGACTACTTTCATTTTCGAATTTCTGTAAGGAAGGTGGTTTCTGTTCGTCCCTGGAATCGTCGTTGAACATTGTGACGTACTGATTAACTTGTTTTTGTTCAATGCTAATCTCTTGTCCTTGATTCATGTCACCGGCTCATATTCGATAATGTTAAAATAATCTCAGAGACCTCATAAGAAAATAACTTACACGACCTCGTAGGACGCCACTGTGATCTTAGTAAGTGAACTCCTCGATCTCGAGGGTTACACAGTCAAGTCAAGTCAAGTCAGCGAGTCAGTACAGGCTGAGAAACGTTGGGGAACTTAGCGTCGTGCGATTTAAAATTTGTCCGAAAACGTAAATTTTCGTAGTGATGTGATAGTATCGTGAATCCCTCTAAGTTCCCTTCAAAGTTTTACTAGTAAGTACAATAAGGTCCAGAGACGTTTATGTCTCCTCCTTATTACCTCGAAACCGAAGTTAGGTCTCAAGTGGAAATCGGACACTCCTTTACACATGAAATTCGTATGAATTGTCTCGAGAGAAAAAGAGACTTTTATGAGTTTTGAGAAATATGGTCATCCCAAATGGTTTATCTCAACCCACAGCCATCCGCCCCCTCCCCCCCCCTCCTTCCTTCTCGCTTTATAAAAGATGTTACAAGGTTAGTAAACCGATCAGTTTTAAGGTTCCGTTAGTGATAGATGAAGGAATTCTTTCAAAATACATTTTGTCGATGAATGACTGTATAAGGTGTCTTTACTAACATTGTAGGTTAGGGAAGAAAATATTTTAGAGGATTCATGTGAAGTTTTTGTTAATGGGACCTCTTCTTGGGTCATATTTCGACTTGGAATGGGTATTCTAAAGTTGACTTTATTTTTAAAATCTTTTCAGATAATAATTTTTCGATTTTCAATGACCGGAAGAGACTCAGTATAATAATGTAATTTTGGAAACATTTTTATGACTTTACATCGATAAATTACTCAAAATAAACCTCTACATTAATTAAAGGACGACTTCTTTCTGTTCACCGTCCATAATTGATTGTTATGTTGATATGTTACCTGTTCATCGTCCATAATTGATTGGACAATTTCCTTTTTCACCATGAAAAAAAAAAATTAAAAAAATGAAATGTTATGACATAACCAAAACGGTATGTAACTGTACTTAGGTGGTGTCCACATGTACTCAAGGGTTGGGACTTGGGGAGAGGGTGGAGGGAGGGGTATAGTAGAGAGACCCAGTAGGGTCACGTGGTCGGGGTTCGTAGGACATAAGACATAACTTGGATCTGATGGCTAAACAAAGAATATACTATCATATGTACAAAGTTACGGTAAGAGGGTTTAGTAGGGTGGGAGAGGGAGAGGGTGTCTCAGGTTTTCAGACAAGAAATGTAGACACAGAGAAAACGACAGAGCGTATGTCCCAGTAGTAACGGTAGAAAGATTTAAGGTATATATACACAATCATATGACATAACCACAAAAAGAAAGACCGAATGAAGTGAGACATATTAGCCAAGGATAAAGTAGGTGGAGTAATCTTGACTAAGTTTACATAAGAAAAATTACCGACTCATTATGAGGTAACACATATGCATGGTGTCGAAAGAATAGGTAAGTAGACGACTACCTGTAGATCCAACGAAGGTTTGGATGATTTTTCATCCAAATGAAAAATTTTTGGATGTTGGAAATCCCAGAGTCACGACTCTACATTTACAAGGTTGAAAGTCTAAATTTGTGTAGAATTTTAGTCCATCTTGTTTGATATAATAAATATATAAAATTAAAAGACATATGACACTACTGTAGAATTTTTGAAAAGATCAATCGGTCAAGAATCTCTGTCGTCCCCCGATGCTACCCTCGTACGGAAACTATACATTTAATTGGTGAGGTCCTTTATGAGAAAATTAGCCCGGGGACTTAAACCCCTCTGTTGTAAGGTTCCCACAATCCGTTGACCCTTGGTGGGGATACCAAATCTCGGTCGACTTTAATACATCTGATCAGTCAGGATTTGACAGGTGGGACGGACGGTAAGGGTTCTCTTTGGGGTTACGTCCGAGATCGGAACCAACCATAAGAGGACATGAGGACGAAAGACGGGCGACGGACTGGACTCCGCAAGGACGACGGAGGATCTCCACACGGTCCGGGGGGCAATCCCCTTTGTGTTACTTTGACGGGTCGGACCGGTCCGTGGTATCAGTATAAACGTACTTAATAAAGTACTGTCCTCCAGGACCATTCCTTGGACCTTGATTGTTCGGTGGTGGTTAACGTTCTTAAATCCCTTCCAGTTTTCCTCTACAGTGCACAGAATGGTGGAGGGTCTTAGGAAGAGCGACGTAGGTAGAACGAACTCGTTACGTACCTGGTGGTCCTTCTTGGGACTCAGTCTTACTAGCCGGTCTCTGTCGGTCTTTGATTAGAGTAGTGGTCCTTTGGGCTCTGGCACTCAGTGCACTGTCTCGTCGGGAGGACCCAAGGGAGACGGACGACGCGGGGAAGGGTCATCTCAGAGAACGAAACAGTCGTGTGCACAGAGCCTGTTAAGTGACGACTCACAGTCTCTTCTCAGGTGAAACCCCGGAATCTTCCCCAATGGGAAGGACGTTGCAAAGCTCCTGGACACTCATGTCATTTGAAGACAAAGGGGTTCGGAGAGGGTGAAGAGGAGATCGTCGGTGTGAGATGACTAGTAGCACATTCTGTCTTCTGTCTGTTGTCCCGTTAGATACGAGAAACATATGTTGACAAAGGTTCAACGTACGTATAATCTTTCGACTGCAAATTAATGATTTGTCTAAAGGGGCGGTGCTCTAAGAATATGTGTCACCATATATTCCTTTTTTTAGGAAAGAGGTGATCATGTCTAATTGACTTGTCACGTAAAGATACAGGTGAAACTTTCAGTGGAATTGAAACAGTAATAAGAAGATTTAAATAGAGACCGTGTTTCGTATAGTAGATTTTACTTGTTCCTTATCTTTAATCTATGGGTGGACACTTCCCCATGACCATTCAAGGTAGAAAAGAACACTAAAGAGGAAACGATCGGCTCGTCGAAGAAATTTAAGGACTTTGAAAAGACGTTTGACTTACGTCTTTCTGACGTATGTAATTGGTTTATTTTTATCCAGAATTACGGGTGAAAATGGGATTAAAAGAAGGTAAAGTGACTTATTAACTGAGAACGTGTTCTTTGAATCGAGAGTTTAGTTAATGTCCGTATTATACTTTTACTGTTCTTTTATTTGGATTATAGTTTGTAAACATATGATATTTCATGAGACTGTTTAGAGTAAGTTTTTGCAGTACTATGTTGATTCAATCTTAAACCACGGTCGATCGAAACGATACAGGGAAGAACCAGCAAGTCTATATGAAATGATTCTGGTTCCATCCCCTGCCCCCACCTCCAACCCTCACTTTAGTCATTTCTACCCGTGTGACACAAATAGTGTCTTTTTAAATTTAGTGGATTCACAGGTGAGGATTTGTAGAGACATAGACCTCGTCCGGAAATTGAAAATGATCCTTATAATTGAGAACATAATGTACTCCGTAAAATAAAAGTCGTTATGTTTGTCGTTGTAAATAATGACAGTGACTGACTGTAATCATTTAAAAGTAATGGTTTCTAAGGATTTGTCGTCGTCTTTCCTTTTCGTCCAGGGGTGCTTCCAGAAATCCTAGCCATTGTTAAAATTTTTAATGAAAACACTTTACGATTGAGAATCCTTGAGTTTCATTAGATTATTTATTTCCAGTACCGATGTTTGTCATAGAGAAATACGTGACCTTCATCTTTAATGAGAGGGTGACAAGAGTCTCTCTTATTCGATTCCGATGTTTTATTGGTCTAAAAAGTTTTTTAACTTTTAGACACACGTTCAAATTTGTAGATAATCTCAACCATTATTTTTGTACTTTAATGTCCAGGGAGAGTTTGGACTATTTGGTTGGGGTCAAAGTGAACGTAGAACCCTTCCTTTCGAAACCTTCCTTTCCGAGTACTATAAGACTGGATGACGTCTCTTTGTCTTCTTCCAGTTTTAATTTCGACACTATTGTGGAAAGGAAGAATGGAATTTGGACAATGGGGGGTGGATATTGAACATCTAGTCCTTTGACTTAGACGTAATAATATGAATAGATTAACTTCTCTTATAGTATAATGACAATTTTTTATATCTCGATTCTTCCAGTGTAAGTGTAACAACCTTTACTTTATTTTCTTTTTGGCATTAATCAGAAATACATTAAACTTGATCATGTAGTTCAAAAAGAATATGATTAAACCGTAAGGTTCCATCAATTACAAATTTTGAGAAGAGTTGAAGTATTTCTGGGTTCGACGACAATTAAAAATATCTGAATCCAAAGGTACTATTGTTTTATGGTGAACCTTTCGTGAGATTGTTAGGTTCGTATCAACTTTAAAAGGAGTGGGCAGTTGGAATCCTCTAGTGTGTAAAGAAAAGTCGCGAGCCGAGAGACGTAAAACTCTCGTGGAACAGATGTTGACGGAAGTCTCTGAAGAGATTAGAGAATATTACAAACCAAAGTACATACCAAAAATCACTGTTTTTGTTCGGTCTTATAAAGGTACGAACGAAGTAAATACATTTTCTAATATATGAGGAAACCCGGGGGATGTTTCGTGGTTGGAATTAGAAGTTCCGTCGAACCTTTTATTCAGTACCAAAACAATAAAACCCCGGTTTTGTAAGGCTTCTCTAACTAGTGTTCAAGGACTTCGGTTCAGATCACTTATTTATTTGATCCCAACTGAGGTCCTCGATTACCCAGTAAAGGATTATCAGTTAGGTGGAAGTGTTATGTTATGATCCCGAGTGATGGTCAGTCAAACCAGTTTTTATATGTGACTGAAATTTCTCCCTTTTGTTTAAGAAATTGATATTTGTGGTAAGAGTCTTTTTTATAGTCCATTCTCCTTTGTTGTACTAACTGTCTAAAATTATTTGATAAAGGAATAGTGTAATCAAAAACGGGTATTGAACTTTCTACATCAATATTTTTTCTTAGTTGAATTATGTCATTTTTTAATGAGTCCAAGTTTTTAGTAAAGTACGTTCAAACTCTTTTAATTAGGTGTTGGATCAAGGAAACAACAGTCCTTTAAGTCGTTTACAATTATATTAGTATCAAAGTTACAAAAACGATATCCCAAATTATCTGTTAAAGTTTTCTTTTCAAGGTTTTTCCAAGACTCATTACCGTTTTATCTTATTTACACATCAAAGGACTCCCCTAACAAATACCTTCCCGTGACGAATTGACCTACGGATACAGGGACGAAACAACTTTATGAAACTCCGATTTTGAGTGTGAAAATGGCGTCAAGTTCTTTACATAAACCTCTTATACCACCCACATTCCCTTCGTTTTATTCCGTTGTGAACAAACAGAACTAGTAGAATGTCTCTTACTGAATATCAGTGGTTCTACTTTCAATTTTGTCAGCATTTTGACTCCAAAGTTGAGATCAAATATAATTTCTTTTCTATTGTTTTCGTGAACTTTTGTCGCAATTCCTTCGAAATGTTGATTTGGTTTCCTTTCTTTCTACTAAAATTGATGACTTGATAGATTAATATTGGTTTAGTTATTTATAAGTGTTTTCACATTCTAAAAAAATTTTCTTGACTAAAAATTCTTAGACTTACTAAAGATGTTACTGGTCAACCCCAAATCGAATTCATAATTGTCACGTGTAGATTGTTCTCGGACCAATGGGACGTGAACTCGTTAAAGTCGAGGGTCCAGTAGCCTAGACTACATATGGTGCCGTATGTATTTTATACGGAGTTTGCATCCCAATAAGAAAGGTGACTTATGAAGTTTGTCCCTCCAACACTTGTATTAGGAACCCCAGACCACTCGTGATTTACGCTTCGTATTTCCACTCGTTAGTAGGGGAGCTAGTGGGACAATAGGACGGTAACAAAGGAAGAGGAATATTCGAGAAAGAAACGCTGTCGGTGTTCTTGAGTTCTGCCCCGACCATACTTGTGAAGCACCGAAGAACGAAGCTACGTCCTGTTGACCAAAAAAGGGTCATAAAACGGGTCCACTGCGAGACATAAAATAGTCGGTAAGATTGGTATCGTTAAATGAACCTACCAAGGTTCTTGGGGAGTCCCACAGAGAATCTAGAATGAGACACAACATAGTCTCTCGAGTCTCAATAAGAGTGGGTTTGTTTCGTATTTTGTCCCAAATATACAGTTTTTCGACTTTATGGTGATGGTCGAACTCAAAGGTGTTAAGTCTTCTCAAACCACAAAGGGATGTAACGTCTTCTAGTTAGTTTCCACGATAGGCGGTTCGTTTCAGGTATAATTTCACTATTAAGGGTGGAAAATAAAGGATAGTATGGATCAATTGGTGTGTTTACAGTTGTGTTGTATGCGTTAGTTACCACTGACGTAAATTACATATGTTACAAAGGTCAACTGTCACGTTAGATGACTAGAGAGTGAAGAACGAGATTTCAGTGCTGTCAACAAGACTCTTATAGTTTCTTTAAAGAGGATGTAAAATATGAGAGGTAAAAGGTAATGTATATATTCTACAGACTGGTCTTCTACGTCTAACGGTGAGCCTAGAATACTGAAGTGAATGAAAGCTTTCTACTACGAGTCTCCTCTTGGGGTCAGGTATTTGTCACAAACGGGACGATAGCCGGGTGACCGGTTTGAAGACTCTACAAAATCATTTACAGTACAAACCTCACTACCACGACAATTAATAACGGACTTTTTATTTTATTCATACTCCTTGGTCGGTTTTTAAGTGTTTGTCTGTTAGTTCGTGTCCTGACAAGTCAATATATTTTTGAGTCCTAAGGATGACTCGGTGTTACAATTCATATACTTCTCTCGATCTCTTTGTCAAAAGTTGTAATATTCACTATTACATCTTTATACCATTATTACCCTGATATTTATGTTGCCGTGAGAAAGTGTTTAGAGTTGTGAATTGTTCGTTTTATTTACAAGGACATTACGTGTCTGAAAATTTCTCAAATATTACACCAGTCACAGAAGAGAAACTTGTAAATCCTAATGATGGATACTTAAGACCCACTACAAGTGACCTTCGTTCATCCAAAATCGTCAACGAATAAATTTTCATTTCAGAGGGAGGGGTTTCACAGAATGTTTTTACTTCTGTGGTTTAAAAGAGAGACTTTTGATAAAAGATTTTTAGGTAGTAGTTCTTAAAAGAATTTCGATTGAATGGACTTTATATGACACTATGTCTTTTCTAAAAGTTAGTAAATGATTCAAAAGGGGATGAGTTCTCTTTTTGTTTGGGAATTTATATATGAAATGAAACAACTACATATTTCACCATATTTTAGTACAATTACTCTTAGTGATAGTAAAAAATAATATTATATCAAGGAATCTTTTGATCATAACCCGAAGGGACAACCAAGTCTGCCATTTCTTAGACGGACTTTACGTCCTCTGGGTCCAAACTAGGGACCCAACCTTCTAGGGGATCTCTTCCCTTATCGTTGCGTGAGGTCACAAGAACGGACCTCTTAAAGTACCTGTCTCCTCAGACCGTCCGATCTTTTAATCGTATTAAAATAATTTATAATTGGAACGACTAGTGAAATCACTTAAAGTTGACAGGAAATAGTGTAGCTTCAAGTAAGTCAGGAGGACGGTCATGAAGATTTCACATCTTAGTCAAAATCAATTCTTCAGATTACTGAAACATTAACTCTAACTCTAATGTTTCACTAGAGTCATTATTATTCTGTCTATGCAATAGTTTAGATAGTCGTTAATGAACCACTTGATAATTTAAGACTTATTTTTATTTCGTAAAAGTCTTGTATCGATTTAGACATATAGTGTACTTGTCATTTTTACATTTATAATTAAGTGATGCTCCATAACTACTGCAATATTACTCACGGACTATGAACAGGATGATTTCATCTGTCATTTTCGTATCACGGAACGAAAGAGAGTGTGTCATCAGTACAATAGACAACGATGAACTTTCGGGAAGAAGAGTCATTCGTAAAAATGGAGACTGTTTTAAATATATGATTATATAACGGAATCGGAAACCAAGTTTCGACAAAAAGAATCGTACGGTAGGATCTAGGATATTTTACATCGATTGTTAACGAGATTGTACACCGCAATCAGTGAGTCAGTGCAGACTGAGAAACGTTGGGGCACCTGACATCGGGGGGTCCGAGGAGACAGGTACACTAAGAGGTCCGGTCTTGTGACCTCACCCAACGGCAAGGGAAGACGTCCCATAGAAGGGTTGGGTCCCTAGCTTGGGTCCAGAGAACGTAACATTCGTCTAAGAAATAACAGACTCGGTGAACCAGTGTTTCCCGTATTGCACGTCCCAACAGTAGTTTCACCCTTTCTTATATGATTATCAGTCCTTAGCAAACTTATACGTTGAAAAACACACACAAGATGATTTACGGATCGTGTTAAGATCCTTGAACTTTATGTTGTCACTCTTCGTTGTATTAATACGTAATGAAAGATCTCGTTCTTCTCAACCGACTACTCGTTCGTTTGGTCATCGACTCGTTACTCTAAGGTCTCTCCTCATTCACGACTCTTCCGGTGTCTGGTCCTACCCTGTTTCTGACTCTCTGTCCTTCTGGTTCCGATCTAAACCACCAGGGACTCCCAAGCGGCTCCCTCCGAACAGTTGACTCTAGACTCACAAAGGTTCCTATGTGTGCCCATAGATTGTCGACTAGGAATATTCAGAGTGTGTCACTCCGTTGGTGTCCTAAATATTTCGCACATTCCTTACACTGGGTACACGAAGACTGAACAACAAATCAGCGATTCGGATTTGAGAAGAAACTGGGGTACCTGACATCGGGAAGTCCAAGGAGACAGGTACCCTAATAGGTCCCTTCTTATGACCTCACCCAACGGTCAAGGAAAAGGTCCCCTAGAAGGGTTGGGTCCCTAGCTTGGACGTGGAAGACGTGACCGGACCGGGGACCGGTACGGCTACAGACGTCGTCCTAATCTTTTGGAAACGCGTTTGAAGTGTACGTGTCATTTCCGGGATTCACTCTTTGGTTACCTGCAAAAGATTTGTCCTCGTGGATTTTCAAAGGGGTCGAGTGACACAACACGTTTTTGTCTTCGCTCCCATCTTTCTTCTTTGAGTAAGCAAATCGATGTAGTTTATTTGATGGTCACGAATTGGTTTTTTGATGAAGATACCCCTTGACATCATCAAGTTAACTCAAGTTTAGTCAAGTCAGTGAGTCAGCACAGTCTGAGAAACCCTTGGGTACCTGACGTCGTGAGGTCCGGAGGGACAGGTAGTGGTTGAGGACCTCTAGTGAGTCTGAGTACAGGTAACTCAGCCACTACGGTAGGTTGGTAGAGTAGGAGACAGTAGGGGAAGAGGACGGGAGTTAGAAAGGGTTGTAGTCCTAGAACAGTTTACTCAGTCGAGTGTAGTCCACCGGTTTCATAACCTCAACGTCGAAGTCGTCATCAGGAAGGTTACTTATAAGTCCTGACTAAAGGAAATCCTGCCTGACCAACCTAGAGGAACGTCAGGTTCCCTGAGAGTTCTCTCTCAAGTTTTGGTAGTTAAGAAACCGTTAGTCGAAAGAAATCTCAGGTTGAGAGTGTAGGTATGTACTGATGACCTTTTTGGTATCGAAACTGACCTGTCTGGAACCATCCGTTACATTAGAGAGACGAAAAATTATTCGACAGATCCAACCAGTATCGAAAAATAGGTTCCTCGTCCATAGAAAATTAAAGTACCGACGTTAGTGGTAGACGTCTATAAAACCTCGGGTTTTTTTCTTTCAGACAGTGATAAAGGTAACGAAGGGGTAGACAAACGGTACTTCACTACCCTGGTCTACGGTACTAGAATCAAAAGACTTACAACTCAAAATACATTTGAAAAAGTGAGAGGAGAAAGTAGTTGTCCGAGAATAGACGTATAGACTCCAATAACTATAAAGAGGGTCGTTAGAACTAAGGTCGAACACGAAGTAGATCGGACCGTAAAGCGTACTACATGAGACGTGTATTCAATTTATTCGTCCCACTGTTATATGTTGGAACTACATGAGGAAAGGTCTAAACGTCGATCAGACAACAAGGTACAGGTCAAGATTGACAACGAAGAACTAGACGTATGTCTAAAGACTCCTCCGTCCAGTCCACTAGACCATAAGGGTAGAGAACTTCTTAAAAGGTGTCAAACACCACTAGGTGTGTCAGTTTCCGAAACCGTATCAGTTATTTCGTCTTCGTCTACAAAAAGACCTTGAGAGAACGAAAAACCTACTAGGTTGTCTACAACCGTTAAAGTAGAGACCAAGGAGACGGAAAAGATTTTGGTCGAACTTGTAGACCTTCAAGTGTCAAGTACATGACAACTTCTGACCGAACCTCTTAAAACTCGTAATGAAACGATCACACACTCTACTCACGTTAACATGTCATCAAACTCGTAACGGAAAGAATCCCTAACCCTACTTTTGACTGGAAAAGGTCAGGACACCGGTGGCGACTCAAAAGGTTTAAACGACCGTAGAACTCATGTCGTGAAAGTGTCGTAATAGAAAGTCCTAAACTTTATCGAGTTGACCTTCAGGTAGTGGAGGTGATCGAAAGAAGCATCATTACGAAGGATTCCGGGTGGACTGAAGCGTAAGGTCCTACAGACCGAGATCCATTCACTAGTGTGGTAGCACTAATAGATCCAACACTACTAGAAAAAACATATCAAGAAGACACATAAGAACGGTGGAGAAGAATTATAGAAGACGAAGACAATCCAGGTATGGTAAAGACGGGAAATAACACGGGTAGAAACGTACTTTACAAGGGAACCATAGAGATTTACAGAACTTTTCTAGAGATCGGAAAGAGTAAGTTAACAAAACAATTATCGTAGTCAAATTTTTTATTGACTATTACCTTTTACACTATTTTTTGTATTGAGACCAGATCGTCCATCTAAAACAATTTACTTTGTTTGGTTTTTTTTTTTTTTTAGGAAAAAGTGACTCAATATATTCTCGGAGTATTAGTGTTCGACGTTTCATGTAAGTTTTTACCTTTACTGTCTTCGTTATCAAGTATGACGACGCCTTTCTTTTTGTGTACTCCTAATAAATTAGTGTTACCTGAACCCGGATGATATGAAAATATATGGTAAATTGACGGGAGAGATTATTGGTGTAGAGTAGACAACAAACCCGGTTCTCTGTTTATGCTCAATGTGTCTTGACTTGCAAGTTCAGTCCCTTTTCTTTACGAAATTGTAAGATCCCAGACTCTAATATTATAGACAATTAGAGTGATTCGTCAATGTTTTACAACGTTTTAATAAGTAATTTCCTTTCCAGTGTCTTTAATTAACGACGATAAAGGGTTCAGGATATTTAGGACTCATTTTTACTTTTCTCCTGGTTAATAAGTTTATTTATGTACCATCAATGAATGCATGTTCTGTTTCGCGTTTGTCGGGGACTCCAGGATATTGGGTCAATTCCTTTATTCCCTACTCGTGTGTCTGTTTTGTCTGACTTTTCGACTCGTAATTTAATTTGATAGAACATAAGGGAGTTTGGTGATGTGTTGTACATTAATTTTCGGATTATTTTGAGTATCATTGTTATCGTCACAAACACATCACTAATGATATATATGTAATTCACAGAAACGGATTTAATTAAATAAATTAGAAGTGTTATTAGGATACCACATTACTACATCAAAAAATATAATTAAGAAGCGAATGTCTACTCTTTTGACTCTGGACTTCTGTGATTTATGGAACAAGATCCAGTGTACCAATCCTTCATAATTTCGTTTATAAGTTTGGTCTACAAGGACGAGGTCTAAGACACCAGAATTGAGATGTGACGTGACGTTTTTGAAGGATCCTTACCTTTCCAGAATGCTGTAGTCCTTTCGAACTTCCTCTTCCTACCTCCGGAGTAGAAAAATGCCTGATATAGGTCCTTAATCACAGACCATAAATAGATGTAGATAATGAGTTTTAAGTGACTCCTTTTTGACCTTAAAGAGGGAAAAACTTCCCATGTGATAGGTAGTCCGTGACTCGATTGGTCCACGAAACGTCTATGATTGAGTTAGGAATGTTGGTGATAAAGTCACTTCTGTTACTTTGCCTCTCTTCAATTGTGTGTTAAACAGGGTTTAGTTTTTGAATCATCTACCATCTAAACTCTATGTTTGGGTCCGTCAGGTACGAGAATTTGTAAAATGATAGACGGGGAGGATTTTTTATTTTTCTCCAGAACAAGTATGTAAAGAGAAGACTTATTATCTACAACTGAAATAACAACTTATGACTTAAATTATATCTTTCTGAAGGATACTAACTCCTTAAGACTGGACGGTAATCTAATATATTCATATAGATTTTTCTTCAGATCAAGGAGTAACCTAATGTACGAGTTCTCATCTTTGATACAGATAAGGTTCGTGAATCGTGTCACGGGTTGTCTTGTCTGTATGTTACTCATGAATAGTTTATATGACTTTAGTGTAACCATCTCATAAAATCGTACATTGAGTTATATACGGACGTACGTACGACTCACGGGTCAGCACAGACTGAGAAACGCTGCGGTCCCTGACAGCGGGTGGTCCGAGGAGACAGATACCCTAAAGGGTCGTTCTTATGACCTCTCCTAACGGTAAAGGAGGAGGTCCCCTAAAAGGACTGGTCCCTCCCTAGTTTGGGTACAACGGACACAGAGAACGTGACGCCCACCAAAGGAATGGTGACTCGGCACCCCCTTCGGGAGTTGAGTTATATATATATTCCGTCAATTAGTTTCATTAAATCACCCACCTTTTCAACGATGGGATTTTAACTAGCTAAAACAAAAAATTTTCCATCCAAAATTTTTGACTTTTCTTTTACAAAATAAAATGACATCTATTTTTAGAAGACTTATTTTGATTTCACTTATGACGTATTTCGTTTTCTCGTTCCAATAAATTTCATTTACCTTGAATGGAAACTCGGCAGATTTGACTAATAGGATATGTGCAAAGAACACGACAGTATCTTTATTCTGTGTCATTGGCGTACGAACGACCACCCGTGGGTCAAGAAGAAACACAAACCCAGCTAGACCTTCTGTACTCGAGCTCACGACTTCTACCCAACAAGGGACGTCCCCTCTTTTGTTTTACTGTCCGACTTTCGTCGGTTAAACGAAGGTGACCTGTTCTCTTGTACCTTCGACACTCCCACTAAAGAGAATTGGTTTTTGAGGGTGTAGGAACTTTTATATTCTTTGAAAGGAAATTTAGACTTATGAGACCTTCACACGTTGGTATGCGAAGAAATTTTGTTAATGTCAGTTAGGAATAATAAACTTCTAAGACATGGGTTCTAAAACGGATGAGGTATCCCACGTAGACATTGGTGTTTTAGGAATGAACACCATCAAAGAACTAGAAAAGGTCATTGGAGTGTACGAGGAGGACTCCGACTAGTTCCGGTATGGGTCGGAAGAACAGAGTCGAGAGTATGATATTTGTTCATAGGAAAGACGTCGGATAAGTCGTGGTACCTCAAACGTAGAAGCACGAAAGACAACCATGAACGTGACAAAGTTTACCGGGGGTTCGTGTCACGACTCACGACAGACAAGAATCCATGTCCGTCTGACACTACACGGAGTGCCTCTTTTTTACAATATATTCGAAACAAGTCCGTACTCACGAAAACCGGTGCCCAATTACCATTACTTAGTTATTATATATAATTTATCCCACAGAAATTTATCTTTGTATTAGTAATTTCATTTTAAATTTTTTTCCTTTGTATTAGTTTGTTCCGATAACTAACCGACTACTTTTACACTGGACTCCGAGTGTCCCTTAGATTGGCACAGAGGGCGTCCTGCTACCGAGTTATAGTGATTGAGTCACAAACACCACGGAAACATCTTGTTTTGGTGACATTTATCTTGACTACTACACGATAATTTTATGTTCATAGAATATGCGCCGATAGTGATTCGATTTTCAAAAATGGGTAAATTTTAATGGATTAAGACCCCTCCTTAAATGACCCTTTCAAATGTGAGTTATATTAGAGATGATGTGACTTTTTATGTTCCTTTTGTTTCATTAGGTAGTAGTGTCATAGAAAATGGATCTAGTTCATTCCGGAATTTGTCTCCAAAAATATTAATATTAAAGTTCTTGGTTTTGATAAGTTTTTATATATAAGTTTTATACTAGTAATGTCTAAAGAAAATGTCAGACTTTTTTGTTCGTATTTTTTTTTAGACGTACATTATCTTGGTAATATTTCGTTTTAAAAGGTTCAAGAGTCATTTTTAAGAGAACATTGTTCGTAACTGGTTTTAAAACCCCCTCAGGTTAACAAATAAAGTAAATGTATTGTGAAAAGAAAGGACTTTGTCGAATTGCAGGATTCCTCTTAAAATTGACCATGATACATTTCAATTTTAATTCATACAAATTTAAAAAAGTAAAATTTCTTAAAAAAAAAATTAAGGTTAAAATTTAAATTTCTGCACTTTTCTCTCTTACCTTTTGTCACTTTAATATTTTGTCCGTTCCGTTTAAAACCAGAAACCGTTTTACTGAGAAGTCTAATCATTATTACCCGACCCACAATGTATACGGAGGACACTAAAGGAAATCGGGAATCTCTCGACAATACTTTCCCTCCATGGAAAGGACATACATCGGTCCGAGAAGGGTCAAAATAAAGACCTTTGGAGATGTTGTTGACAAGAGTACTTTCTTAGTGAAGACTTTCCTTCACTCACTATGTAAAATACGGAGAGGGATTTTTTTACTTCGTCCTTCAGTACTGAAGACCGAATTGACGGTAATATGTGTCCAAGTAAACTCTTTATTAATACTTACTAGACCGTTGCGCGATGCGGGTGACTTCAGAAGGTTTGATCCTCATCCGGAAGGAGTGAGGGAAAGGGTAGGAGTTTTAGACACTGAAAGTGTCGTTCCGAACACGATGTAAACCCAACGACAGGTCGTCAGGACGTTGGAGACTAAAAGAAAAGAGTAGAACATTAATTTCAAATCTCTTACGATGATCAAAACTAAGTATCTCTTTAAGTAAGTGTGTCTTAAGATAAATAATTCAGTGTATTTCTTCCCTTTATCCGGTAAACAAGAATGACTGAACTATTAAGAAAATCTCCATTTAAAGATCTATCACATCCGACTATATTCGTACAAAAGATTATGTACATAAAAGGTTTTTACATTTTAACAATTCTGCTACTATAACGAAAACGTTCGGAATATACTGATTAGTAGTTTAGGAATAAGTTGTCTTTACGTCAAACTCAGGTTATTTATGAAAGTGTGATATAATTAAGTGTGTCACGTTAATTAGACGTGTTAATAAGGTGAGTTAAATTAGGGTAAGGCTCATTTTCGGAAATCCCATTTGATCGATAAAAATGTTCGTTTACTGTAGACTGTAGTTGATTTGTGTGACGAAAGAAGTTAAGAAGAGACTAAAGAATTTCTTTCAATATCAAGTTCTAAAGACACCAGTTTTCGGATCGGTAGTAATAGACCTACTATTTCTGATCCTTTTATTCAAATATCGACTATTTGTCACTTCTCTTAATATTCTTCATTACTCCCACTATGGTGTACATAGTCCCGTATGTTTATCCACTATGTGTGAATATGACTTATAGATGATGCACGTATTTTGTCTCTCTCTCTCTCTACCAGAAACGGAAACTGTACAAGTTGGACCACACCCTTCTGTCTATACAATTTGTTTATTTTATGAGAAGTCGTACTATCTCTGAGACTTTTATTTACCCATTCCCGATGATACCTCTTCGACTACGGATTCTTCTCGGACTTTGGTACCGTGTCATAGAGTCGAACACATCGTACTGGGAGTCACTCACACTCATTGAAACTTCTTACTCCGATCTCTATCTCTTCAGTCAAGTACTCCCATGGACGACCCTTGATGACTCTGTACATTTATCCCTTGTCGAAACGTAAAATCTTGTCCTTTAAGTCATCGTGGCTTCTGTCGCCCAACCGTCTTCGTCTTCTATAATTCTTCTCCACCGTTCTTATGTGTCTTCTTGATATGTTTTTTCTAGAAGTGTTGGGTCTATTAGTGTTACCACACTAGTGAATGGATCTCGGTCTGTAGGACCTTACGCTTCAGTTCCCCCGGAATCCTTCGTAGTGATGCTTGTTTCGATCACCTCCACTACCTTAAGGTCAACTCGATAAAGTTTAGGACTTTCTACTACGACACTTTCACGACATGAGTTCTACGGTCGTTTAAACCTTTTGAGTCGTCACCGGTGTCCTGACCTTTTCCAGTCAAAAGTAGGGTTAGGGATTCTTTCCGTTACGAGTTTGATGACGTGTTAACGTGAGTAGAGTGTGTGATCGTTTCATTACGAGTTTTAAGGGGTTCGGTCAGAAGTTGTCATGCACTTGGCACTTGAAGGTCTACAAGTTCGACCAAAATCTTTTCCGTCTCCTTGGTCTCTACTTTAACGGTTGTAGACAACCTACTAGGTTTTTCGTTCTCTCAAGGTCTTTTTGTAGACGAAGACGAAATAACTGATACGGTTTCGGAAACTAACACACCTAGTGGTGTTTGACACCTTTTAAGAAATTCTCTACCCTTATGGTCTAGTGGACTGGACGGAGGAGTCTTTAGACATACGTCTAGTTCTTCGTTGTCAATCTTGACCTGTACCTTGTTGTCTGATCAACGTTTAGTCCTTTCCTTATGTAGTTTCAACATATGACTGTGGGACGAATAAATTTAATGTACGTCTCATGTAGTACGCTTTACGGTCCGATCTACTTCGTGTTCTACCTTAGTTCTAACGACCCTCTTTATGGAGTCTATACGTCTACTGTGGTGGGAATACCGTCTTTCGCTTCTTGATTTCTCGGAGAACTACTTTCTTCTCTCACTTTTTCAACTGAATTTTGAGTTGTAAGTCTTTTGATTCTAGTACCGTAGACCAGGTTAGTGAAGTACCGTTTGTCTACCCCTTCGTTACCTTTATCACTGTCTGAAAGAAACCCCCCCGGAAGTTTTAGTGACGTCTACTACTGACGTCGGTACTTTAATTTTCTGTGGACGAGGAACCTATTTTTCGATACTGGTTGGATCTGTCGAATAATTTTTCGTCTCTGTAATGCAACGGATGGTTCCAGGTAGGTCAGTTTCGATACCAAAAAGGTCATCAGTACATACCTACACTCTCAACCTGATATTTCTTTCGACTAGCGGTTTCTTAACTACGAAAACTTGACACCACAACCTCTTCTGAGAACTCTCAAGGAACCTTACGTTCCTCTAGGTTGGTCAGGTAGGATTTCCTTTGGTCAGGACTTATAACCTTCCTGATGACGACTTCTACTTTGAAGTTATGAAACCGGTGGACTAAACTTCTTGCCTGAGTAAACTTTTCTGGGACTACAACCCTTTCAAACTCCCGTCCTCCTCTTACCCTGCTGTCTCCTACTCTACCAACCTGCCGTAGTGGCTGAGATACCTGTACTCAGACTCATTAGAGGCCCTCAACCACTACCTGTCCCTCCGGACCTGACGACGTCAGGTACCCAAACGTTTCTCAGTCTGTCCTGACTTGATGACTTGACTTGACTTGTAACCTGTGTCCCTACGATCAGTCTTGGAATGTTTCCTAGGGTTCATAATTTTTTTATTATTATTTTTCCTATCCTCCAATCCCTCACCTTACTTCTGTACTTTTCCCTAATTTCCATTCAATTCTTTCATCTTTGTCAAACTAATTCATTGTCAAACCTTCATCCCGTCACCAAGTAGTTTGACCCCACTCGACAGAGAGTCCCGTGTAAAGAGTTTCAGACCTCTGTAAAACATGTCAATGTCGACTCCTTCTGACGATGACCGAAGATTACCCTTCTTCGGTCCCTACAACGATTTATAACTATTACGTGTCCTGTCGGGGGATGTTGTTTTTTGATAGGTCGGTTTTTACAGTTGTCACGGTTCCAATTCTTTAACAGGGGACCCAAGGACCAGACCCATTGACTTTTCTTCGGTCACGGTGATCCGTTCTACCATTTGTCTTTTATGTCAGTCCTTGACCCCCAGCCAACTACTCCGTTTCTACTCGAGAGTCAAACCTGGTTCAAGTTTGCGCATGTCAAACGTTCATTTTGATAGTCCTTCCCTTGAATTTTACAATGAAAGCCCGAGTGGTCTCTTTTGGTCCGACCTCACTTTTCAAAACTCTTGGTAATTCTCTCTAATAGTGATCAGATAAATTCTGTGTATAGTTATAATTCGCACACCTATGTAAAGTAAAATCTCTTTTCGACGTCTGTCGTCATCTCTTCGATATGGACTTTAAAGTTTCGAGAATAGAGAATTTCCTAGACTTTTCGTGAACTGTGTCTAATAGGGTTCACGAGTTCACCATTATGAAAAAGTTTATTTGACCTACCGTGAACATTTATTTCCAATCTGTGTGATAAAGGAATTATTGTTAAGTGTGTTTTGGTTGACGTAGTTTATGGTCGTAAAAGGTTTCATACTAGATACCTTGTTTTCAGGATCGTGACTCACAAGGTACAAATTTATTCATGACGTTTGTGACACACACAGGGTGAGACTTTGTAAATATTTCGTACAATTATATTTCAAGACTCTTCAGGACGTCATTTCTTTAGGTAAATTGGGACTTATTAGTTGGGTCGTACGTCGTTTCACTACATTGGGGTCTTAAGAAGTACCTCGTGTCATTGTAGAGTATCCTGAATCTGATATTGATGTTATACTCTTACCTTTCTATTTGAAACCCCATTTATGTAGAGTGACTTTCGGTTAATTATATAAGATGGTAGAAATAACTGTAATGACAATGGTCTTATGTGTATATATCGTATTGTGTTTTAGCTCCGGAAATCAGAAATAAAGTCATACTAAACAATTTGTCTATATTTGTGGTGTCTCATTGAGAGGATTCTTTAATTTATAATTAGATTTTTAGTTGAAATTTTCGTTTATTCAAAACCGTCCCTTACGAAATTTACTCGAATCTCTTTGTTTCGATTTGTGTCTGTGTCTCTCTCTGTGTGTGTGTGTAAAATCAGAATCTCTTAGCAGACGACGCATTAAAGAAGGTAGTTATCAAGTGCTGGGCAATTTTCTCCAATGAACTCATAAAAGGTCTTCCAGTATTTTATTAAGATTTTCAACCATATTATATTATACATAATATCTTAAGACTTCTAGGACCCGAAGGGACTACCGAGTCCCCAGTTCTTAGGCGGACGGTTGCGTCCTCTGTACTCTAACTACAGACCAACCCCTCCTAGCGTGTCCGGCACCTCGTCGGTTAGGTGCGCGGTGTCGAGCACTCGGACGCGAGAGCTCAGGTCCTCGGTGTTGACGACTCGAGCACGCGACGGCAAGGACTTCGGGTGCCCGGGTCTCGGACACTAGGCGCTGTTCTCTTGGGTGCCACTACTCTGCGAGAGGGTGACGTCGGTGTTGACCTCTTTTCGAGCGTCTCGTTTCTGCTGGGTCGTGTCGGTTCTTATCCAGTTATTTTTCGAATTTTTTTCTTAAGACTTACAGCAGTAGTACCCGACTTTAAGACATTTCATGATGTATGTCCTTACTTGAGACGTTAAACTATACCTACAGCTTTTGATCTCCTGACATTCCTGATCTACCGGGACTCCTGTTACATCATTTTCGCCTTAAAACAAAGTCTTTAGTTCAAATAAATTTGAGTATTTTTAATTGTATTTGTTAATAACGCAAATTGAGAATCCGTAGATAGACATACTATCCTTTCCTTCTAGTGCCTTTTTGACTTCGTTTTGTTTTTGTGATAAACGGTTCTCTTTATTTTCGAGATCTAGGTCCTTATTTTGTTTTTCGATTGTAAACAGTAAACCTATCGAAATCGACTTTTCTTTTTAGTTGGTACTAAAAAAAAATTAATGATGACTTCAAATATGATAACGTTTATAATTCACTAACGGGTTACCTGAAAACAAGATTCCTTCACATTTTCATACCCAGGTTATTTATGTCGGTTCGAGTTCCCTTATCTCTCATTAATATGTAAAGGATCAGAAGAAAATTATGGATCGAATGTTTATAGGAAAGGTCTTTACATTCATGTTAATGTATAACATCGTTTCACCTGTATTTCTTTCAATACTAAAGTTTGTCAAGGGTCTGAAAGATTAAAAGGTTTTCTTCCATCGGACCGTCTCTATATTCTTTGTTCAATCTACTATGGAAGGTACTTCTCAAACTGTAGTGTCTGTGACGACCGATTGATAGGTGGTTGACAAGGAGGACCAAGAAGGGTCGTATGGAGTCTACCACGAGGGATGCGAGGAGGTGTTCAGACACTCGAAGTGATTCTCGTAGTTACGTTGAGGTAGGAGGAACGGTCTTCAGACGAATCCTTATTTGGAGATTTCATCAAGACCTATTACTCTATTGGTCCCTTCTAAACGACCTTCGAAGACCCATGTGGGTGTTTTTCTATGTGTGGAGTCTTCCCTACAAGAGAACTTATTGTAACGTAAACGCCACTGTGGGTCGGAACTTCTCAGTAAAATCCTGGAACTCCCGTCGATCACGACACGATTCAACGAGTCAGTACAGACTGAGAAACACTGGGACTCCCTACATCGGGCCGTCCGAGGAGACAGGTACCCTAAGAGGTCCGTTCTCATGACCTCACCCAACGGTAAAGGAAGAGGTCCCCTAGAAGGTCTGGGTCCCGAGCTTGAGTGCGGAGAACACAAAGGACGTAACCGTCCACCCAAGAAATGGTACTCACGGTGGGCCTTCGGACTCCCGTCGATTGGACTCTTCTTTCGGTTGTAGCACTTCATCTCATCTACCTTTTTGGTTCTTAGACCGAGGAACTAATACAGTAACTGAGTTACTTAGTTAGAGGTCCGAAAAATACACTATTTTCTTCTAAGGATCAATAAGGTCCGTTAACAGTAAATTTTTTAATGTGTTTACCATTAACTTCTCTCTCCAAATGTATATCATTTGAGACTTCGTTATACGAGGGGGTATTTTACACTGACCACCAGAAGGTCAAGAGGACCGACAGATCGATGTGTTGACCAGTAAGTAATTGAAACGGTGTGTCTGGGTGTCATGTGTGTTAATGTAAAAATCCCGGGGTAAATTATGACATCTCCATTAGTTACCTTCGTAAATATCCTGCCTGACTCTACCCACCCTCTTTATACCTTTAGTATTTTCAAGTAATAATTAACTGAAAGACGATATTCCTAAATCATAGCTTTAGAAAATTAGTTCTTTATCGTCATATTGTCGTCTCATCTCGATGTGTCCGGTGATGGTTCTCTTTATTTTTAGTCTTAAACATTTTCGTCGACGGGTACCCCTACTTGCTTCTCCACTCTTTCCTTTGATCATGAGTAGAAATGCTTGAAAATTCACGATAAATTGCAAATTTTGAACATTGCATGACCCGATTGTCTGGAAGAATTCACCTCCTTCGATGTGAATGTAGAGTCAATTGTGATTCCCAAGTGATAACTTCTGACGGTTTCCTAGTGTCTTATTCACTGTCAAAAATCGAACCTTGAGTTGGTTGTCATGTACATACTCTCGTAAGAATAATAAGTATTTCTCTTATTTCCTTCTCACCCTCTCCTCGTCTTTAGGTTTCCCCGGACTGATACCCAGACCCTCACAATTTCCTTACAGGTGAAGGGAGTAAGTAACCTTCATTTATGTAAGGTAGAAATCGAACTCAAAAGCTTAAACTTTACCTTCCTTTTCGACATGTTATGAACGATTCCGGTTTTCCTATACCCGTTCCTCAGCAACCTGCGATTACTGATAAATTGAAGTTTACATTACGGACTTCTTAACTCAAAGTCGTGTCATACAGAAGTCTGTTCGACTGCGAGTTCGTGACCTTAAAGGAGTCTTCGTGACAGGATATGATCAATTATTATATTTGACATTAAGGTGACCCAACAGTCCATTAACCAAATTTGGGAGGGGTTGGGGTGGTGGGTCAAGATGAGGGGTGTTGTGTTACGGAGATTCTCTTTAGAATGACGATTTTCTCGATACAACTGCGACGAGTTTCTAATGCTGACGTATCATGGTTGATACACAAAGATAATAGTACAATACATCGTCCACTAATGAATAGGTAAAAATTAAAAGAAATTTTTTGTTCGTGGCATCTGAATGAGACTTCATTTCGTCAAATAAGGTTACCGACGGACGTGTGTCAACGTGGTGTTGTCGCGGTAGATCACTACGTGGGCTTTGTTTCGGCGACACAAAAAAATAAAAGTCCCGAAGGGACCGCCGAGTCTACCATTTCGATTTCGCAGACGGACGTTACTCCTTCTGGACCCAAGCTAGGGACCCAACCCTTCTAGGGGACCTCTTCCTCTACCGTTGGGTGAGGTCATAAGCACGGACCTCTTAGGGTACCTGTCTCTTCGGACCACCCGATGTCAGGTGCCCCAGCGTTTCTCAGCCTGTGCTGGCTCACTAAAGTGAAAGTGGACAAAAAAATTTGAAGGTTCAAATGATGTGTCGTTTATGTTTTAACATTTCCTGTAACGATATTGTATTCATATGACTGAATTTTACACTGTGGTTACTGATGTTTTGCCGAAAAGCCCTTCTTAAAAAAAATTCACATACTAAACTTAAGGAACCAGAAACTTGACCAATTCGTGTGTAAGTTTATTTTCTAAAAAATTCTTTTAGTAACAATAGTATTTTTAACACGTAGTCTTTATAAAAGTACTGTATTTCATAAACTAAATTAATCGTATAGATTTCTTTGATATTAGTTTATTTCATTGTAAAAGTTAACTCAAATTCTAATGATTTAATATTTTAATATGAAGTTGTCATTGTTGTAACAAAATATGAGTGTGTGGTGATAGTAAAATTCTCCAAAACAAAAATTAGTTAGAGTCGGGAATTCGGTGTCGTGATCAATAATTCTCTAATATCATGAATAAAAGGAACCCGTGAAGTTGGTCATCGATGTAAATTTTCTAGTTTTCATATACGAGTTTAAGTGTCCTTTCTCGCTTATTTGGGTGAGTTAGATATATAAATTCGTTGTCGAAGTCATGAGTTTCTTGGAACGATAAATAATTTATTGAAGGTTCACTGTAGTAGAGACAGGGTGAACGGGTAAATTTTAGGATAAGTACAGTCTATTTTATGAACTGTAAAATTTTATATACCATTGAGTCAATGTAAATTCTCACCGTGACATGAAAGTTAATGTGTTCTGAAATTTATAAGAAGAAAGGGGTCTACGAAAGGTGATTTATTACCATATAAGACTCTTGGGTGTCATATGTGATCCCTTTAGACTCCTTTATCGGAGAACAATTACTCTTAAATTAAGAACAATTATGTACACCGGGTAAGGATTTTTGAGTTTTATTCATTAAAAGATCATCTGTAAGTTTGACTTACAAATATAAAAACATGGTTTAACAAAGACTGTATGAAGTTTTACCTCCTCACTCCTCTCATCGGTACAAGTAATCAGTTTGAAAATTGAACCCTCAGTAATTTTTAAGAAGGGCCGAATAGTAGTTTTTTTACTAAAATTGTATATTTTGTACAAATTACAACTTGATCTCCAGGTTTCTTTGTTGTCTCAACAGAAGAGTTTATGCAATGTGAGGAGTTTATGCATGAAAGGTCTGTCATTTACGGGGGTCAGGTAAGGGTGAGACAAAGAGAGACGTCCAGAGTAAGGTTGTCGGGAGTCCGAACCTTCACGGAGAGTGAAAGTCGATTAGTTCAAAGGAGATCAGTGTCGATTATTAGTCTAAATAGAGGAAAGACTCACCAGGAGTTCCCCAGGCCGACGTTTAGATGGTCACTCGTCGTAGGTCGCAACATACGTGCCCCCGGCGGGTAAGGGTCCGAGAGTCCTGTGAGATCGAAACATAATAAAATAAAAAGTTAACTTTTTCCGGCATAATTTATATTGATTTTCACTAAATACAAAGGTTAAAAACAGTCGAACAGTCCATTGTTTTTAATGTCCGTTTTAAGAAAGTCTACGATACAGGGTCAAACCCCAAAACGTTTATTGTCAGGGACATTGCTACGCTACAAAACGCGTTTACGTAATCTAGATAAAGTGTTGTTACCACACTGTCAAGTCAGCATTGCCACAGTGTTTTCGGGTTTGTTTATGTAAGCGAAAAGTGACTGGATTTTAAACTAAGTCGTTATCTTATTCGATATAAGCCGACTAACCAACAAATGATGAATCGAAAAGACTTTTACTAAAATGATCTCCATTTAAGTCTCTTCCGTTACCGTGGGGTGAGGTCATGAGAACGGACCTTTTAGGGTACCTGCCTCCTCGGACCACCCGACGTCAGGTACCCCAGCGATCCTCAGCCTGGGCTGACTCGCTGAAGTGAAAGTGAAAAGTGAAAGTGCGTAACCTCTTCCTTTACCGTTGGGTGAGGTCCTAAGAACGGACCCCTTAGGGTCCCTACCCCCTCGGACCACCCGACGACAGATACCCCAGCGTGTCTCAGCCTGTGCTGACTTCGCTGAATCGTCGCCTCCATTTAATGATCTCCGTCGGCTGAAAACCTGATGGATGCTCTCTATTAGTGATCTCTATCTTCTCTTCGACTGTATGTAATACATGTGTCTCGAATACTCTTTTGTGACCCAATGTTGAGTCTCCCAATACTAGTTAAATTACCGATAAAATTTTTACTGACTTTTACATTTTATAGTCTCATATAGTGTGAGCCATTCCCATATGCGTAACAAAGTACTTTAAGACCGATGTATAAATATAATTAAACAGTGTTTCATCCTGAAAAAAAATTTTAACACCTAGTACCAGTTTTTCAAAATTTTGAATCTAGATGTTTACAAAAATAAGTTACAAGTACTTTTGGGACACTTCGTCCATGTGTTGTGGGTAAAGTGTCATGTTTTCGTCTCCAGGATTCACTGAAGAGGTTTCAGTGTGTCGATCCTTTACTATACTTCTTCGTATAAAAAATTTGACGTTCGCCTTTACTTCCAGTTGGAGTAATCTTTGACTTCTTGACGTTTAAGTTTGGTGCTCAATAGTAAAAAAGTGGACAGTTTTGTCCTTTGGGAAAAAAAAAAAAAAATTTACTTTTTCAAGTCGTTATCTCAAATCCCTTTAAACTATGAAAGTCTTCGTCGACCACCCTCATATTTAATCATTTCAGAAGGGTTTTTGTGAAACTGTCACGTACAGTCTTCGAAATTTAAAAACACGTATAGGAAACTGTCTCGTTAAGGTAAGATCCTTAAATGGAGTTCCTTTATTAGTAATTACACATATATATATACATATATTACATATATATACGTATATATACACATATATATATATACGTATATATATATACGTCTCTAAATCGATATCCCTACATAGTGGTGTGACAAATATTCGTTTCTAATGCAGGTTACTACATTCTAGTTTATTTGGTACCACACATTTCACAAGTCAACGAGTCAACACAACTGAGAGACACTGGGATACCTGTACCAGGTATATTACCTAGGTATATTACCTTAGGATACATCGATAATTTTTTGTTTCAACAACTTATAAGTCACTGTATTCCACAGGTCATATCATTTATTTTTATCAAATATATATTGTAACTGTGTCATACTAAGTTAAAAATTTTTAAATAGATGTAAACTTGGAACATGTGGTGGCCCAAATCCCTGTGGTTAAGAGACCTGTCGGTTTTTAAGTTCATGTTGAAATGTCAACTGGGAGGCATAGACACCTCAGTTGGTTGGAAGGTAACACGTCATGACATCGTACATAAATCACTTTTTTTTTTTTTAGGTGCGTAATTCAACTGGGAGTGTTAAGTTTGGACACAACAAGTTCCCAGTTGATGTATACGTGTCTTTTTTATAGGTATCTCCTATATGAATATAAATCGGAACAGGACGGAAGGGAAGAGGCCTATGTATTTGGTCTCACTAGGAAGGTTTTTTAGATTCGATCATAATTTTATAAAGTCCCCTTTTTTTCCTTTTCCAACTCTCCAGTCCTGTTTGGTTCAATTCTGTTTTACTCTACCGTCGACTTTACCCATACTTTTACCACCATGCCCTCTGACATGGTAAAAGATGAAAAAAAAACCAATAGAGATGTTGTAAAGTATTGCATCTTAAAATTTCATTATTTTAGATTCAGTCTACTCAGTAACGAGTTTTGGGAGGTCACCGAAGGGTAGAGTCTCCTTTTCGGTTTCAGGACTGTTCCAGATTGCGGGAAGGTAGCCACACAGGGGCGGGGCCGACGTAATGCTGGGGGACTGGGGTTCGGGATCTGAGTCGCCAGACCACCCGTCGGGGTGAAGGTTCGACTGGGAGGGCACCTTAGTGTAGAGTCCAGTCCTCCTTCGTGTGAGTCATGCCACGGACGAGGGAGAGGTTGGACAGTCATCGAATGACCAAAACCAAGGTCGGTGTCACCCGGAGGAACGAAGAATGTGCTCCGGTTCGTGGAGAAGGCAGCCCCAGAAACGGACTTCATCAGAAAGGGGAGTCTAGATCGTCGAAGGAACCGGAGGAGGACCACGAATGAGTTCACAAGGAAAGAGTCACTCTGGAAGGACCAACGAGACACATTTGTCCGGGAAGGAGAGGAGAGGGTCCTGAGGGGTAGGGGGAAGAAGTGACATGGGGTGTCGTAAATAGTGGTAGATTGTACGTTACATAAAAGAATAAATAATAGGGAGAGGGGGTCGATTTCACAATAAAGGAATTCCCGTTCCTCAAATGGCAAAAAATAGTCCCGCCACAAGGGTCGTTGAGTTTATGGACCGTGTATAATCCGTGAGTCTTTTATGAATTATTTACTTATTTACTAATATATAGTTCTGTAAGTCTGAACCATCACCCTAATGTTTACTGTAAAAAAATAGTGTTGAAAAGTTATACACTTGTACATGATACAAATATTAATCCTTTTTAAATTCGTTTATGAAAATTACGTTACATGAAAGAACGACATTTTTTCGCGTCGATCACCTTACAACAGAATCACTAATGTATTTGTTTATGTATACATTTGTAAGTGACTCGAGATCTCAACACGCGAAATGACTTGTCTTCGGAATTTAATTTTTTTTTTTTCACTTACTGTCAAATGTCAATTTTCATAATGTAAGTACAGTTACATACCGTTTTGGTTATGTCATAACATTTCATTTTATTTCATTTTTAATTTTAATTTTATTTATTTATTTTTTCATATATCGGTTTCACTATTACCTCAGTATATCGTGTGTCTAAACTCCTGTGAGAACGGATGTCTTATGCAGAATGTTTAGTAGGTGTCTAAAGGTGACTACATTTACAAAAAGGTAGTTTATCAAGACGAGTCTTAAGAGAAATACCACACATTTTTATGGATCTCAATAGGACATGTTACTATTGGATTTTGATAAACACGTAGAAATTAACACTTGGTCGTTCGAACAGGATTCTTTAGGACATCTTATAGTTGAGATTCTTTCGGTCGGCAGATTCCGATCCCTGTCAAGGGATTGACCAAGAGGTCGATTGTGTCGTATCTTCTACTGCCTAATTGATTTGTGATTCAGTTAATGACCCGAAGAGACCACCGAGTCACCATTTCTTAGACGGACGGTTAGGTACTCTGTGTACAAGTCAGGGACCCAGTCCTCTTAGGGGATCTCTTCCTTGATCGTTGAGTGGGGTCATAAGAACGGACCCTTTAGGGTACCTGTCTCCTCGGACCGCCCGATATCAGGTGCCCCAGTGTTTTCTCAGGCTGTGCTGATCACTGATTTTCATGTTTATAATCGTCTTGGTTAGCTATTTTCTTTTCATAGTTAGGATGATTTCGGAAACACAAACCGTCTGTAAGATGCGATTCACCTATTGTGGTCTTAAGGTTAATTCCGACGGAGTCGGTTGATCAGTCACCGGTGAATCCTTCGTCAATAGAAGCAGATATTTACAGTATGGAACCCAAGACCTGTTTCACCATTTTAGATGAGGATTTAGAAAGGATGAGTTTTTGTCGGAGAGTAGTACACTTTTTCTCGAGATCTCAGAGTTAGTTTACGAGAGAACTCTGTAAACTCTTTTTGTTCAATCAGAATGAAGAGTTTTTCTCTTGTCACGGTAATTGTCGTTCCCACAATGTTTGTCGTACACTCGTGTCGTGTCGTAGCATACTGTTCAAATGTAGTACTATTATTTTTCTTTAACGAAGTCTTTATTTACACTGATCTGGTACCTCCTTTTGCGTTTAAAAGATACTTAAATATTCGATTCTGTATTGTGAATTTTTTTTTTTTTTAGTGTCGAAGGATAGCGGTCGTAGGATTTACTTAAGTAAGAGAAGATGATAAAAGATGAAACCGTCTTTGTAGTCTTCATAAATTCTTAAGACGATTGATAGTATTTGATAAATTCTGATTTGGAAGGGAGGGGAGACATAATAATTAGTCAGCCTTTCGTTTAAAGACGAATATTGTTAACGAATCTTCTTACGGAAGTGACCTAATTCTAAATTCCAACAGGGGACTTAGAGAGTCGTCTAATTGTTATTAACCTAGGGATATTATAATAAAGCATACCGTGACGATCCCTTTTTGGACGGACGAACAACACTGCGGGTTCGTTCTGATGTTGAGCGGACGACTTCGGGTCGGTACAAGAGAAAAGGTGATTATGACTAGAATCCAGTCCTCAGACGACATAAATGAGGACAAAGAAAAGTTGTGATAGAAATTGGTAGGACGAAATGGAACAAGGACTAAAACGTTTAATGACCTTTAAGGGACATCATTGACTTTATAATGTCCTAGATTATTTGTGACTTATTGAATTTGTGATCAATAACTTAAAATTTTTCACTATCACTGGGAGCTTTCAACTCTAAAATCGGAAAACGTCAGTCTTACTACATTATTGAGTCGACAAAGGGAAAATATTTAGTTACTCGTATGTTTAATTGTTGTTAAAGGTGGTAAACACGGTTTTCTTCTTTGGGTATATGACCTAATAAGTTTGATTCTTTAAGTTTATACGATGAGAATTTGAGAATTTGTTTTCGAATGTGAATGTTTTGTCTACACACCATTTTCAAAACCAATAAATTATGAGAGTTGGAAACACTCCATCAATGATAATTGGAAGAAAACTTGTACTCGTTCAACCTCACATAGTAAAAGAGTTCTACTATGGGCCGTCTCGGTCGTATGCTTGAGTCGGACCGAGATCTCGGGTGTAACATAGGATATGATTGGGGAACCTACCCTTTTCTTGGGAAAGCAGTCCATTTGGGTTCAAGTACCGACATTCCTTTGAGAACGGACCGGGGACCCGACCTTAAAACAACTGTCTTCACCCCCTCATATCAATGTGCGACACGAATGATACGTACGATTGTGATAGTCTCACGAATTCACAAAGTACCCTACATAGTTATATATACCCCTGACCAAGGTGAATGGAAAATAAACATGAAACTTTTGTTCAACATAATATTGTGAGAAACCTTACTGTCACACCAAACCTTCTTAGATTTTTGAATAAAAATCAGTACGGTTAATTGGATCAAGGACTAGAAGGGAAGACGTTCAATTGAGAGACTAGACATAAAACTATGTTCCTGAAGTGGAGAAATTGTTTTACGTTATTATTATGGTTATCATTATTGTCACAATCGGACAGACTCCACTTTTGTAACTAGAAACTTTGATCTTCAATAATTAAGGTCACATAGAATATAGAAGAAGTCTGTGGCTGATCCGAAGTAATGTGTCCCGTCAAGACTTTTCCGAATAAGGACAGTATTGTCCTTATTATACGTATAAAACTATTTTCTTGATATGTGAATATTTTTTGAAAGATGAAAGAGGAATAACAAAAAGGATAGAACTAAACCAAAGAAAGACCGTTTTTATAAATTCTTAAATTAAGATAGTCGTAAAATGACTTGTGAAGTGGAGACTATTACCTGAAAAAGGTCCTTTTACAAAGGGAAGTGAAATTTTTACATTAAGGGCTTGATCAACATGAACCCGCTTTCAAGATATATGATGAAAGACACTTTCACCAGACTTGGTAGTGTCCTAAGGATGTGTGTGTGTGTGTGTGTGTGTGTGTGCTGAGGTATTTTCATTCAAATATTTCACCCAACATACTCGACGAACTCCTTTATAATTAAGAAACTTTTACTATACTGTAGTCTGTTAGAAAAAGAACAGTTAGTAGTGGCGATTTATAAACACTACACCTGTATCAATCCTGTTCGTGGTGTCAAGTGATCCACTTTAATATTTGTCAGTTACATTTTACCCTCTACTTATCTTCTGAAGTCATTTGACTGTATAGAAAATTGAAATCCCGACGTTTTTTTTTAATTTGGTAAACTTTTCGTCCTAAGCCATAGGAGAACTTTACTGACACCTTCCAACTTATTACTGCAGGTCCAGGATTATGGATTTGGAGACTTACAATGGAACAACCGTTTTCCCTAAAACGTCGACACTGGTTCACTGCTGAGGACTCTGCCTCTCTAAGAAGACCTAATGCGATCGCAACCGTGACCGGCGAGTCAGTACAGGTCGAGAAACGTCGGGGTACCTGACATCGGGAGGTCCGAGGAGACAGGTACACAATACGAGTACCTGGGATTCACATTAGGATTCACAGGAATTCTTCCACCGTCTCCCTCCAAATTCACTTCTTCTTCCAATACACTGTTTCCTTCTTCTCAGTCCCTCTGTCCTTCTGCGATGGGACGACCGAGACCTTACTTCCGCTCTGGTATTTGGCACTTACGTTCCTGCCGTCGGGATCCTCCGCCTTCTCCGTTCCTGCGGCAAGAGGACATCTCGAAGGGCTCCCCGGCGTCGGGACGACTGCGGGCCGAAGTGGGGACACGCTGACGGAGGTCTGAAGACTGTAGATCCTGACGTCCTCTTACCTACACACAATAGAAGTATGGTTGAAACACCATTAAATATGGGATTATGTTTAGAAGTAGGTCGATTTTGGATAATTGGGAGACGGTAAATATCTTAAATAAATAAGATTTAAGTCAATTTTCATTCAAAGAGGAGTATGTACAGTTTATTATATAAATGAATTATTCTTGTCTTAATGACTTTTTGATCGTATTTTTAGAATTACCTTCGTTGAAACTTAAATAATTTCGTTAAAATCCGTTCGACAAACGGTTGACTTATAGAAGTTGACGAACATTGACCTACTTTTAATTTCGAGTTCTTATTGAGAAAAGTATCGTTCTCAATGTCATTAACAAGTTCCCATTGTTTTAGCATAGGGGTAAATTTTGGTCGTACACTAAGTTTCATCGTGACAACGTTTTACTTTATCGATTTTCCATCTTTTTTTCCATCTCCTTCTTTCATAGTCATTGTAAAACGACTTAAGACTAACGTACATTCATGGGACACATTTAAGAGTAAAGATAGACTTTTGTTGAGATTCTCTCTTTTCTTCAAACCAATTTTTTTCTGAACCTCCTCCCCCATGAAATTTATTAACCGGTTTGTAGTGTCGATCATAATCATAGAGATACTAAGCGTAGGTTCTGATGGAGGTTTTGGGTTCTCGGAAGTGGTGAGGGATTCTATTACCTCAGACTGTTACTTTTGATTTGAATGCAAAGTAAAAAGAAATAAGAACTTAACGAGTGACTGGTTAAGTTTTAGAGGATTCAACATGTAGAAACGATGACAGTACGATTGTTATATAAGATGAAGGAGCAAGGGAGACTCTACTCGTAATATGTTAATATGTTCGATATAGAGATATATTTATAATTTTTTATAGGACGAAAGGAATCCGGGAAGATATTCTTATAAATCTTATGTTTTTATAAGTCGTGAGTTGTCTGTTTATAAGATTTATAGATTGTGAGTCTTTTAATTTGGACACTTTCTCGTCTTTTTAGTTAGTTGTCTTTGTCTGGGTCTTTACTGTGTCTACTGTTCTGAACACCTGTTCCTGCAATTCTATCAATAATATTACTGTAAGGTGTGCACGTCCTTCCGTCTCCTTTCGTATCGTACAATTCCTCTCTGAACTTCTATATATTTTCGGGGTCTAGTCAAAAGACCTCTACTTTTTATTTGACCTACTTTAATTGTCGTTTAATTTGTAACGTCTTCCTTTCTTTTGATCGATTAAACTTCCGTGTCTTTATCTTTGATGAATTTTACTTCGTGGCTCTTTTTTCGTGTTTTTTATGTCGTGGTTACAATAATAATACCTTGTTGAAATTCATCGGATTGTGTGTTCGTTAACTTTCGGAGTTGCTACCCTTTTTACCTTTTTTTTAAAAAAAACTTCTTTAATGTCAACCTTTTAAATGCATGACCTCCTATGGGATTTCGGTGTTTGGGTTTTTCAAACTGTTTACACTTCGTGTTTCTTTGTGTTTTTTTGGTATGGTTCCCTGTGGTACTTCGTTCCTTTCGATTTGTCGAAAACGTCTTGGTTCCGACTTAAGAGTCAGTTCCGACTCAAGAGTCAGTTCTCGGTTGTGGTAGAACGGTTGGTATTCGTACTGGGTAAATTTTCTTCTAGAACGGCGGGGGTCACTTCGGTAGGGTTCGTCATGGTGTGTCCCGTCCGTACTCGGTAGGAGTGGTTCGGGACGGGTTGAACGTTCAAGTACGTGATCCATTTACTATGGTAACAACATCCGGTGATTTAAAACTCACCAGAAAAATATGTCCTTCTCTATTAGTTTCGTTACGCGTTTCTAGAACTCCGACTTTTCTCGAACCGTCAAGATCTTTGACTTTTTATGTCTCCCCGACGTTGTGTCACTATTTTTTATGGTGGTGGTTACGGTCGTTGTTTGTCGTCGATTGTCACCGTAAATAATAAAATACACGTAACAAGATTCATTAAATATACATAATAAAATGGTGATCTTAGGATAACCATATATGGGAATTTTGCGGTTGAAATTTTATACCCCTTTGGTTCCGTGTCTTGTCAACTTACTCGTCGGGTTCTAGTGTGTGAGTGTGTCAGATGTGTTCTCGGATGTAATGCTTGTTGCAGTATGAAGGAGAGTTTCCTGTCTTACCACATTTTAATCCACATCTTTCTGTCTAGTTCGGGTCCAATGCATCGAGAAATATCTAGTACCAATCTTTAAATGGACAAGTACTCATTAGTTCGTGACGACTTCTGGAGAGTCGTGCCATCATTCACTAGATTAATTATAAATTTTCTAGTAAGACCGACGTACACTTCTTGTTTAATCTTCCGGTATTACAAACTGTGGTTCCATGAGGAACTCTTATTTTAATCTTTATTGATGTTATTTTACCAAAGTAACTTTCTTATACGACCTACCTCGTTCGGTCATTATGATTCGGAGTACTAGTTCCAGTTATATGTTTTTCTGATTTCGGCTCTGTGACGGTACACGGAGACCACATTACGCTGTCTGTTTTTCCTTGACTTAGTGTCGGGGATGTTGTATGCGAAACCCCTTTTTAAGTGTGGACTTGGGTCAGTTCGGATCCAGATCGATGATCAAATGGTCGCTCTCCTCTTGTCTCCTTGTTCCATTTCTTGTGATGCTCCCGATTATAACGACGACAACAAGTTAGTGATTCAGCATAGACTGAGAAAACTCTGGGGTGCCTGATCCTCCTATATCGGACGGTCTAGGACTTACGTCTGTTTATTTATTTTACGTCCGTTTGTTTATTTGTCGTTCTTATCCCGTCCACGACATTGTCCTCATTTTCTTTGAGTTCTTTGTATGGTTGGCTTACGTTGCACATTTGGCGCGAACCTCCGCCTATCCTTGTTAGGTCGCCAATTGTTTCTGACTCCTCCGTTGACACCTCTTAACTAGTGACTAATCTACAATTCTTTGGTAATCACCCCAAAAACCATACTATTACCGTAACATGTATAAGAATTATCATGATAAAGAATCACTATGTATAGAACCATGAGTATATGATTCCTTTTAGTATATATCGCTTTTCGTATAGTGCAGATCTTCACCGAAATTTTACTACACTTCTCCCTGGTCGTCATATCTAGTTTGTCACACACGGTGTACAATCAGTGACACCTTCGACGCGCTACCTACGTGACCCCAAACAAACATACGAATTTTGAGAAGATTTATGTTTCAAATTTAAAATTTTTTACATCCGCAGATATATTCGAGGGGTTCAGGTTGGTTTCACTCCAACATTTGAGTCCGTCTTTACTGTCCGATTAGTGATTCTTATTTTGGAGGTTCACAAGACGAAAAAGGAAATCCTTATACTTTGTATTTTCGTCTATTGATACATTGGACATTAAGTACTCTCCACTAATCTGTCACGAGAGATTGTGAGAGACCCCCTCTCCCCCTAGGACTGTTGGGATCACCGTCCACTTCTTACTACATGTTCCGACGACATCGTGATTTATGGGTTAGTTAATGGGAATGAGTAGTTCGTTGGAGGACTCACGTTCCGAAGCTGATACTGTAGAAAAAGATACTCCTCTCCTACATGAAGATTACTGAATAATTATTTAACGGTAAGGTCAAGTATATAGTCAGGGAAAATACAAAAGTATCCCATTTAGTCAGACACCTCGGGGTTTAGTTTGTCCGACTTGTTGACCATTCGGTAGTGTTAGACTATTAGTGTTGTTTTATAACAGTTAAAAAGTAGTGTCTTGAAAGAGATCCAATAATATTTAGGAAGTATATCATTATCTTGACAATGATTTTGTATGTGTAAATGTTACTATATTTCATTTAAAATTTGTATTCTCAATGGTGAATAACTCACCGATAATCATGTAGTCCGGGTTCTAGGAAACATATGAAAGTGGTCTAGAAGACATATGTGAAATTGAGACCTACCCCGTGTATGATGAAAGGTAAGACTCTACTCCTTTTCCTGTCTTCACTACATAAATTCTAGGGTGTCGGTTCTACTCCTACCTCGGTCTTAAGTTTGGATCTATACTTCGATTCAGTTTCTCGGAGATTCTAATAACACCTGCTTTGTCTAAGAACACCCAAAAGGTACCAATAGTTGAGGTTTTATATTAGAGACATTCATGTTAGTGTCTTCTGATTGGTTTGACTAGTGTCCCTGTTGTCGGAACAGATTTACGTTGATACTCGGTACGGCACATCCCGGTGGGTTCTACCTGTTCAGTACCACCTGACAAGCTGTTTTGTACCAGGTGACCTCTTCCCTTACCGTTTGGTGAAGTCGTAAGAACGGAACTCTTGGGGTATTGGGGTACTTGTCGTACTTTTCCGTTTTTCTATCTTGTGACTTTCTCCTTGAGGGGTCCAGCCATCCACGGGTTATACGATGACCCCTAGTCACCTCTTTATTGAGGTCTTTCTTACTCCTCAGTCTCGGTTTCGTTTTTGTCATAGGTCAACACCTACACTGACCACTACCTTCAGTTCAGGCTTCGACATTTCTCGTTATGACGTATCCTTGGACCTTACAATCCAGGCACTTAGTTCCGTTTAACCTTCACCAGTTTGTCCTCTACCGTTCTCACTTGTACCTGTAAAATCCTTAGTCACTTGATTCTACCTGACCTTACCCGTTTAAATTGAGTCTACTGGTAATATTGATGATGACACCCGTTCTAGGGAATCTTCTTTACCTCATCGGTAGTACCAGTTGTTCTCAGGATTTACGTCATGAACCTACGTCAGAGTTTTCGTTGTCTTACTAGAGACGAGTAAAGGTTCCGTTTGGTAAGGTATAGTGTCATTAGGTTTGTTTACGGGGTTGGTCATTACGACTTCTTCGACTTGTCAAGATACTTCTGGATGTTCTGGAAGATCTTGATTGTGGGGTTTTACTACAGGAAAAGTACTATCCCCTGACCTTACGTTTTCATCCTTCAGTTCTCTATGGACCTCATTGTCCTTTTAACCGGAACCTCATCTTTTACTTCGTCCGGTTTTCCGATTGTCTCAAAACGGTTCTCTAGTGTGATCAGTATCGTTTGTGGCCGAAGGTTGTTGTGTTGTCTTCTGAGATGTGCACCTGTAGTGGTCTACCAGTTGTGGCTTTAGTCTGACTAATATAAGAAACGTCGGTTTCTAACCTCTTCGAGATATGCCAGTCGTTTTTGTTCTGTCCTTGACTGACCCCGAGTCTAGTACTTGAGGCATAACGGTTTAAGTCTGAATTTCTTTCATCCCTTTTGGTGATCTAGTAAGTCCACACTGGATTTAGTTTTAGGAAATGCTAATATGTCACCTTCACTATTTGTGTTCCTTAATCTAGACTATCTCACAGACTTCTTGATACCTACCTCCAAGTACTGTCACATGTCCTCCGTCATTAGTTCTGGTAGGGGTTCTTTTTCTTTACGTTTTTCCGTTTACCAACAGACTCCACCGACATGTGTATCGACCCTTTTCTTCTCTTCGATTTCCGTTTCTTCTTTTCCTTTCTATAGGAGTAAACTTACGTTCAAGGTTTCTATCGTTTCTCTAAAATCTTTCACAAGGAGTCGCTAGTCACGTGTCTTTGTCTCCTTTTGTTGTCTTACCCTTTCTGATCTCTAGAGAAGTTCTTTTAATCTCTACGGTTCCCTTGTAAAGTACGTTTCTACCCGAGTTATTTCCTGTCTTTACCATACCTGGATTGTCTTCGTCTTCTTCTTCTCACCGTTCTTATATGTGTTCACTTCACTTCAGTGAGTCAGCACAGGCTGAGACGCTGGGGTACCTGCCATTGGATGGTCCAAGGCGCCAGGTACCCTAAAAGGTCCGTTCTTATGACCTCACCTGACGGTAAACGAAGAGGTCCCTTAGAAGGGTTGGGTCCCTAGTTTGGGCCCAGAGGACGTAACGTCTGTCTGTGAAATGGCAGACTCGGTGATCCCTTCGGGGGCTTATGTGTCTTCTGGATATGTTTTTTCTAGAAGTACTGGGTCTATTGGCGCTACCACACTACTGAGTAGATCTCGGTCTGTAGGACCTTATGCTTCAGTTCACCCGGAATCCTTCGTAGTGATGTTTTTTCCGATCACCTCCACTACCTTAAGGTCAACTCGATAAAATTTAGGATTTTCTACGACGACATTTCACGACGTGAGTTGTACGGTCGTTTAAACCTTTTAAGTCGTCACCGGTGTCCTGACCTTTTCCAGTCAAAAGTAAGGTTACGGTTTCTTTCCGTAACGGTTTCTTACGAGTTTGATGGTGTGTTAACGTGAGTAGAGTGTGCGATCGTTTCATTACGAGTTTTAAGAGGTTCACTCCGAAGTTGTCACACACTTGGTACTTGAAGGTCTACAAGTTCGACCAAAATCTTTTCCGTCTCCTTGGTCTCTCGTTTAACGGTTGTAGGTTACCTAGTAGCTTTTTCTTTCTCTCAAGGTCTTTTCGTAGATAAAGACGAAATAACTGATACGGTTTCGGAAACTGACACACCTAGTGTTATTTGACACCTGTTAAGAAGTTCTCTACCCTTATGGTCTGGTGGACTGGACGGAGGAGTCTTTAGACATACGTCCAGTCCTTCGTTGTCAATCTTGACCTGTACCTTGTTATCTGACCAACGTTTAGTCCTTTCCTTATGTAGTTCCGACACATAACAGTGGGACGAATAAATTGAATATACGTCTCATGTAGTACACTTTACGGTCCGACCTACTTCGTGTTCGCCCTTAGTTCTAACGACCCTCTTTATAGTTAGTGGAGTCTATACGTCTACTGTGGTTGGAATTCCATCTTTCACTTCTTGATTTCTCGGAGAACTACTTTCACTTTTTCCTCTCATTTTTTCAACCGAATTTTGAGTTGTAAGTCTTTTGATTCTAGTACCATAGGTCAGGGTAGTGAAGTACCGTTTCTCTACCCCTTTCTCACCTTTGTCACAGTCTGAAATAAAACCCCCCGAGGTTTTAGTGACGTCTACCACTGACGTCGGTACTTTAATTTTCTGCGAACGAGGAACCTTCTTTTCAATACTGGTTTGATCTGTCGTATAACTTTTCGTCTCTGTAATGAAACGGTTGTTTCCAGACAGATCAGTTTAGATGCCAAAAAGGTCATCAGTACATACCTACACTCAACCTGAGATTTCTTTCGACTAACGGCTTCTTGACTACGGAAACTTAGCACCACAACCTCTTCTGAGAACTCTCAGAGAACGTGACGTTCCTCTAGGTTGGTCAGTGAAGATTTCCTTTAGTCAGGACTTATAAGTAACCTTTCTGACTACGACTTCGAGAATATGAAACCGGTGGACTACGCTTCTTGACTGAGTAACCTTTTCTGGGACTACGACCCTTTCTAATTTCCGTCCTCCTCTTCCCCTGCTGTTTCCCATTCTACCAACCTACCGTAGGTCCTCAACCACTACCTGTCTCTTCGGACCACACGACGTCAGGTACCCCAACGTTCCTCAGTCTGTGTTTACTTGTAGACTTACTTGACTCGTGTATAAATTATTAAGCTCATGGCTCACTTACGGTCCGTAAGACAATTCTCGGTGTCCCTTATATGTTTCTCCTTGATGTATATGTAGGATAAGAGTCTCCCCAAAGTTGATCTTTTGTTAAAAACAAAGATTATTATCTGTTAATACATTCTCACCTATCACTGCTTACGGTATATTTTTCACGATTCTCCTAAGTCTTCTCTCTAAAGTTTTATACTGTTTACATATGTCTGAGCGGTTTGACTGTTCAAAATCCAACCGAATATGATGCCCTGCCACATGACGCACCAAATATACAGAAAGATCTCTTTTCTTGTGCTCGGTTCGTTATCGTCCGATCGAAATGGTGGTGGATCGTCCGGAGTCGACGAAGTGAATTTTTATTGTGTCCCTGACTGACTGTTCCAATGAAGACGTAGACTTTTGTTTCCCTTTGTTTTGTAATTAAAAATTCTTTTTCCGTTTTTTAAGATTCCGAGAAACGGGATACATGTACTCTTGAGATGAACCTTCTTCAATTATATTATGAAATTGAATGTAAGTTCAATTTGGGTTGTAATATTCAATGATTTTCTACTTTTTACCCGGGAGTAAAGATCACGTATTTACACTGTGAAAAGACACTTGACTTTAAAGTGAGATGACGAATTTTAGGAAGTCCCTGGGTATTAGAGACGTCGGAGTAGGTACCTCCCCTGTATACTTCGGGGAATCGTATTGAACTGAACATCGGGGATTGTCATTGACCGCTGCCTTCCCCTGATAAACGTGGAAATATGACTCAGAGACCCTGTCGATTTCCCACATCGCCTTTGAAGAACTTGTGTCAAATGTAAATTTATATTAGAGTACTCCTGACCTTAAAAACAGACAATACAAGTAACGTTATAACCGTCGTGAACCTTCCTACGACCGCGTACCATCTACGAGTTCTTTGTAAAGAATCTACTTAATTATCTGTTCCGTCGGGGACGGAAGGACTGTGAATACCAGATTTGGTTACGATAGCAATTCTTAAATCTTTGTATAAAAATCCATTACTCATGAAGAAACAACAACAAAAAAAAAAAAAAATGAATTGAAAAGGTTATAATTTGAGACTCATTAAATCATTATAGACCGAAATTTCGAAGAGTAGTAAGCACTCGTATAGATTATTTTTTCTGGGTTAGTCTATAAATTTATAAGAAGACATCTGGATTATTTCTACTGGTTATTCTACCGAATTGATATGCCTTCTTAAAAGTAATTCTCAAAATAAATGCATATAGAAAATCTCAATCAATATCATCTTATCCACTAATAAGGACAGTATATATTATAAATTTGTAGTCGGAGAAATGACTCTTAATCATAGAAGTACCAAGGTAGTTCCCGAGGAGTTTAGTTCTATAAAGTTCTATCAGTTACTTTAGTCTTGTAATTTGTTTAATTCAAGAAACCTATATTTTATGTTCTCCTTCTCCCTAAGTTACCTATAAAATAATCCTGTCTTATTTCGTGTGTTTGAATAGAGACTGAAAGTCATCACCACCGTCACCGAACACCACCAACAACGATTCAGTACAGGTCGAGAAAACTGGGGAACCCGACATCTGACGGTCCGAGTAAACAGGCACCCTAAAAGGTCCGGTCTTATGACTTCACCCAACAGGTAAACGAAGAGGTCCCCTGGAAGGACTGGGTCTCGAACTTAGACCCAGAGGACGTAACGTCCGTCTAAGAAATGACCGACTCGGTGGTCCCTTCGGAAAGTCATCATGGTTTCCAATTTTTAAAAAAGAGTACAAGAAATAAATATTCGGTTTTTTTTTACGGGGTTAACTCAAATGATGGTCTTTCAATTGACATATTTTGATGTCATTATTATTCGACACCAAATTCATCAAGGATACACGGACTTACACAATTGTTGAACGAACATAAACTAGGAAATTGTAGGTGTGAAAATAAGGATAGAATGTCTACTCCTTTGACTCTTTGAATTCGTTGAACGGGTTCTAGTGTCTCGATTCTTCTAGCTATTAAATTTACGTCGGTGACCGACCAAGTTCTCTGGGACGAACTAAAGATTTGACGAGGCGGACCTAACACGGTACGATGAGACATAGTATCGAGCTCGAAGACGTCGGATTTAGGTAGAGAGTTCCAGTTTTTTTTTTTTTTTTTTTGAACTTTTTACCACAGGGTAATTAAATCTCGAACTACTACTTTAATGTAAAATGTCTTGTTTTCTACTTCATTTTAAAGTAAAGTTTCAGACAAAGCATTGGCTAAGAATGATGATGTGTTTTTCTTTTTACGACAAGTTATACGATGAATTTAAACGACGAGTTAACAGACAAAGACCTCTGTATAAGGAGGTCGTACTTTCAAGGGTATTTTTTATTTGACGATAGGTTCAACACTACTATTATTTTAATGTTAGTCAGTTCCTCACGTTCATGAAACTCGCTGATCTTTCTTTTGTTTCGGGTGGATAAGTTTTCCTGCTTTCCTTATAAATGTGAATAGTTCTCATTCTTTTTATTCCATTCACCCGCAACGTTTCGGCGAAGACTTTACCATTACAATATCTGACTCAAGAGTCATCCTTAGTCTCATTGGAAGTTCACCAGTACTGTTGCTCAGTTGGAGACACTGGAAGGACCATACTGTCTTCTTTTTTAAGTGAGTTCCTGGGCAGATGTGAGATCGAGTGGTACTTCCGTAACCCGACGCATAACGTACAACATATACCGTGCGCATGTGTCGCGTTCACCCCCGACTCTTCTATTTATAATGTACCTCAAGGTCTTGAGTCCTCGCGAGGTCCTGAAAAGTGTCCTGATCCTACGAAGGGTCTCTTTTCTGAAGTTTATAATTATTTGACCACCGTAAGACCGTTGAATTATGAATGATCCAACCAAAGGATTCTATTCTTACAAGAGATGTCTTCCTTTTCCCGGTAAATCCTACCCCTTTTGGGAGACTTGTCTTGTGATAATTTTAACCTGTGTGGAGAAAACACGAAGGCAAAATTGGCGTGCCTCCGGTCCTCTCGGGAAGATTGTGTGCCGAGAGACGAGGAGTCCTTGTCGTCGTGGGACCTAAATCTGACAAAATTGTCCTTGTGGCTTTGGACACCGATATGGGGCTATGCCCGGGAGGGTGGAGGAGTGAGAAGTTCCAGCCACAGAGAGTATAACGAGCGGAGAGAAGGGTTCCGAGACTCGTTGGAAGTCGGAGATGTCTACCGGAAAGCAGTAAAAGATCTTACGTGCGGGTGTTTCCGTCCGAGAAACAAGTGTCTACATAGAGAATGTGAATGTTGACACGGACTGAGTATCTTCGATGAATCTTATTCACAAACAAATAAGTACTTGGTCCCTTACTTAACTACTCTACCTCAGGGGGTCGATTCCTCGAGGGAAGGTCAGAGGACGGGAAATTGGATGTCTGAATTGGGTTAGGATTGGACGGTGTACAGGCAGGGAGGTCGGATGCTCCTTCCGGCCGGAGGAGAAATCCCGACTGAGGAGGAGGACACGAAGTCTGCCGTAGGAGACGGTACTGAGAGGAGTGAGCAGGGAGGTATGAGATTAAAAGTTTATGGGAATCGATGCCTGAGGAAAGAGTCCCAGATTTTTCTTACAAATCAGGGTAAAACTTTTGTTTTGGTGTTGTTAAAGGACTTGGGATGTCGAACGACTTCGAGATGAGATAAAGTCTCTTCGAATCAGAATTTCCTCTTCGGATGGGAGGATCGGAGACGAAGGAATGGGAAGTAATCGTAGTGGTGGGGGACCGTTAGGTAGGGTCCGACGAGTCTGAAGAGTTCCATTCCAGGAAAAATTTCCTGGTGCTGAATCGGTTAGACTATCTATGACAAACGGAGTAAACTTCAAAGGTGATGTAAACTAGGACCGATGAGTAAAGACCTTTGAGGGAAAGAACAAAAACTGTGACAAGAGAGTGACAACATCGAACTAACGAGAGAGTCGAAGAAACGACGGGGAATTTACTGATAAGGGGGTCTCTCCGGATTAGACGAGAAAAGATATTTATGGGACTTACTCGAGTAGGTGTAAGTTTCAAAGTTGGTTACGAATATATAGGATTACTAAGGGTTTTCGGATCAAGAGAAAAGGACTTATGGTCTGGACCTATAAACTGATGTTTTGTAAGGATGCATCTACCGTTATTTATGTTGTCAAAGATACGTCAAGTAGTAGAGTGGAGTGACGTTTGAACGAAAAGAGGACCAAGAGATGGAGTTGGTTGCCGACTGGTCCGGTTAGAAGGATGGGGAGAGATAGCTGTCTCAAGTGACGGTTGAGGATGTCTATCGTGATGAATTTAGAGAGAGCTTAGGACGGGCACAGGATGAGATGACATTAAGTTCGGTAATAAGAACTGATTCGACGACGTTAATTGAATGTTGTGTTACTTTAGACTCCTAGAGGTTCTGGGCGTGGGTAAAGAGGGAGTGTGTATAGAGGGGTTCAGATTTTGAAGGAGGTATATCTCTGGACTAAGCGAGTACATTTTGTGTTCGCACCATAATTGAGATGTTTGAATTGCAACAAGGAGACGATTGGTAATACATTTCGTCACTGAAGATTTCGCCCCCACCCNCCCCCCCCCCCCCCCCCCCCCCGCTGTCCTTAATTAATAAACGAGGAGAAAGTAAACAAAAACACGAAATATACAGATACAACTCAAGGTCTTTTTGTAGATGAAGACAAAGTACCTGATGCAATTTCGGAAACTGGCACACCTAGTGTTGTTTGACACCTTTTAAGAATCTCTGTCCTTATGGTCTGGTGAATTAGACAGAAGGGCCTCTTCCGTTACCGTGGGGTGAGTTCATGAGAACGAACCTTTTGGGGTGTCTGCCTCCTCGGACCACCCGACGGCAGAGACCCCAGCGTGTCTCAGCCTGTGCTGACTTCACTAAATCGTTAGACAGAAGGTTCTTTGGACGTACACCCAGTTTTTTTGTTCAATCTTGACCTCCTGCACCTTGCTGACTGACCAAGGTTTAACCCTTTCGTCTCGTAGTTCCGAGATTTAACAGTGGAACGAATTAAATATATATCTCATGTAGTACGGTTCACGGTCCGACCTACTTAGTGTTTGACCTTAGTTCTAACGGTCCTCTTTATAGTTGGTGGAGTCTATACGTCTACCATTGTGAGATTTCGTCTTTCACTTCTCCTTGATTTCCCGGAGAACTACGTCCACTTGCTCCTGTTACTTCTTCGACCAAACTTTCAGTCGTAAGTTCACACCGTGGGGGAAGAGACTCGAGTGTTTGTGTCGTATGTAGAGATAGTGTCGTGACTTCAGTGTCATTACCGTGAACAACAAACACACCGACAGGTGGATAGACACATAACGGTCACGGACCACACTGAGTACTTTGTTTACTTTAATAAATTATAAACAATGTTCACGAGTTCTCCGTGACACTACCCCCTATTTGACATCGTTGTGGAAGGGATGGACTGTGTCAACTTTCTCAATTCACGAGGCGAGACGACTCCAAATAAATCCGACTCCTAGTTGAAATTGACAATTTAAAATTCTACACGAATGAATGTAATTCGTGACTCAAAAGGTCACAACCAATTGTCCCTATCTAAAAATCTTTCGGTTGTGAAGTAGTGGGTGGTTTAAGATTAGTGAACAGTTGTCACAGTTGTGTAAGACTTTTTACGGAATATATTTAAGTTTTCGATTCCGAGTCACTAAGACCAGTTTGTACCGTTTAATTAACGTGTATAAATAGAAGGAAAAGACTTTGATGTGATTTTACTTTTCCCCTTTTTCTTCCATATTTGGGTATTGGTGTGTCTTCACTGTGGTCACCTGTTCATTAAAATTATGGTAAAAGTTTCTTCATTAAACCTTCTTTCTTCTCATACACTGCACCGTTTCGGTTCCTTTGATTCACGTGTCACGGACGTTTTTCCTTTTATTACCCACTTGTTGAACGACCGGTCTTAAATCTCTGTTTCCTCGACGTCCTCTCTCACACTTCATACCTAGACTTTAATCCCTTGCCTAACTTTTCAAATTCGTTGTCTCGTTACTCTCAAGGGAAGGGGGAAGGGATGGTCTCAGTTAATGAAAGGGGTTATCGTCTTTTGTTCCGACCTCGTAATTCTTTCTACGACGTTGGGGGGGGAGGGAAGTGCCAAAAGTCAAATGTCGCCCATATACGGAGGAGCCTCTTCCGTTACCGTGGGGTGAAGTCATGGGAACGGACCTTTTAGGGTACCTACCTCCTCGGACCACCCGACGTCAGGTACCCCAGTGATGTTCAACCTGTACTGACTCTCTGAAGTGAAAGTGAAAAGACGTAACCTCTTCCTTTCCCGTTGGGTGAGGTCACAAGAACGGACCTCTTAGGGTCCCTGCCCCCTCGGACCACCCGACGACCGATACCCCAGCGTGTCTCAGTCTGTGCTGGCTTCACTGAATCGTCGTCGTCGTATACGGAGGATCTATATATTACCACACGAAACGAGAGTCTTACGGTTTTCCATATATATAACCTTCTGACAGAAAATCTCTTTGACTTACCAGAATTTCTTTTCGGGATGTCAGAGTCTCTTATCTAAAGATGAATGACTATGGACCTTTGGTGGATCTTTCGACCGGACAGGTGGTGGATTTACGGATTGTACTTCGGGTAACCACTGGTCCTGAGTGACGCAGTGTCTTTTGCAGATTGGCCGAAAGATCGTAGAATGAGAATTTGTGTGTCTACCCCTAGTGGTCTATGAGATCCGTCCGGATCTTAGTACTTTCTTCTTCGGTTTGTTTGTTTTTTCCTTGGGGTTTCTTTCGAATCCCTTATCTTTTGTTTTCTTAGAGTTTGACTACTGTGTAACTCTATCTTCTGAACCTTTAAATTTTAAGTCACTTTTAAATTTTAAGTCATTGACAATCTTCTACTTCAGTTCCATTAAAGGAAGCTTCCGTTTTCTTTTTTTTTTGACCATCCAATCTGTTTTTCCAATGATAGGTTGATTGTCAAGGATTTCTCTTTTTATCTTCTACTATAAAAAAATTATCTTCCTTTAAAGGGTTTGAATGCCTTTAAATGTCTGGTTTTACCAGGTGGTTACTGGTTTTCTTGTTAATTTTATTTTTTTTTTCGTTTGTTTTTCGGGGTGGGGTGTAGTAGTACTTTAAAAGGTTGGTGTGTCCTTTTTTAGGATTTTACAATGTTTCACCCCCTTCTCATTGTGTACTTCCGTTTCTTTCCTTAGTCTTTGTTCGTCCGAACTTGCCCTTGTGGACCTTTGGTCTTGTCCAGACACGGAAGTGTCCTTACTGTCTTTTAACGAAGGACAGATCTCTAGATCTGAGTCAACTCCCCCTCCCGTGAAAGTGCATACAGAGTTCAATAGAGGATGGATCAGTAAAAGTCCATTGATGTTCTTTTCCTCGAAGTCATTTTATTTTTCTTATTTACTTCGTTCGTTCGTATCCCTGGTCCTTTATGCTATACTACGGACGGGTATAAAGGGTGGGGAGGGGGGTTTTAAATCCCTTTCAGATTATACTCCGGATATATTATACGGAATTCTCATTAGTCAGGTATAACCTCGACCTTACGTCTTCCGATGTCTAAAAATTTTCAATTTTTTTTTTTTTTGACCTCGTCCGTATGACTATAAACTCGTAACCCTTTTGTAGGTATCCATAAACTACCCCCATATCGTCCGTCTTAAGATTCTACCGAGGTCCTTATGACGGAGGACCACCTGTAAAAGACGTATTTTGAGAGGTGGACACCTCTTCCCAACGGATCCTACCCTACAGTGTACGCATTAATCCAGTGATTAATCAACTGAAAGTTGAATAGTCTTCCTTCCAATGGGACTCACCAGGATTGAATAAATCCACTCAGGAAATCTTCTACTATTTCTTGACTCTCCCCGAGGACGACCGGAACTTCTGTAACGGTGAGACTCAAGATAAACAACGACAACGACAAATTAGCGATTCAACACGGGTTCAGAGAACACTGGGGTACATGACATCGGCCGGTACGAGGAATCGACGTTCTATTCCGTTCGTCGGTTGTTGGTATACTCGCAAGTCCCTCTACGACCAGGTGTCCATTCTGAGATCGGGGTCGACGGTGGAACTGACGACGGAACACTCTGGGACTCGTCTTCTAGGGTACCTCCAGGGACCTGAGGACTGAGTGTTTTTGATTCCATTTACCCACAACAAAATGTCGGTGGCTTTAACACCGTTAACAGTGTATCGATCTTTTGATTGTGATATCGTGCACCTGTTTGAATTCCGATAGATTCGTCCTATTTGTTGAATTCTGTCTTTAATGTGAAGGAGGTTTTCGTATTTTTCGAGTCCTCAGTTTCGTGACGGTCCACCAAAGTTTTTATTATGTAAGTCTTTGCAGTCTTTCGTCTTCAGTGAGACGTGCCCCCACCGACCATTCGTGACGGTCTTCATTAGTCCAAATTTCTCTGTCTCTAATCAAAGTTCACCTGGAAAATCGAACAAATTTTTTTTTTTTTTTTCTAATTTTTCAGGTTGGTCTCAAAGAGGGAAATCAAGCTTTAATGTTAAAAAATGTCGAACGTTCGCTTCTTGTTTTTCCAAAGTTCTTAGTAACTTCGAAAACTTACCCGAAGTAAGTTTTTACATATACGTAGTAAAAAGTTTACTGTGATTCATTCCAGGAACCTGGTCGTCATAGTCGTAGTGGATTCTTAAATTATCTCGTCGTTTAAGCACCCGGGGTGAATGTCTGGATGACTTAGTTTTTGAGTCCGACTTCAGATCGTGTCAGACAGAAATTGTTCGGGAGATCCACTAAGCTTACGTTCAAGTCTAACTCTTGGTGATAAGATCACAAGTAAAGACGGGTACGGGACGGCACGAAAGACCAGAAGGACGAACTCAGTTCTCAAAAGTCGTGTCCCAACACTCTTGAGACCTATACTTACGGAAGTCCGTTCTGCACGAGAGAAGTGAAACGGTGCCAGAGGTGGTCAGGAATGACTGAAGATGGAATATGTAAAAGACGAGTCGGTTACTATTGTAATCTCAAACCCTGGAGCCCCGCCCCCCCCCGCCCACCTTAAGTCTTTATTGTTAAAATTTTGACCTATACTATACCGGGTTGCCTGAGAATACTTAAGATCCCTCCATCTGTTGAATGTCGACAGAGTGCTAAGTCTTTGACACGATGTCGGACATTCACTGGGGAGGTGAACGTTCAGAGTACCAGGTTGTACTTCAAGATCCTTTGTGCGAAATTCTATTGTGGGGTTCGTGAGAATAAGGTCTGACTCGAGGAGTCTCTTCCTCTGGGACGGCTGAGTGCACAAGAACTCCGAGTGCACAGGTCATTGATGTTTCCGTCAATTGTCCCGAGACTGACTACCTTAAATGTGAAATCTTAGTTGAAACCTTTAGTATGCTTTGTATACATTATGGTAAAGTCAAGTAAGTACTCTTTCTGCAGTCACATAAGTTTTGTTTTACGTAACTCGTCTCTAAACTCATGTGATTTTAGTCTTACGTCAAAGAAAGTCATGGTAGATTTTCCTTCTGTTCTATACAAATTAATTTTGAGTAACAATTAATTCTGTGATTCGGATGTAATCTGAGAAAAGGAAAAAAAAAAATTTGATACTCCCCAATCTTTGGGGTCAGATTTGCTCAGAACCCGAAAGGACCACCGAGTTACCATTTCTTAGGAAGACGGTCGCGTTCTCTGTACCCAAACTAGGGACCCAACCCTTCTAGGGAACCTCTTCCTTTACCGTTGGGTGAGGTCATAAGAGCGGACCCTTTAGGTTACCTGTCTCCTCGGATCACCCGATGTCGGGAACCCCAGTGTTTCTCAACTTGTGTTGAATCACTGATTAGCTGTTTTTTACTCAGAGTCCCAGGGGACTCGATTACTATGTCTCTTCTGTTACCGCGGGGTGAGGTCATGAGAACGGACCTTTTAGGGTACGAACCTCCTCGGACCACCCGACGTCAGGTACTCCAGTGATTCTCAGCCTATACTGACTCCCTGAAGTGAAAGTGAAAAGTGAAAGGACGTAACCTCTTCCTTTACCGTTGGGTGAGCACAAGAACGGACCTCTTGGGGCCCCTGCCCCTTCGGACACCCCACGGTAGATACCGCAACGTGTCTCAACCTGTGCTGACTTCGCTGAATCGCCGTCGTCGTCGTCTCGATTACTATTCTCGGGGATCCTTAGTCTCCTGCCTCGTGTGTGAGACGGTCCATATTGACGGGGGTCCGTGTAGAAGGGAAACTCGAGACCGAGGAATTGGTATTTTCACCTCTAATCATGATTGTAAGACTATTGGTTGTTGTCTTGATGAGGAATGAATTTGTTCTTTGTTATAAACGATAGTGACCTCATTAATGAAATCGGTTAAAACTTTTCTTTTTGCTTTAAACTCTATTCAATTTCAACTATGTTTGTGGATTCATAAATACGTATACATCCTTGTCACTGTCTGGGGGACTATTGAAACATACCATCTGTAATCATTAAAAATTATGAGAGTGAGAATTTTGGGTTCTATTCAAGATTTTGAATTAGTGTTTCTTTGAATTTCTAAACCTTTCTGAGTTTTCGTTTTAAAGTCTTAACGACATAGGTTCTTTATTTGTACCATTGTAAAATTACTTAAAGAAAGTTTAGAACAATATATATGTCATACATAAAACATATCAACACTTATATATTAAAACGTAGAACCAAAGATTCATTGGTGACGTGGTAGAAACTTTTGTGAAAAGTCCGATCGAAGGATGGTGTGCTAATCGGATATCAAATGGGGTATCTAGTATGTGATTTGTGGGGTTTATAAGATTATACGGTGGTTCATTTTGATTCATCGTTATAATGGTAACAGAATAAAGGGAGTGTAATTGTGTCCGTATCGTTATTTATAGTTAAGTCGTAATTATTTTATGATTTACTTTCGTTGTCACTTTTGTCTGTTGATTTCAGGGTATACAATAGTCAACTTATTCCTTTTTCTGTCGGGTACTTTAGATCTTGGTAAAAAAAAAATTAGTTGTCTTGGACTAACCCTCACTAAACCCTCAGAAGGGTAAGTCGACTTACATATGTCTAGGGACCGTTATGAATCATTTGTTTTCATCCACCTTAAGAGTAAGACATTTGTAGTTTCCTCGACCGTCCCGCTAATTCGTTTCGTTTTGTGTACTTAAAATTACAATTTTGGGTATGCTGACTCAAAGTATGGATGTCTCATTCTGTCTTTTACCGTCAAAATTTTCTATTCGTTTTGCCTTCGGGTCTTTCCCTTTCCTATCCGATTCACAATCAGCGAGTCAGCACAGACTGAGAAATACTGGGGCACCTGACATCGGACGGTCCGAGAAGACAGGTACCTTGAGAGGTCCGTTCTTATGACCTCACCCAACGGTACAGGATGAGGTCCCCTAGAAGGGTTGGGTCCCTAGTTTGAACCCAGAGGACGTAACGTCCGTCTAAGAAATGACAGACTCGGTGATCCCTTCGGGTTTCCCTATCCGATACGGGTGAACTTATAATAATATGTCAACCAAGTTTAATTATCGGGATTCGAATCAGTACATATCTGAATGGAAGGTGCTTCCTTGTGCCTGTCTTTAAAAGATTACACTCATGAAATTCGAGAAACTATCAGTTTAGGTGAATGCTATTGAAGGATCTCTGGCAATAATTCTCGGATTACTCCCTTTGACTTTCGTTGATCCCGTCTTTTAAGGTTGAGTGTTTTTTCGGAATAAGTCTTATTGGCAAAATCTAAAGAATTTACTTTGTTCTTTCTTCCTTTGTGTTGAATTCTGATTCCGTACGAATTTTCATTTCTACTTTCTAGGTTGTTAAATGGTGCCTTTAATAATCTTTTTATTGACCATGTAGGTCGAATATGGGTGGACGACGACGACGATTCAGTGAAGTCAGCACAGGCTGAGAATCGCTGGGGTACCTGACGTCGGGTGGTCCGAGGGGGTAGGGACCCTAAGAGATCCGTTCTTGTGACCTCACCCAACGGTAAAGGAAGAGGTTACGTACGTTCACTTTTCACTTTCGCCAGCGAGTCAGCACAGGCTGAGAACCGCTGGGGTACCTGACGTCGGGTCGTCCGAGGAGACAGGTACCCTAAAGGCCCGTTCTCATGACCTCACCCCACGGTGACGGAAGAGACCGATCCTTAGTGCTAAAAGCCATGTGATTTTCACCCCAGATTAAAGGGTTTTGGAGAGTTGAATGTGACATGTACACACGAAACGATACTAGATCCACCAATCCTACCTCTTCCGTCACCGTGGGGTAAGGTCATGAGAACGGACCTTTTAGGGTACCTACCTCCTCGGATCATCCGACGTCAGGTACCCCAGCGATTCTCAACCTTTGCTGACTCGCTGAAGTGAAAGTGAAAAGTGAAAGTATGTGACCTCTTCCTTTACCGTTGGGTGAGGTCACAAGAACGGACCTCTTAGGGTCCCTATCGTCTCGGACCACCCGACGGTAGACACCCTAGCGTCTCTCAGCCTGTGCTGACTTCGCTGAATCGTCGTCGTCCACCAATCCTTTACGTTGTGTGTAATGGGTCTCTCTGTACTTGAACCCGATACCGATAGTAGTGGGGGGATGATTTCACTTTCACTTTCACTTCAGCTAGTCAGCACAGGCTGAGAAACACTGGGTACCTGACATCGGGTGGTTCGAGGAGGCAGGTACCCTAAGAGGTCCGTTCTTATGACCTCACCCAACGGTAAAGGAAGAGGTCCCCTAGAAGAGTTGGGTCCCTAGCTTGGGTCCAGAGGGTGTAACGTCCGTCTGCGAAATTGGAGCCGAGGTGGTCCCTTCGGGAATTTATGTTCTTATGTCAGAGAGTCTTTTGGAGGATATCTCTGTGTCTTGAAGTCTAGGTTCATGATTGTAGTTTCTAAAGTTCCCTCCTTTCCTTCGGTCCAACTTTCTTCTTCCCCCTCCTCCACCCTCTCCCCCCGCTTTCCCCACCGGAATGTCTGCAGAGGACGGTGGATGTCTATGGGTCCGTAATACCCTGAAAAGGGACCCGAAGGTCTCTTCCCTCCTGACCTTGAGCCGGGATGGTCTTGGTCTTAAACTCAAGAGACGGTTCTCCTCCACTAGTCAGAGGTTAGGAGTCGAGTCCGACTCCCGGGAAGCTGGTCTAAGGACGCAGGTCCTGGTCCCCTGATCTTTTTGTCCCTTCCTATCCTTCCCAATTCCTGTCCTTTCTCTCTCCCTTCCCCGCTCTCCAGTTATTTGAGAGAACAAGGAATGGTCAACCCCGTGAGACCGGTCAACAGGCGCAGTCCTCCTCTGGTCCCTGTTTTCCCAGGGTCAACGTCGGCGACCCAGACCAGGCAACCGTCCGTTCGACCGGGGACTCATGGGGCTCACCAGTCCTACAGTCAGAGCCGCTTCTCCTTAGGGTGGTCTCAGTGGTAAACAACGTCCTTCCACCTGGGGAAGGTGCCGGACTTTGACCCGAGAACAGATTGTGAGCCTTTACTTGACAGGCTCCTCTGCACACGACTGTTTCGTTCTCTAAAATAACCCTTTCCCGTGGGTCCACCTCTCGTCGTCCCATTCCCTTGGGTCCTCTTGACGGGAGGATGATTTCTGTCCCTGTTTACTCCTCGTTCAGGAAGACGTCTGCCCCACCGTCAGTTCTCGTAAGAGAAGAGTCGGGAGACCTGGGACGCCGTGCACTGGTACACGTAGTCTGCGCTGTATTGTGTGCACTAAATTTTGTTGGAGTACTTCCTCGTTTTCGACGAAACTATCCACAAACTAAAGACAACTTGAGAACAAGTCATTAAAATATTTTTCAGGAGCCAAGAATTTTGACGAGACGGAACTCCTTGACCACAGTTGAGAAAAGTTTCCATTGTACCTTCTCGAAGTACAAAATACTTTCTTGTAATTTTTTTTACAGGTTTTTCGTTTCGTTAAAAAAATTTCGATCACAACACAATTTCCTAATTTCGCTAAAAAGTTTTCACTCTCTTTCACGTTTTCATTTGACATGATGCTTCTCTTTCATAGCTCATCTGACGATTAAAAAACCTAAAATCTTAAAATAAAAGACTATGTTTTTTCTTTTGACTGAAACGGTTGACGGTCATCGAATGGTAATTTCTCTTTTCTCTCAATACACATTTACTTTAGGTCTCGGATTCAGTTTACAAACAAAATGTATAAGCTTTCAAAAAATCGATGTGGTTTCGGTATAACCCGAGTGTTAATCAGTGACCCCCCCCTTCTTTGGATTGTTCTTTCTTAGGAAACAAAAAAAGAGAAACGTTCCAGTACTTTTTCGTTAAAGTCAAAATACGGACATTTTCATTAAGAATTAATATGAACAGGGACATTTTAATTAAGATTTAATATGGATGGTCCCTTTACTTTAAAAAATTTTGGAAATTTTTCTTTTTTTTTCTTTAGTTATTTTTTATGTTCACCTCCCATTACTGTTTGGTGTGTTATTTTATCTTGTGTATGTACACTAATTAAAGTTAGAGAAGGGATTTCTTATGACGAATTTTGTTCGTCGTGGCTAAGAGTAGATAAAGTAGAAAAAATAGTCTGTAATCCCTCGTGTCTTTACTGGTTATCACAATCTGAATGTTACCTCTTTCCTTTTAGTTTGACATTAATTCTCGTGTTCAAGTGACTATGTACAGAGAAAATTGTCTCACTATTACCTACAGGATTAAAATATCATATATATCTCTACAACATTTTTAATTGTAAAATTGGAGTTTCTAAGTCAAGATATACTAACATAAATGTACAATTTCTGGTGGCTTACTAATCGGAAATTTTTCAAAATGGATGTGAACTTTACGGGTAATTCATTCTGAGTCTCTGAAGTAGAGTTAAGAGTATCTACCCGATTTTACTTATATTTATGACGGAATGGTGTACCTAAGAAAACTTTACTTCCATGAATTACTCGTACTTTGGAATATGGTAGAATTTTTCATGAGTTGAAAAGTTTGGAATTGTCTCTTCATGAAAACTAAAGATCCTTTTAGAGTTAGTAGGGTGTTTGTATTACTTAGAACACATGATGTCCCAGTGAAATGACACATTCGGTACCCAGTAGTGTTTATACGTTGTGTTCGTCTTTGACGTGTAAAGTGAGTTGATTTGTCTCGGACTCTTTATTTCGATGGATTTTACAGAATATAAGTCAGTAAAGTTTTAATATAGTCGTTTGTGAATTTATAAACTTTGAGTGAAAGGGATGAGAAGGTAGGTCACGTAGACTAATCAGTTTTTACTGTTTTGTTTTGGTACCTAATTGACGTTTTTTTATAAAGTTGATTTGTAGTATTCAAACCTTTTTGTCTGTGTGCCGTCATCGTTGCAACCTGGAAAACTCTGAGCTGGTGGAAAAGTAGACTTTGTAAATTGGTGAACTTTGATTTGAGTCAAATGTTGATACATATTTCTGTGAAGACAGTTGGGGAATTGACGGTACTTGTTGTTCCATTAATAGGATTCACGCGAAAGTACTAAGAGGTTTTGGGATTTTTCTTTTCAGTGTGACCAGTCTAAATATGACACGGGAGTGAAGTTTTAATAATTTGTGTAGGCTTGGTTTTAATTCTCTAAGGGGGTTTGTGTGAGAAATATGTACATATAAAACTTTTCCTAAAAAAAATCACATATGTGAATGAACAGGTACTATCCAAACGTTCAACCGACACTTTCAAATCATTAAGATAAGATCTCGGTTCTTTTTATTTTCTTTTAATGTTCACTTTCTGTATTTGTCTCCAAGTTATTCCTATAAAAGATTTTCCTAATTACAGATATATTACATTGATTAGTTTTTACTCTGCGGAACAACCCGAAAAAACCCTCCCCCCACTACAAACACTAAGGAACAAAAAATTGACTTCGTGTCGACTAAAGGTCACAAAACAACCAAAGTCTACATGTCTCTTTGGTTGTTTGGGATGGATCGCCTACCTACACCATGGTTCTGTGTACCGACATTCGCAGGTTTCCCATTTCTGGTTCCTTCAGTTTCCTTCTGAAAGGTAAGTTACACGGGGAAGTTGCCCGAACTCCTCCCTTCCGTCCCAGGGACAACAAATAATTAATGTATTAGTGTAGGATTGTGCGGTGGGTCAGTTATCAGAGAGTGATCACAGACTGAGATACTAAGGTACCTGACATCGGACGGTCCGAGGAGACAGGTGCCCTAAGAGGTCCGTTCTTATAACCTCACCCAACGGTAAAGGGGGAGGTCCGAGAGGGTGTAACGTCCGTCTGAGAAATGGTAGAACTCGGTGGTCCTTTAAGGAGTTTTTTCTTTTGTGGTTTATGTAGTAGAAGGTGTAGGTAAGACGGAGGATTTACTAGGGTCGAGATTGTAAACGAGGGGAGTTTTCAGTTAAAGGAAAATATATATTTCATTGGTTCGAACCGAACAACTATGGGAGAATGATTGTCGAAGCACGTTCATGAGTTCATGTAATTAGAACTATGAGGGTGAGATTAAGTCAAAACATGAGACGACTTTTACATTGATAAGTTTTTCAAAGATAAAAGTAAAATTTTGAGATCCTAGATCAAAAACTGTTCTGGAATATATAGAATAAAGATTCAAATTCATTATTAGAGGATGTAAAACCGTACTATTGTGTTAAACGATACGGTATGTCTCCAGGACAATGGACAGTCGACTCTCACCTACAGGATTGGTCGGGTAGTGGTGTTTTGACCTTTTCTTTTAAAGAGAGGAGGAAGTTTAGCGTCCCGCCCCACGCCCCCAACCCCCCCCCCCTCCCGCCACGAGTCTATTCGTAGTAGTTGGGGTTATGACTTCCTTTCTCTTCGACCCTTCGTCCTTCCTTTAACGTCTTCGTTTCAATTCCTCTACCATCTTAACCTCCACCTTGTCTGACTGTAAAAAAGGTGACGGACCTTCACTCATTTACAGACATTCGGGACCTCCTTTCGGGACCCCCAGGTGCCGATAATAGACACGGACGTAGCAATCCGGTTCCCTTTCGCCCTACCTCGTCGTGTTTATTTTCCTTTATTCTTGTTTTTCCTCGACCAATTTTCGGGAATGATACACCTTGTCCTCCAATCTCTAATCCCATTTTCTTTGTCGTTCTCACTAGAGTAAGTACACATTGTGCGATGGACCTTTTTGGGGCTTTTGTCTTTTCCTCAAGAAAGTTTAAAGTTAATTCTCACTCCCGAGTTAATGAGGTAATTATAGAATTTTCTATTTGGATAAGAGTACTTTCAAGAGTAATGTTCTTTTTGTCCGAAATTGTTCTACTCCCCTACCTACAATCGACCTGGACACCAGTAAAGTGTTGTGTCTGTGTCCGAGGGTGTACGAGTGACAATGTGACACGTAGAATGCTATTATGTTACAATGAACAGTTAATATAACGTTATTTTATCCCCCCCTTGGGTAAGAGTTTTGTACGTTTGAGAAGATACGAAGAATGTCACCTACCGGAGGGTCATCTAACTATATATATTTTAATGTTAAGACAAATTAGTGTTCAGTTTATTGAAAAATCGTATGTTCCGTTTAGAATGGTATTTGAGGTACATGGGAAATTGAATGAAGAACCCCTTAAGGTTTTGCAAGATAGAGGTACGTTAAACATACGGTCGTTCTTTCAGGAAAAATTTGAGGGTTTAAGTGATAAAGTACCGGGAAGACTCACACACCGAGACGATCCTTGTATGGTACGACGAAGGACGTAAAACTGGAGACGTGTATTTTAAGTGACCAGGAATTTTTTTTTTTTCAGGATGAGTCTGTTGGTGTGTGTTGGGTTGTGGTAGGGAGGAGAGGATTGTGGGACCTTAAAAGGTCCGGACCGACCGATAGGTGAAGGGGATAGTTCAGTACGAAGTAACAGGTTCAAAACACAAAAGTGTCTTACGTTACATGTTTCGGTTTTGAATTTATTAATTTTGACAAAAGAGTTGGATGAAGGGACTAGAAAGTTCATTGATAAAAAGAATTTTGTGAGGTCACCAAGGGTCTCGATTCTCGTCACAAAAAGTTTTATGGTAACGATCAGGACCCTACAATTGAGTTAAATAACGTAAAGTTGGTAACGAGAAAGAATCTTATCTTTTATGATCTCACGTAGTGCGTTTCCCACAAAAAAGTATAAAATAGTAAATGTATACACACGTGATCCAACATTCCATTTTTACATAATAGAATGATATTGCCCAGTGACAAGTTTTTTCGGAATTTGTCTGGTTGAAAACAAACCAGGTGTTCCGGAAGATTGGACTCGGGACACATTCTGAGACCCGGACAGAGAACGACATGGGGTATTTCGGTTCAAGTGGTTCAGTTTAATAAAACGTCAAGGAACAGAATTAAGGACCTGTGGGTCTCCGTTCAGATCCAGTCAGGGCACACCCCAGTGACGAGGGAAGAGGACCCAGGACCACACGTGTTCCTGGACGTTCTCAGACAAACTCGGTACTTTAAGTTTCTACGAACGAAGAACCTTCTTTTCGATACTGGTTTGATCTGTCGTATAATTTTTCGTCTCTGTAATCCAACGGTTGTTTCCGGGTAGATCAGTTTCGATACCAAAAAGGTTTTCAGTACATACCTACACTCTCAACATGAGATTTCTTTCGACTAGCGGTTTCTTAACTACGAAAACTTGATACCACAACCTCTTCTGAAAACTCTCGTGGAACCTGTCGTTCCTCTAAGTTGGTCAGTTAGGATTTCCTTTAGTTAGGACTTATAAGTAACCTTATAAATGTGACGATTTCGACTTTAAGGTTAGGAAACCGGTGGACTACGTTTCTTGACTGAGTAACCTTTTCTGGGACTACGACCCTTTCTAACTCCCACCATCCTCTTCCCCTGTTGTCTCCTACTCTACCGACCTACCGTAGTGGCTGAACTACCTGCACTCAAACTCATTCGAGGCCCTCAACCACTACCTGTCCCTTCGGACCGCACGACGTCAGGTGTCCGAATGTCTCAGCCTGTGCTGACTCACTGACTTGACTTGACAGAATTACGACAGTTGGTGTGGCAAGGGAGACGGAACTTCCGATGAACAGATGTTCCGAGTGGACACGGGTCAAGAGTAATAACTTATACCTAATGGAGGAGGTGTTTTCAAAATACGAAGGGAGTCGTCAATTGCGGTAAACGTGTGAATGAAACATAGAGATACTATGGATGTTAAGTCAGGGAATCCGTAAGGTGACATGAATAATTAAAATCCGAACTGACAACTGGGTTGAAGATTTGTTATTTGAGGGATTTCCTTCCCCGTGTAAAATGATCAGATACATAGTCGTCGTGACTCGACGAGGTATACCGTGTACTATCTCCAAGTTTTGTCCATTTTACTTGTTTATTAATTCTGAAGGTACATTGAAGAGACTACAATCTTTACACTCACCAACGGGAACGTTGGTACGGGTAAGTCTAACGTCACGACCTAGCTCTGAAGACGTAGAATCGATGTCAAGGGCCTCTCGTCGTGGGTCATCGGACTCTGACTTTCTCTACAGACGAACCGAGGGTCTTTTCTTCCAAGTCTAACGTTACACCGTCGTGGGTGAAGGTACAAAGTCCTTCAATAGACCCCTTCCGTCTCGTCTTCCAAAGAGGTCCGCAGGTGGGTGTCCACTCAATTCAGTCTTTGTCACAATAGTTGGAATAACCGTCCCTTTTTAGTGTAAAATTTTTATTGAGTGAGAATTATTGTGTCCCCTCCCCTAAGAGGGAACAACTCCAGTTTTTCGACCGTTATACTCGATTCGTTTTGTTTTCCATCGTACTTTATGGAGTAGTTTTAAAATACTAGAGACGAGGGATGAGATTAGTAAGGTTTTATCGAGGACTGAGTGACGAGAGAAATCCTCTATGATGTACCTCCTGACCGCCAGTATGGATTGTCCCTGAGGAGCGACCCCGAACCTTCGAAAAGGTTCTGAAATGGATTGTACGTACGAGAGTAAAAATCCCCAAGACTATGTGGACAAAGTGTTTGGTTAGGAAGTTGACAGAAGTGACATTGATTTTGTCAAGTCCGTCGTAGGTTCTGTGAAACTGTCTAAGACGGTTGACAGTCAAGGTCGACAAGAAAAGGTAAAGGGGGTCTCAAGTATTTGAGGATAATGTTCTCGGAATCTAAACAAAAAGACGGACTAGATTAGTGAGTAAAAGAACATTTTTAGCAAGGAAAACAAAGTTAAAACGGGGATCTGAACGTTAATATAGGTTTTAATTTCGTTTCCATTTGAAGATAATACTGGATTGTCAGTTTTTTATATAAGTATTTTGCACTTTGAGAAGTAGGTGTCATAATTTCAGAATCTATGGTCAGTCTCATTCATGAAATCCTAACGGATCCATTTTTGAAACTTCCGGTAAATTTCGAGACAAAGGAAAACCAAATTCATCCACGTCCTCCGATACGAATAAGGTATCAATAATCCATGTTTGTGGCTGGTTCACACCTTTGAAGGTGTTTACGGAAGAGAGTTGTTGAGTCTACTTTGTCCAGTGACAATCACTCTTTCTCAGTATCGGGGTTTATGTCTGAACGTCTTTTTAATCCGGTATTTATAAACAAGGAAACGGAGAGGTCAGTTGAAAATTCTTAAATAATTCCTGTTTATGCGATCAAATATTTGTATAAAATAATGTGAAATCATACAATTTACACACCCTGAATAAAAGTACGAAACTTCTGGTCACAAGAAACATAATTCAAGGAGAGTTCGAAGGGAATCATTTTGGTACCTGTAAGTACGTCGAATTTCCAACACCTTTTGACTAAAAAAAGGTGCTACGATGGTGAGGTGTCGGATGTCTCTTGAGTCGGAAGTCGTACTTTTTTGACGGGGAACTAAAAAGAAGAGACTGTGCAAAATTTGTCTTCCCGACGTCTGAGAGTTCCCTTCGGTATAAAGTTTCTAAGACTTGTCATCAATAAAAAGTCATAAAAGAGAATAATTTTAACCATGTTAAGTAGGTTTTGTAAAAAGTTTACGGTAATAAAAGGTCGAATGTACGAATTGTTGACGAATCTTTTTCGTTAGAGAGGTAGACTCTCTAAACGAAGTTCTTTGTTTGGTCGTTAATGTTTTTATCTCCTCTTTCTTTATTAAGTAAAAATGTCTGACCTTTTTTTTTACATTTTGAGTGGATTCTGAAAGTAAAATGTCTAATCTTTTGTTCTCAGGTGTTTCCAGTTCGTTAGACGGAGTCTAGTGGTTCGATGATTATCGTTGTGATCTTTATCTTACTCCGTAAAATTAACGAATCATAGGGTTTAGTACGTCCAATATACATAAGAGTAGTGAAACAGTAACTTCAAAATGTTTGTTCATAACGAGAAAGAGTAGTTAAGGACTACTTCCTAAGGATGGTGTGTAAGAAGTGTAAAAGTTTGAATAAGTTCAATTATTTGAAGTTCAAAATTGAGGTTGTTTTTCCCGTCATGATAATTCTTGAAAGGAGACTTGTAAAATTCTTGCTTTCAAATCTATACGTGTGGGGATTTGACACTTAAAGGTACAGATAGAAAAGTTAGAGACAGGAAATTGATATGAAGTCTACAGAAATAAGTTGGTATCATTTTCTCTTTCTTTTAAGACCTTCAAGGAGAAACTGTTTTTCGTAACGTTTTTTTTTTTTTAGATAGTTACTTTGTTTGGTCTAGTAATGAGATAATTATATAATGTCTATAGACCGAATTTAATCCTTTTTAGTGTTCGTAAAATAGTTCAATAACACATTTCTCCCTTATTTTCCAACTTTTTACGTGAGAAAAAACTGAAACCTAGACTTTCTTCCACATCTGGACCGTGAATTGTGTTTGCCTTCTCGACTAGGATTTTCGGTTTTTTGTCTCTTTCACTTGTTCAAGAAAGTCGTTTTTCGACAAAGGATAAGTCCGAGACTACAGGTTGGTTCACGTCCCGTGACACCTCAGGAAGATTCTGAAAGTCTAAAAGCAAAATTACGGGGGTCATTCAGCTAAGATATCTAAAAACGAAACCGATGAGTTCCCGTTTTGTCTCCCGTGTCACTCTTGTTAAATGGGACCTAGGAAAAGTTCCTGACCTGAGATTGGATGGGTGATGAAATATTAACAGGAAACACGTGGACTAATAAGAGTTTCATGACTCTCGTAAGTCCCGAAGAGAAATTTCTATGGCCGTTATTTTAGATTCTGCTGTGCTGAAAACTAATGTTTGACGACGTCGTGAAGCTGGTCCTTTCGCGTCTTGCACACCAGAAGAATTTATAGTCATTATTTTGATATAAGACCAATGTTATTATCTGCATACAAGGAATTAGTGCCGGAGACCACAGTGAGATGTTTTTGTTGAAGAATTTTCCGATTGTATGGATATAAAAATTTGATTTTGATCGAATCGTTCCACCGTTCATACAAACTTTTCGATTTTGTTTCTGTTAAGTGGTGGTGGCGAGTTATTGTGTGTTTGTATTTGTCTGAGGTTCCCCCAATTCGTGTTTTTAGGAATGGGGTAAAACGGGTTACTTTTGAACGAACATTCAAGGACGAGAATACGATGCCTTATTGAAGGTTTACTTAAAGAGGCAGACAACAAAGCGTCAACGAAAAGGTGGGGGCTCTAGGAAAAGACCTCCATAAAGTTACATCAACTTTTAAGTCAATCAAGGGAATCCATTTTAATAAAGAGAGACCCTTTATGGTTTTGCAAGCTTGTCTCCACCGTAAACGAATAATCTCAATTTTACGACGCGCCTCCTTTGCCGCCACTTGAAATAAGGTGTTTTGCTTAGATGCACAGCCTTTTGCGTCTTAGGTCGAAGTGCCTCAGGACATTTTGTACTCGAACCACCAGTAAAGCGAGTACAGGAGGAGGTGTGAGTCCCTCTCGGGTCCATTGAGCCGGAAAAGCCACGATGATTCCGACGCCCAAGTTTAAAGAGGTGGTGTGGTCCAAGGACCCCCACCTCGCACGTTGGGTTACGCTGCACGTGAACTCTCTAGGGATGCTCTTTTATTAGGATTTTCGTCGTTACGGTGACGAAGGGACGCGTCTGTAATCTTTTTTCGATACATCTTTTTGGAGAAGCTGCACGTTTGGGCCGTCGAGCCCTGCGCGAGCCGTGAGGTGTAACCTTAGACAGAAATTAAAAAAAGGGGAAGGATTCTGACCCTCGTCTCTCCTCCGCCCCTCCTCCTTCTTTTCCGACCCGTCCTAGCTAAGTGAGAGGGCTCCTCTTGTGTGCCTCGGTAAAGGTCCGACCGTCGTCCGACCCCCGCGTCGCGTGGGCCCCTCGTCGCCCTCCCCCGGGCTAGGGTGGGGGGAGTCGGGGACGGGCGGGGGGCGGCGGCTCGTGTTACCTCGGACCGAGGGTGGGCCGGGAAGTAAGCGCCGACAGGGAACAGGGAGGCAAGGAGCCTCGCGACGTCCAGGTTCGAGGCCGCCGCCGCTTACTTACTTAGTCTCTTCGGTTCGGGGTGCGACGAGGGCCGTGCGACAAGGGGGTCGAGCGCCCGCCCGGCTCGTCGGCGCCTCGTGCCCCGACTGTCCAGCTGGCCGCGGGCGGGCTCGGCTCCGACCTCCGACCACGGCGCGGCCCCAGCCCCCTGGCCCCGAGCTGCGGCGCCTTCTCGGCGCCGAGGTCGCGGGGTGGGGACGAGGAGAGGCGAGGGCGAGGCGCGGCGACGGTGTGCGGCGGAGTGTCACGGGCCCGGGGCGGCGACGGAGGAGTGTGAGGGTAGTGGTGGGCGGAGGCGGCCTGAGGTCGAGGGCGAGCCGCCTCGTCGCGAACGGGCCGCCGGGCGTCGGGCGGCGGCGGAGGCGGAGGTCGGCGGCGAAGGGCCCAGTCGCGGCGGGCGCTCTCCGCTCGCGCCGTCACCTCGCCCGACGCCCCCCGCCCCTCCCCGCCCCTCTTGCCCTTCGTCGCGCCGGGGAGGGGGACGAGCGCCCTCCCCCGCCCTTCGCCGCCGGCGGCGCCCCTTGCCGGCCCTCGACCCCGCGCCTGGCCAGGGCTCCTCGGCCACCCCGGGACGTCCCTCGCTCTCCTCCGCCGCCGACGCTCGCGCGGCCCTCCGGCCATCAGCCCCCGGCTTGGCCGGGAGCACCCCTCGGTCCGGCCAGGCGTCCGGGTCGCCAGGCAGGAAGGGAAGAAAGGGGGGAGGGGATCCCCGGCCGCCGCCCGCGAAGCGAAGAGACGACCGAGGGCCGGGCCGAGGCCCGGAGGTGGCCAAGGAGACGCGGGGTGCGGTCCACGAGCGCGACACAGAGGTAGGAGGGGCGTCCTCCTGGAAATTTATCGCTGCAGTCGCGCGAGGAGACGCGTGGGTGCAGTGGGCGGCGAGTGCAGTGGCCCCACGCCCCCTACTACAGTGCGCCGGCCTTCATGACGATTTAATCCCTGCCTCGTCCCCCTCCTCCTGAGCCGCTCGAGAAGACACGGGTGGACGAGAGCGAAGAGGAATTTCCGGTTTCGCGTCCTCTATCGGCTCTCCTCGCGGCCCTCCTCCTCTAAAGGAACGGTGTTTACACGGTTTGTGCTCACTTAGTAAGTATCGTTGTCACGGCTTCACAGTTCGCCCACTATAGGATAGAGGGTGAGGGTTGGGACCACGTCGTCGGAAGGGCCCGAAGAGTTCAGGGGTGGTCGCGCCTTTACACCCTCCTCTCGGACTCGTGTCACCATTTACACAAAGGTCGTTCTGAACCCCTTTTATTGGAATTAAAAGTTTCCTCAATAGTTGACGATAAGACCTGAATCATCAGAAATTTTGAAAAAAGAAAGAAAGAATCACCCATGGGGTTTAGTGCTTTCTTATTTCTCGCCACAGTACTTGTCATAATATTACGATTCTTCCGATCATTACATCCCCCGTAGTTTACTACATTTGCAAAAGTAACTCTTCGTCGTCACAAAACCGTATTCTATCACTCAGTCAGAACTGAAGTAAGGGAGCATTAATAGCAGCACCTGTATCGTTTAGGGTCACATGGAAAAGTCAAGACTAAATAGTTCTTATACTCAAATTGGGATACCTTTACCTTTTATAGTGGTTCACGAAAAATAAATTCATAGGCGTGTTCATGTAAATCTGATAAAAACAGAGGGAATCAAAACTGGGACATTGTATATTGTGTAGAGAATAATAGAGAACAAAAGTAAAGGATATACTGTTACCCAAAGGGTCCACCATTTCTTGGGCGGACGGTTACGTCCAATCCGCATTGGGTCAAGCTAGGGACCCAACCCTTCTAGGGGACCTCATCCTTTACCGTTGGGTGAGGTCATAAGAACGGACCTCCTAAGGTACCTGGCTCCTCGGACCGTCCGATGTCAGGTGCCCCAACGTGTCTCAGCCTGTGCTGACTCACCGAATCGTGTGTCATCCACCCTTCCTACTCCTCGGTGCACAGACATCCAAATGACGATATACACACAAACACAGAGATTAGTATGATACTTACGAGAAGTTTAACGTTTACTGATGCCTCAAAAAATTTACAGGGGTAATAAAGTATCAAATAATAATCCAACTGAGTTTATTACTTGTAACTAAACTAGACTAAATTGTACTATTAGTACCGGGTCCTTATCTGAGTGATGTATTACGGTTTCCGATAACGATAAAGTCTCAATCAGATATTCAAGTCACTGGTATAAAAGGTTTGGGTTTAGGTTTGTGTATCAAATTGTTATCTATTTTATAAACCTTAGACTTCACTGGACCGTTTAGGTCCTGTCTCCTAACACCAACAATCCTCTCGACATTTACCTATAACTACGTCAAATTTATCTTCTTCGATTTTACGATATCTTAAACATGGTACACATAAAATTTTTACAAAAATTATACTTTGATGACCGTACTAAAGATTAATTCCTTGTCACCAAAATGAAGAAAGACATCCATGCAAAAGAACTAGTACAATCCTTGGGTCTTGACTTCCTATGATCGGGTTTCTTAAGGGTGGTTCAACATTGATTTAGTCCGAAAACCAATAGAAGTGTAATATTTTAGTACTGGAACGAAAATTTAACCTTATAACTTTCATCAAAATTAATTCCAATATTGTTTCCCACTAGTTTTCGTTTGGGGACGAACGGTCAAACAGATTGTATGTGTTATTCTCATTATCTTTGAACACGATTAAATACAAAGTCTACTTACCTTGAATTCACATACTTTATAATTTGGTAGTTTTGATAGTAAGAAGTTTATTATAGGTAACCGGGAACGTTTAATTTTCTGTTTAGTAATGAGAGGAATTGAAAGAGATGTTCGGTAAAGGGTAGATTTGATTTAGTGAAAACAGAAAACACGAGAAAGGTGGCTATAATTAATTTCGAGAGGGAAGTGGTGAAAGTTCGTGCAGTAAGGTAGGAACATAGTACTGAAGAAGACTAAATGTCAGAAAAAAGGGGAGTGGAAATGAGTCGACAGTCTTGTCGTACAATCGACGGAGTACGAGTATGCTACGACTGGGAAGCAATCGCAAAGACGAAAAGTCTCGATGTATCCGAGAAGTGTTGACGAGAAAACAGTTGACTTTTAACTGTTTTAAAAGATATATTTAGAAAAGATATATTTAGAGTGGCACGTCACGTTACATTAATGAGGGCTTCAAACACACTAACAAAATTGGAGACATGAATTAGACCTTTTAACATGGTTATCACCCAACTAAAAAGAAGGATCAAATACACCCTAATCGTATATTCCAGTATATACACAAGTACATGGGTCACCACGAGTCATTGACTCAGCACAGACTGAGAAACCCTGGAGTACCTACCATTGGGTGGTCCAAGGAGACAGGTACCTTAAAAGGTCCGTTCTTATGACCTCACCCAACGGTAAAGGATGAGGTCCCCTAGAAGGGTTGGGTCCCTAGCTTGGGTGTAGAGAATGTAGAGGACGAAACCGTCCGTCTAAGAAATCGTGACACGGACCACCCTTCGGTAGTACATTTCCTTATTTATTTGGAAACATTGTAAAATAGTACCATACGAACTTCCATACGAAGTATCATAGTATTTCAGTATTATTTTCTCACCCTACTCACAAACTTTTACCACTTCACTTTCGAAATTGTATCTACCGTTCTCGTGTTTTCTCTTTTCACTAAATCAAATCTGTCTTTTACCGAATCTTTTATTACGACAGAAAGAATAGGGAACTTTGTTAAGGTTACGTTAAAACTCTCTTTAGACTCTGGGCAAGATATACCGCAAGATAGATTTTCATTTACAGAAGAGAGGATTTTGACTCACTACATTGGGTTTACGATCGGTACTTAAAGGTTAGGACTAACGAAACAAAAAATTTCATCACCTGAAGGATCTTTCATTATATAAAAGAAAATGGCCTTCTCAGTCTTTCGTGAAATTATCTCAAAGTTTAAAAATTGTCAAGGGAAAAGGGTGATACGAGACTTTTAAACACCACTCCAAATACTTATGGGTGACTAAAATCTTCGACACCCGCCTCCGTAGACAAAATCAATGTCTCAAATGAAGGTACGGGAATTATCCTCTACCACTATAAGTTACCCCACAAGTATCTATCCAGTCCTCTATACAGAAAGAGTTACTTTTCTGTAGATCCTCTATGTTTTAAGAAGGGACTTTCTCCCAACTTTGGTTTAAAATAAAAATTAACGAGTTGTAGTGTATTATCGTTGAGGAGAAGGTACAAGGGTGAAAAAGCAATGGTTTTATGGTGATAACAAAGTTTCAATATCCATCTTTATTATCTAATTTTCCATAGAGATGTATGATGTCTTTAGAGATCTAAGGAGTAAATACGGTGTACCAATATTTCTTTGATTCATTAGTCGTTTCTGATTTTCATTATTATTCTTTTCTAAAAAAATGTCAACATCCCTTTATCTTAAATAGGTCAACTACGAGACTTCAATAAGGTAGTGGAGACATTGCATTGTCCACGACACACGGTCATTAAACAGACTTGACAAATTTTGGGACCACCGAGTCTCCAATTTCGCAGACGGACGTTACACCCTCTGGACCCAAACTAGGGACCCAGTCCTTCTAGGGGACCTCTTCCTTTACCGTTGGGTGAGGTCATAAGAACGGACCTCTTAGGGTACCTACCTCCTCGGACCACCCGACGTCAGGTACCCCAGCGTTTCTCAGTCTGTGGTGACTCGCTGAAGTGAAAGAATGAAAGAAAAGAAAGAAATGATAATAGTTATTCCAAGACTTATCTTTGTTCCATCAATTGTCAGAATTCCCCCCCTTTAGATTCACAAACCATAGAGTTTCCGTCACCGAACTCCTGTCAAAAATGAGAAGACTCGTAGTCGTGATAAAATATTCTCCGAAACCCTCACCACTTCCTTCCTTTCAGTCTCTTAATAGGAATCCTTTCTGTACTACAATCGGGTACCCTTTACTAGAGTATCTTGATAGAGGACGACATTAAAAATGACATTTAAGTAATAAAAGATTTGTACCAATTTCTCCATGTTGATTTTGTGGTCTGTCCACTTTCTTGTATGGTCTTTCAAAAATTAACCACGACAACATTTTTAGTAACATGTTGTCAAATACATTTAAAAATTTTATGAGTCTTCTCTTCCCCTATACCACGGAAACTTTTTTAATAGACCGAATTGAGATCCAACAAACAAACCAGTCGACTAACTAACAAGATTTGTCGTCAGTGTCTCATGTTCGAACGTTTTTATACGTCTAGACGTCTCTCGATCCCGTCTCTTGCTTGCACTTTGAACACGAAATGGACACGTCAAGGAGCCTTACCTTACGACACCTTCGATAACGGTACCATTGGTTATGAGAAGGACGACTTACCTCCTTGTCCTGCTGGTACTCCTTTTACAAAATTTACTAGATAGAATAAGACACTACAAAAACCACGGTTGATCCTCTTTTTGCGGTAGGTACCGTGAATCCTGTCGGCACGAATTTACTTCAACGGAAGAAAAGTTTCTCTGTTTTGTTTCCTTTTTTGACCCCCGAGAAAGTTTCTCTCTATTCCCAAACTCGACCGTCAACGTTTGAGAGACTTCTTCTCGTATTAACCATTTCTGGGACTACACCGATCTCGTCTGGCTTCGTTATGGATCTTTGACACAACTTTCAAGAAGGTTCGTATTTTCTAGTCTGCAATTATTAAAGAGTTGTAAACCCTTAAAGTCAGTTCTATCAAGCATTCAATGAGTACTCTGAAAAATAAAGAAAAATAGGTCAAGATTTATCATTAAAGATATTTTTAATTTTACCTTTTATATAAAAATCGGTTATGGATAATAAAATTACGATTTATTATAAGAATAGTATATGTACTATTTATACACACTACTATACCTATCTATCGATCTATTTAGAAATAATATACGGACATACGTGACTCAGGCCTCTTCCGTTACCGTGGGGTGAGGTCATGAGAACGGACCTTTTAGGGTACCTGCCTCCTCGGACCACCCGACGGTAGATACCCCAGTGTGTCTCAGCCTGTGCTGACTTCGCTGAATCGTCGTCGTCGTCATACGTGACTCAGTAGCCGTCTTTAGAGAACGGAAACCTTATTTTAGGTTTAAGGTACGGAACCGGATTCGCTGTGACACCACCTGGGGACGGGTGGAGAGAATGTAGCCAATGGAAAGCAGTGGGAGAGGGAACGATGAGACACTCAACCACGTAGTGGACGTTCCTTGTCTTTGAGGTGGATTACCACTGAGTTCGAGTCTGACTAAAAGTGATCAAATAAATGAAGTGTCCCTCAGACTTCCCTCCACTAGGATGTCAACCGAACCTTCCAGGTTATACAGTAATCCCAGGTCCAAGTAAAGGTTGCAAAGTGAGAAGGTAAAAGTATACAACAAAAACTAGGACCGGGAAACAGAGTACCAACAGTTTTCTGATACGTAAAGGTCCGTAGTATAAGAGTGTTCTTCGTAGGTTTCGTCTTTTCCCCTCTTTCTCCATCCTTAAAAGAGGAAATACAGACGAAAAAATGACCCCTCTTTCTAAGAGTTCTCCCGGGATCTTTTGAGGGAGGGTACAGAGTAACCGGTCTTGACCCAATGTCGACGACGACGACAACGACGATTCAGTAAAGTTAGCACAGGTTGAGACACGCTGGGGTCTCTGCCGTCGGGTGGTCCGAGGGGGCAGGGACCCTAAGAGGTCCGTTCTTGTGACCTCACCCAACGGTAAAGGAAGAGATTACGTACTTTCACTTTTCACTTTCACTACAGGGAGTCAGGACAGACTGAGAAGCTCTGGGGTACCTGACGTCGGGTGGTCCGAGGAGGCAGGTACCCTAAAAGGTCCGTTCTCATGACCTCACCCCACGGTAACGGAAGAGACTGACCCAATGTCCGGTTAAGGATTTAGTCAGTCTGTGAAACCCTGTCTTAAAAGTACTAAGTGAATCTGTTTACCACCAAGTAGGGAACTTAGAAGGGTACTACAGACTTGTTTTAATCTCGAGAGAGTCTTTCCTTCTTCTCCGTTACCGAGAGTCTGTTTGGTATATGAACGGACTACTGGGTTTCGGTGAGACCACAAGGACGACGAGAAGTCGATACTGTTCGAACAAGGTTTTGTCCTGGAAAAGGTGGACCTTGTGCATTCGGATTCTAGAAGTATGAGGAAGAGTAGTAAGTCCAGGTACAAGTTTAACGGAGAGAATACTCTATGGAGGATTTGTGGGACCTCTTAGAGAGATCCAGTTCGAAAGTCCTTGTTCTCGACCGTCCTTTGTCTTGTAAGTTTACTCCACGAAGTTTCGTACGAAACCCCGAAGGGAGAATCAAGTCAGCCATTTCTTAGACGGACGTTACGTCCTCTGGGTTCAAGCTAAGGACCCAATCCTTCTAGGGGACCTCTTCCTTTACTGTTAGGTGAGGTCATAAGAACGGACCTTCTAGGGTACCTATCTCCTCGGACCGCCCGATATCAGGTACCCCAGCGTTCTCAGCCTGTGCTGGATTGCTGATTTGGTGGTTTGGTGGTGAATGTTTCCATCCCGTCCTATATCCTTTTGGTCCCGTCTGGTCGGAAGATACGGACCTTCCTGTTCCTTTACCTCTGTCTAAACACACCTGTCTTCGACGCAGGAACTGGAATTCACGGCCCCAGGTCGGGGCCACCTAGGTCCCATTAAGTTTCCCCTCTGCCTTAGCCGCAGGATCCTTTTTTGAATAAACGTCTATATTTCTCTCTAATCTTTTCCTATCACATCATCCTTTATAATCACCTCTTTTTCTCCGACTTATTGAACCAAATGCACCTTATGGTTATTTTGAGGTTCTGTTCCTTAAACGTGGTGGATGCATCCGGTGTCCGCAGAAAGGTAAGAGGGCTTCCTCTCCTCCGTGACTCCGGAGGGGTCAGTCTAGAATCTTCGGGTCCGTTTTAATCGTCCGAACCACTCATGGGTGCGAGGTCTACCCTTAAGTCGGTCTTCTTCTTTCTTTCTTACTGTGCCCCTTAGTCAGAAAGGTCTTTGACTAGGCAAAAGAAATAAAAGTCGAAACGAATATATGAAAAACAATATGTATCCCTACTTATATCTCAGTACGTCCCAGTCGTCCTGGACTGGGAACAGTTTTAGTCCACGAAGTATATTTTAATATGTTTCCAAAATCCCCAAAATGTAGTAGAAGACCGGTACTCTGGACGACTGTAAAATACCGGGAAAGACCATTATCAGTCAGTTGGTCTTTTGAATAAAAAAGGTCCCCACTAAAAAAGAATTTGGTCCGCGGTGGGAGGTTTATTTCAACGTAAGGATATCCCACTCCCACATCGCCCAATGTTAGTTCTTTTCCTTAAATGAATCGGATTCCAAATTGTACTAATTAGAATTTCCAATTATGAATAAAGAGGATATACTATCAATATAAGTAATATTTCCGTCCCTTATACCTCTAAATCATCGTTTATAACCGAGTTGTTTATTTTTTGGGAAGTGGTTATATTAAAGATTAGTTGGGTGATTATGATATGATTATTAAAACATTGAAGAGTTTTCTTAGACATATATCTTTCAAATTTCGTAGAGTACGGAGAGTGCGAACCCTCCGACATTTGTTAGTATACACCGGCCTACTTGGACGAGTCCGTCCGATCTCTTGGAAGTCTCCTCAAACATTCAACTTTGTGAGAACAGTGCGGGTCCTTAAAAATAATTGACCTCGACGTTCAATTGAGGAAGAGGCTCTCTCCACCACCCCCTTGTCGGGGGGCATTTCAGTCTCCATATCCACTCTCGTATTTTGTCTGAGACCAAACCCCCCATCTACGAACCCTTGTCCCCCAAAGGACTCCGAGCTAGGGCGGAAACGCATACGGCTTCGGAGGAAGGAGTACTGGAAACGGTACCCGCCTCAAGGAGTACGACCGAGGGCCGTGAATTCCCAGTGTCGGTCAGACGCCTCTGGAGTGTTCCTCTTTCGGGTCCTTTATTTATACAATTGAAGTAGTCATTTATGGAGAAGGCGTAGACATGGGGTAGAAGTTGACTACGGGGACAAAGATTTAGACTGTAGCTCCTTCACTCTCCCACGTCCTTGGGTCACTACATCAGACATGTCGTAGACAAATGTCGTTTCTGGACCCTCTTCTCGTGTTCCACGTAGACGTCCCCGTTTGTCTTCCATAGGTCGGGTTTAGCATCAGGTAAACAGTCGAAAATCTAACTGTTAATAAAATTTCAAACCGTATACCTTTTTGTTCATGTCAACTAGAAACTCGTTATTCTTCCAATATCCGTGGTCTGGAGGTGGGTCACCTTTTAGACTTTTATTGAAAATTGTCAGTGGTGGGGACGGGGAGGGTGAGTTGGTTGGTGGTTAGTGTATCATGATATTTTCGGGCCCACATTCACCTGACACGTAGAGTTTGGGGGCAACAAGTCCTCAGGTGACATGATGGTGTGTGATATTCGTCCTCACATTTAACCACATGGGAACTTCTGTGTATTTAAAACTGTATCGTCCAGACGAAGTTTCTTTAATAGGATATCTACACGAAAGAGTACACAAGTTTCTTTGTGTTTTAAATAACATAACGATATTTCAAATTTTTCCTCTCCTTTGTTGTAGATACAGGTAGTTTCCCCTGACCATTTACTTTCTACCATATTGGTACACTATTTTATGATACGTCGATAATTTTTCTCATTCTATCTAGGTCTTACAACCATTCCTTTCTACGGGTTATATTCTTGTAAGACCTACTTATGTCATTTGATTTGACACGAAATTCTTCACCCTAATTTTCAAACTCTCATTCTCGTTAATTTTTTTTAAAAGGGACAATGAGAATCATAACAAACTTAAAAATGGTGATTATGTACAATAAAAGTATTATATTTTGTCTTTTTTCAATAAAATTTCATAATAAATTTTGTGTTTATACAATTCTGTATTGTCCTCCTGTCTTATTCTATAATTATATGTAAAATAAAAGGATAAAGGAAGTATATGAAAAAACTTTTTTTGACATATAAGTTTTTGAATAAATATCTTTCCTCTTTAACTTAACAAAATAACCGTTATCACTAAAGTAATAGGAGAAGTAATTCCGTTGTTATAGACCTATAAGACAAAACCCTTCCTACGACTACCTTATCGTTCTATAATTTCTGTACCGGGGCACTCCACACCCACATCCGTCTACAAATTAAACGTCTTCTGTTTTCGTTCCTCTCTGTACTCCCGACTGAAGTATCGTACAGACAGGGTTTGTTATCCACTACCGACACACTTACACACAAGGTATCCTACCTTAAGGAACCGACAGGTCACCGACCCTGATACCAGAAGGTGAATTCCCCATACCCAGGGTAGGGACTAGAACCTTCCTCCTAGGGTGTACGATGCGTCGGATCGGTTTTGACAATGTACTCCATCATTTTTTTTAGTTACCTTTCTAAAGAATTTTCCATTTACAACCGAGTGATACTCTTTATCAAATTTTTGATAGTCTAAATATAGTCATTTTAACCAACGGGGTTCTTATTAACCGAATGGGAAGGAGCGGTACAGACAATGTCGCGTCGGACCGATAAACTGGTTGACCCCTACTACGAATATAATTTATAGTCCTTCCTCACACCTACATTCTGAGTTTCATTGAAAAATAAGTTGCTAAAATACTGATGAGTTGAGACTCGAGTGCGGCTTCAGTAGGAGGTGGTAATCGAAGAGATGTGAGGAGGAAGTCTTTCGAAAAGGAGAGGAGACTACAGTGAGTAACAGCTACGTTTCGACAGTCGAGGAGTACAGGGAGCAGGGTGTCCTGTTGTGTCTTTGTTTTCCCCGGCTCGGTACTCGACACCCTGTGTGATAACGACTCCTCGACTAAGGTACGACGTCGATTCGTCAAACTGTCGGACGTCACTATACGATTCTCCCCACCATAATATATTATTTCCTAAAACCGACTGTAAAAATAAAGACCAAAGATCCTCCATTTGAGATTTAGGAACCTTAAAGGGTTCCGTATCTTCACAGAAACTATAAGTACCACCTATAAAACCTGATATGGACTCATAAAACGATTACATTACTGAACCCTGTCCTTGAACAGTACGGTCTTTTTGGTTGGAATATTAATCTCCCGACCCCGAAACTCGGTCCACTATAGTAGGGGTTAGAGACCCCTCCTCTCTCCCTGAGCTCTAACTAGGTTAATAAGTCAGTTACTCAATTAATTAGGACCGAAAGAAGAATTATCGAAAGAAGAAATATGAACCATCTCCGTTAAATCCCTTACCAAGTCACACCTGAGACCCTTATGGGACGGACTCAAACTTAGCGTCGAGACAACAAATTGTCGACGTGCAGGATCCCTGGGTGATGGAAAGGATTCAGGGTTCCAAGTCTAGGTGGAAGAGGATCCACACGTAGGTGGGAGGGAAATGGAAGAAGTAGATTTCTCGCAGCACACCTTGAACTAGCAAAAGAAGGGATTTTGTTTCAATATTATATACGTACCGTTCCGAGATTAAGTAGTCGAAACAAAAGAGTGCTCTTTTGAGTTACTTGTTTAATTTTGGTACGGCAAACGACACTAACAAAAGGATGATTTGGTTCTGAAGTTCGTTTAATGAATCGGAGAACTACGGGTTCTAAGAGTAAACATTTTGTTTCCGTCATTTATTATCAGGGATGAAATATCGTACTAACACTCCTAATTTACTCAATTATATTTGTTTTGGGAATCTTATCACGGGACGTATATCTTTCGTGAGTTGTTTATAATCGATAAAAATTAGAGAAATACACATTAAACTAAACATAAATGTTGTATATTGTATGATATATATAATATATAATGTGTAATATGACATGTAAATGTATATACAATAGAAACATTTATCTTTTTTTATTTTAATTTTGTACGTTTTTAAGTTTAAAAGATGACACATTTTTAGTGCAATTACACAAAAGTTAAGAGTAGATCTGTTTGACCGGTTTAAAAACGAATTTCAGTATTGTAGAGCATCAGTGGTATATCTCTTTACCTTAATTGAAATCTCTTTCATAAACTTTTAAAGTCACCGATAGAATCTACTTGTATATACATATATTTTACGACGACGACGACGATTCAGTGAAGTCAGTACAGCCTGAAACACGTTGGGATATCTACGGTCAGGTGGTCCGAGGGGGCAGGCACCCTAAGAGGTCCGTTCCTGTGACCTCACCCAACGGTAAAGGAAGAGGTCATGTACTTTCATTTTTCACTTTCACTTCAGAGAGTCAGCACAGGTTGAGACACGCTGGGGTACCTACCATCGGGTGGTCCGAGGAGGTAGGTACCTTAAAAGGTCCGTTCTCATGACCTCACCCCACGGTAACGGAAGAGGTTATGTTTTATCTATATGCATATATGCATACAAAATTTACACGTATATATATTAAAATTTAATAAAATTTAAGAAGTTGGTGGAAGGTTTATTAGGTGTTAAGCGTAAAACAAGAGTATATGTAAATTTCCTTCTTGTAATCTACGAATAGTACAAAATAGACACCTTAAGACCCATGAAAAAAGAAATATGGAAATAAACACACACACGATTCAGTGAGTTAACACAGGTTGAGAAACATTGGGATACCTGACATCGGGTGGTCCGAGGGGACAGGTCCCTTAAAAGGTCCGTTCTTAAGACCTCGCACATCTGTAAAGGATGAGGTCCCCTAGAAGGACTGGGTCCCTAACTTGTATAGAGATGGTGTAACCGTCTACCTAAGAAATGGTGATCGTGGTAGACCCTTCGGGAATATGGAAATATGTATCAGATTTAAGTCAATTCAGTAGTATATAATGAAAAACATTAATCTTTTTTTAATATGAATTGATAATTTAATAAAAGTAGTCTTAGGAGAAACGTAATATACATCTTCTTTCGTCTTTGTCTTTAGTGAACTCTTAAGTCACTGTACTCTCTAACGAAAATTTTGTAAGACTTTAATATAAAAATAACCAAAATTTTTCTAAATGTCGGATGAGTTTTTACGTTGTCTCTCCCGTGGTGTTTTGTTTAAACAAACTTTCGTGATCTTGGTCGTGTACTTATCAGTACTGTAAGTCACCGTACAGGGAACAACTTTTTATCAAAAATATTAGAGATTCCCACCTATGAAATGGTTGTCCCATTCGACGTTATATCTTATTTTACTTTTCTAAAACTTCTATCTCTAATTTCTATAATTTCTAATCTCTACTCTTTCATAAAATTTGAAGGAAGTTGACATAATTATGTTTAACGTTAGGATATACCTGAACTTCTTATAGTCGTAAATATATATACCTATGATTCTTATACCTGAAATCTTAGTTTGTCTGAAACTCAGAAGAACCGGGACGGTCTATCGGATCTATTCAATGATTTATAGAGACTCGGAGTTAAAAGATCAGAGATTTTACACTTATTATTATTATGGAATTCTCGAACGACATTATTAATTTACTTCATATTTTGTGACCATGGAACGTTTACGAATCATTTAAGTTAAAAAAAACCATACTTTCTGTTGACAGTCAAAAAACGAAGAAAATGACCGTACTTTTAATTAACGTAAGAAGGATGAGGAAAATATTAGTCGACGTATTCTCCTTGAAATACTTACCTTTTCGTTGTAATCTGATACATTCTTAATCTCTTTGACTGAAGTTTCAACAAAGATATTACGTAAGGAAAGGAAATTTCGTAGGTTCTGGAAACTCTTAAAATGTGTCTCCGTATGATCCGGTTGAGACACTAGAATAGTTTACATTTTCCTTTCGTTTTTGTCTCTTAGATTGTATGTGTATGTTTTACAAAAGAGGAAGCGGGTCACTAGAGGTTTAGGAAGACTTGACGATGTAACGTCAGAAAAGGTAGGAATTTGACCAGACGTCGAGTAGTGACTGGACACCTAAATAATGTATCCACGGGCTCATTTGAGGATCGTAAATTTCTCTCGGAAAAGAACGTGTTTCCGACCCAAAACTTCTAGAGTTTTAACTGGAGTTTCAAACGACGTACTCAATTGACTCCAGAATTTTCGTGTAACCCGAAGGGTCCCCCACGATCACCATTTCTTAGACGGACGGATACGTCCTCTGTGTTCCCTGCACCCAAACTACGGACCTAGTCCTTCTACTTCCCTTGCCGTTGGGTGAGGTCACAAGAACGGACCTCTTAGGGTACCTGTCTCCTCGGACCTCCCGATGTCAGGTACCCCAGCGTTTCTCAGCCTGTGCTGACTCACTCGTGTGCGTGTACCCCATGCATAATGTCAAAAATCGAATTGAAGGTGTTTTGTAAAAAGGAATTCCCCTTTCAGAGAGAAGTACCAAGAAGACGTGAAGAGTAAGTTCTTCTGAAGAGACCTTCCTGTCTTGTAGGGTGGCAAACCTCGGTCTCTCTTTCACCGGGTGGAGATGGGAAGTGGGTCATAGATGAAGTCCCCACTTGAGACCCTGACATCGAGATACCTCGTAAGGAGGTCAGGTACTGCAAAGGACGTAGATAGTCGTTGATAGTCGTTGATAAAGGACGTTGATAGTCGTAGACGGACTCTGGATGGGGAGATTTTTCCCCCAGTTGTGAGGACCCACACTTCACATATCTTACTCAAAGAAGGAAAGACGGATGAATGTGTTTGAGAATCCAAAAAGGAGAGTAAAGAGGGTATCAATAATATAAAAGATGAACTTCCTTGAATCATAGTAGATACTTGGACTATAAGACAGAAGGTCTAACGAATCTGTTTAAAGTTTGTCGAAAAGGAGTCGTGTCTCCGTAGAGACTTTGGGACGTCAAATACGAAAAGGTGGAATTCTGTACAAATGACTAAGTATATGACAAATGAGTAAAATCTGGCCCAGGGATAGTAATAAAATAAAAATTTCATCACGGTTACGTTACAACTGGAGTAGTTTTAAAGAAGAATCTAGCATCCTTTACAGAAACGTGAATTCCTAAACTCCCTTTGGAATATTAATATTTAGTAAGGGTGATCAAAAGGGAAACCGTGTTATCAGAAATGAAGTGAGTTCTGGAGTATGATAAAGAAACACTTAAAGGGAATGTTCAATACCACCGAAAAGGTGTCTTCTAACAATTATGTAAAAAGTAACCAGGATAGTAAATTAATGTCAAAGTTGACCAAATAGGTCATGCCACACTATCATAGATATTCAAAGGTGTCGATAGGGACGTTAAGAAGTAAATCTATCTTAAGTCTATCCGTTAGGTAGTCTGGAACCTTTTCAAACGGTATCGTCCCATGTGTTAAGACGGTCGTCGACGTGGTAAATTGGGAACTACAAGAAATTTTTGATTCATCTAGTCCAAGACACCTAAGTAAAGAAAAACCACACAATTGATCCCAGAGCCTGTGGAGTTATAAGTAAGTATCCTTATGGAGGAACATAGACACGTCCCGAAATACGAAAAGTTAATAAAAGTTGAAAAGTCAGTCAGGTCATCATCATTAGAGACACTTAGGTTTTATTTGCTGAGATTTTTTATTTCGGATAATTATTTTTTTTAAACTTCACCGTCAGAACCCGTACAAAGGAATCATTTCTACTTCCTCTTTTTTCTTTTGGTTAAGTAAATGAGAATCATGACAGACAACTTAAGTGAAGGTAAGGTTAATTCTTTAAAGGGAATAAAAGGTGAAATGAAGAGGACTAACCGAATTTCAAAGAAAAGAACCAAATCTCAAAGGACTTGTCATGAAGAGGTTAAGAATAACTAGTAGTAGATATTTATTAATAGTTGCCTAAAAGTTTCTTTCGATGACATATCATCGAAAATAAATAACCTATCCATGATTACGGTCCGTAACATGACTTGTAAAAGATAAAAAAATCAGGTGGGTGTCGAGACTACCCCACCTATAAGTGGGGTGGAAATATCTTCTTCCTTGTCGTCAATTCGTCCTTAAATAAACAATAAACGGATGTCATACCGACCTAAATTTGTGTTTAGATGGGTTAAGGTTTGGAAACGAGAATTGGCAATAAAAGCAAACGGTAAATTAACCTCGATTTAGTTCGTAAAGAATCACCGAGTCTCCAATTTCCTAGACGGACGTTACACCCTCTGGACCCAAGCTGGGGACCTAACCCTTCTAGGGGACCTCTTCCTTTACCGTTGGGTGAGGTCATAAGAACGGATCTTTTAGGGTACCTGTCTCCTCGGACCACCCGATGTCAGGTGCCCCAGCGTTTCTCAGCCTGTGCTGTCTCGCTGAAGTGAAAGGCGAAAGTGAAAGGATGTTTAGTTCGTAAAGATCTTGACACCGGTCTAATCTTACAACTGTTAGACGTAAGGTCCGACCAAGACGACGTTGGTTGATAAACCAGTTCCCGTCCACTGAACACCCTCGGACAAATTCACAAACGTCTAATGTTCTGGAAATTACAAGATAGTAAGATAAATACGTTTATAAGTAATTGGGATACACCAGTACCCATCCGTGGTTTGTTTTCCTTTTTTACTATTTTACACTGAGTATTTAAATTCCTCTTGTCAAATTATAATAAGTATTATTAGGCAGGTGTGTCCTTCTAGTAAACACAAGATAATAAAATGAAGTGTCGATGGAGGGATTTTTAGGGTCTCCGTGAGCAATTCATGTAGGGGGTGAAAACTCACACTACCGTCAATAAATCCGTTTACTTAAAATAAGTAACGATACTCACTACCTATATACGTAAGTAACGAACTGAACTTTGGCGATATTAACTTTCAAACTTACATTGTCTCACAAATAAGACAATAAATCTAACATAAGTCTTACTAGGTCACTTCTTTTAATTGTCGTCTTGAATCAAAAAGGGATTCATTAAAAATCTAAAGAGTCGAAGGGAATAAGAAATGTATATTGAGTTTGAAAAAGGATAAAGGTGCATATTACTCTTGAAAGATACCCCTAATAAATCGTACTGACGGGAGGATTGGTGCGGGAGGGTTAGGACGGTCTCAGAAACGGTGTGTCTAGAAAGAGGTGACAAGAGACGGGACGGGTCGTTTAACTTTAAACGACTGATACAAAGGTACTGAGGAACCCTCGACCTTGTGTATCCTCTAAACTCCCTCCTTTCACCCCATAAAAAGGGACGGAGGACGACATAAAAAGGGTGGAGAACGAGTAGTGAGGAGTTAGTGTAAAAGACGGTCCGACCAGAAAAAAAGGGGTCGAGGCGAAGAGTGATCCAGGACGATTGAGACGAAGGAAAGGAACGAAGAAGTAGGGTCCCTCTTTTGCCGAGTAAGAGACATCGACTGACGTCCACGGAGTGGTATGAAATAAAGAAAAGAATAGGAACGGATATATTTTAACCCAAAAAAAACAACAACCAAACAAAAATTAAAAGTTCAGAAATAAAAATCCGGTACGGTACACCCTAGAATCAAGGGACTGATCCCCAGTTTGGACATGGGGAACGTAACCCTCATATCTAAGAATTGGTGGTCTCTTAAGGTAGGAACGGAAATATAGAAACTCATCAGAAAAGTAATTTCAGAGAAGTAAACTTGGTGGATCACACTAAAATAAAAAAGGGATCCTGGGGTTGACTAAGTGGTAGAGAGTGGATTATGGGTAACTAAACCTTAACTTCGTGAGGTTAGATTTCTACTGTAACTGAAGTCACTTGTACATAACCTGTGGAGTTATACGAGTCCTAATATAATTCACGACACTCCCCATGGTCTCAGTAACCACTATACTAAGAACGGGAACTCTTCAAATATTAGATCAATCTTACAGACACCAGTTATATAATTCGTTAATTGAACATTGTGTCCTGAAATTTAAAATTTAATCCATCAATCATTTGATCAGACCTCTATGTTCTATTCTAATAGTGTCCTATACGAGTGGGAGGGCTATAAGGTATGAAGAACATGAAAAGTTAAAAGACGAAACTTTTGTAAATTTCTTTAAAAAATAGCCTCCTATTAACTAAACGTTATAACACGACCAAAGACGATAGTGGTACGATAGCGCAGTGGTACTTATGTCCATATGTACACAAGGGAGTGAGAGCGAGGAGGGAGGGTTCGGGGTGGGAGAGGGTGGGGAAATCCAACAGTGTCTCGTTACCCAACTCGAGGGCACAGTGTGTCGCCTACGGGTGACCGATAGAGAAAATGGGTACCATTACCTGTACAAAGGAACGAGAGAGTTAAGCGGGGTGGGAGAGGAAGGGGACGGCACAGGTGTTCAGACACGGGAGGCAGACGCAGAGGTGACGACGGAACTTTTGTCCAAGTAGTCGTGACAGAAAGATCTAAGGTATGTACGTAATTACATGTTGTAAACAGAAGAAGAAAGACTGAATAAAGTGAAACATGTTATCCGAGATCTAAGTGGGTGGAGTAATCCTGTAGAATAATCTGACTATTTTCTATAATAAGACTTACTCTTTCATAATCACCTTAAAATTGATCGGTACCTTATAAATACGTACTTTATAGGACTCATCCACTTTACACAAGTCTCCATGGACGACATATTTGTGGTACTCCCGGTGCTCCAGTAAGAACACATGCGTCCTCCTTAAACAATCAGCTCATTCTTTTACCATCCCATAAACGGTGACTAGTTAAACTTTGACAGGGGATAAGGGTATGTGATTAACTCCTTATGTCTAGCTGACATCGGCTGAGACTGAGAGTCACCCTGAGGAGACCGTCCAGGTCTCCAGATATGGTTTTGGGTCGAAACGAGTAACCACATGGAGGACTCAACCAAGTCTCTCTTCCGGGGTCTCCACCCCCTTACCCTTCCATATGTCACATGAAACCATAGATTATACTCTAATAACGTTAGGTTATTTGTCCAAGGATAAAATTCTCGAACTCACAGTTTCATGTTTGAACTATAAAGTTGGTGTCCAACCCTTTCCTTTCTGTCTTACACGTCTATCCACAACTCAAAGAGACATATGTCTGTAGTCACCCAAGAGAATATCGTCCTTTCCTAAATAGTCTTGCATCCCCGAACAAAAGTTTAAGTCAATCTTAAGTCAATGCGTTCTCTCCTCTTTCTGAACATCCTCTCTTCTCTTTTTGTATTCCAACCCGTCTTGTCACCTTTACTTGATCCATAATGTGTACCCTGTTACTTGTTTTTTGGTAGGACTGAACTGTCAGTTCATATGAAACTCTTCCTGTTTCATTACGACCTGTACTTTATCTCCGTCCAGTTGAAGGATGTTAGCACGACTACTCTTGTCTCGTCATCTTAAAGCTTCGTAATAGCCGTCACACTAAAAATTTTTTTAGAAATAACTTCATATCAACTAAACGTTGTCACACAATCAAAGGCGACATGTCACTTTACTAACAATGTGTGTATAGATAAGAGAAAGTCTCAGAAAAGAGTACATCCAATAATGTCTCATAACCCATCTCAAGGGACGCGATGTGGGTCTACATGCTAAAAGACAAGAGGCATGTCATCACACATGCACGAGTAGGGTCGTCGGTCAGATGTCTTAGTATCAACCAATCTTTACGATAGTAAAAGTTGTTAGTCCCCAACCTCACCTGTACTAGAGAACTCTGACGTCTGGACCTTCGACGAAAACTCCAGGAGACGTGCAATGTCATCTACATCCTTCTCTCCTTCAAGTCTTCATGTAAGAGTCGATGCAATTCCCACCCCTATCTAGGTGATTACTCCGGTGTATGTAAACACCGATGACGTTGTTATCGGTAAGTTCTAACGAAGGAAAGGGTTTCGACCTCCGTTGTATCGTTACTGAAGGAAAGGGACGTCTCCTCGGACGAGGGTGCTCCTCACACCCTTTGGTCTTTTCACGGTGGTAAATGACGGTCGGGTAGGACTGTCTATGACCTATTTCCTTCCCAGTATTTGTGTGTCTTCACTCTTAGTCACCTCTTATCTTAAAGGTTCAAAGTCATTGTGACAGACTAACGACGACGTAAGACGTCTGAAAGGAAAAGAGGGAAATGAGAGTCGAGAGGGTTAAAGTTTACTCCATGTCATCGTGACTCTGGGTAGGTAGAAATTGTTGCCGACGTATTTACAGAAAATTTAAGAACCAAAACCTCATCGTTAATAACCTCGTGAAGCGATTAGTTGCGGACCACTCAGATTAGAGACTTATAGTCTGTTAATTTATTTTTACGGACTTGTGACCTACCATTTAATCGTTGTGGTCAATAACTTCACTATGCATTCATAAAAAAGTGTAATTCCATTGTCATAAAGGACCACCGAGTCTACCATTTCTTAGACGGACGTTACGTCCTGTGGACACAAGGAAGGAACCCTGTCCTTCTAGGGGACCTAGAACCGTTGGGTGAGGTCATAAGAACGGACCTCTTAGGGTACCTGTCTCCTCGGACCACCCGATGTCAGGTACCCTAACGTTTCTAAGTCTGTACTGACTCACTGATTGTGATACTATATTGAATATTACTGTCACCGGAACTAAGGAACTCGATGGTCTTGTTTCCTGACTGTGATATACTGATAAAGTCCGTCACTTTTTAAGGCCCAGACGTGGCAAAGGAGGATATTTGGACGCGACGTGTGTAGTGTAACTACACTTTAGTCTACTCTATTAATACACTTCCACCAAACATTACTTCAATATTTTACGAGTTCTTTTGTAATAATAATAACTTGTAATAATAATAATAATAACTTACTATTAAGTTACTTAGTATTTTCTTACATAACCTTCCAGTGAGTATCCAGTTATAAAAGTTTAAAATCTTTTATACGAATAAGAAACCTTGATTTATATGACGTAATGTAAAAACTTTACAATAAACAATGTTCAAACCATATGACTATTGTCATTAGACTTCACGGGTGGTCTTACTTTATGTACGTACTTTTATTTTAATAAAGAGAAACATTACGGAATTTTATGACACAAGACTTACATATGCCTATATAAATTTTCCTATAAGTGACACTGTGACCACACCGTTTTATTGGTTTGTTTGTTTTGGTTCGACCTTTGGGGACACAGGTAGTAATACCTAAACAAACTCAATGGCCTGTAAGCATAGCACCTTACGACTTCTTTTCTTACTTCATCTGTAACATTCATGATTGTACCTTTCTATAGGTCCTCGATAATTATTATTTGTATTACACGTTTCGTCACACATGACATACGAATCATACAAAGTTCTCGATATATTAACAGTTCCCTAATGGCCCCTTTTTCAGAGACATGGTATTATGTACGATCATTTGTCCTTTGGTAAGACCACTTTATGGACGAGGAGGAGACAATTATTACCGAGAGGTACCAGGCTCTCGAACTGAAAGATGTTTGTTAAAGTATTGCAACCTGAAGAAAAATATTACTCGAATGAGAGAAAAGGACTCGTATTCGTCAGTTCCGAAAATGTTTACTGACTTTGCGGACACGTAGTTTGTTTTGGATTTATGTAACTACTCGTCCATACTAACTGAAACTTAGTATATAACTTTCTTTATAACTTCCAAACTTAACGATTACGGTTTATCTCAAATTAAGGTGAACAACTCTGGTTAAGCCTTAATACCCCGAAGCCTTTTTTTCAGAGTTTTATAACTAGGGTGACGAACTTCCGTGGTCCGTCATCCAAGTTTTATTGGAGGTTTCAGAGGTAGTCAGATTTTGTAGAAAAGGACGATTGTATTCGACTTTGTTTCTACTCAAAATAGGAGAACCTTCTCAAAATCCAAAACAAACACTGGTTATTTAGTTTCCGGGCGCACAGACAACTTACGTAAGATTCGGGGTCTCTCTTTGGACGTGTTTACCGACCTTGTATTCAGCTTGTCCCAGTTGAACCTGAACGTGTTTTCCTTCGCGACCATCACTGGTTTCAATCGAAACGACAAACGACCTCGTTTCGTGGTTCTCACACTTGACGAACGGTCCCCTCCGTAAACTTTCTAAGTCCGTGAAGTCTCTACTTTCTAATGTAAAGGAAGCAAACAGGTAAGGGTGTGGACAATTTTACGGACCAACTACCGACTTATATCTCTTTTGGTATTGACGATAATTTTAAAAAGACCTATAAATCGTCATACGTTTTGTTTAGAGTACGTCTGTGTGTTTTGTTATTTTAGAGTCAGACACTTCAGACACACCAACGTGCGGTAATTTATTAAAAGGGTAACACCAAAAATTTGACCCGTTCGGTGTGTGAATTTATGTTTGTATGAAAACTTTTCGTTCTACTAAAGTGTTTTCAATACCAAAGGAAAATGTGTACTTTCGTACGTGTACTCTCTTTTTAAAGAAGTTCTGATAAACGTTTTTATCAAACCAAGATCTAACTGAGAAACTTTAGAAGTTTTGATCAATATTTACATCATATTCTCTCCTTTAACAAGAAAGCCATAGGACACTGACGAAGTCGACCAAGTTATCTGAAAGTAATATCTGTTTCTAAGTGTTATATTTTACAGAAAACCTTAAACCTTCAATCCAAGGTATTTAAGTGACAGAGAAGACGTAATAGTATACTTTTACATTTATATCCCCTTAATTTATTATAGAGAAAGATTTTCTTATTTCTAATTTTATCTTTTACTTTCGAGTATAGGAGATCATTCATAAATGGTGTTCAAGGATCTTCGGAGGATCCTTTAGACTCTAGGTCCTAGGTATGTCGAATATTATTTCTTATAACATTTGTGGTTATACAAATATTAAATTTGTATACTTTATTGTAGATTAGTAAACTCTTACCGTATTTATTTGAAGTTTGAAATTAAATTTTATGTCAATGAATTCTTTGGTCAGTTATCTATCGTATTCGAATTCAAAACGAAATTAAGTTCGATTTATTCATTGTGAAAATTGTCGATTTTAATGTATTTAACTACCCAAACTTTTCGACTTCTTTAACTGACGATCCACTCAATGTTGTATTATATTATCTCGATATGAACAAAAGTTGATTAAAATTAATTTCTGATAAGTTGTATTAATAAAACGAAAATAAGAACGTTTTTTTGTCACTTGACAAATGTAATACAACGTATTTACATAAACGAAGATGAACATATTAACACGATGTTGTGTCGTGAGGATCCAAGACCACAAATGTATATACGTTTTGTAAAATATGACACATGTCTCTGTAAGTGAAGTATCTTAATATTACTCCCTACTGTCACACATCTTTCGTTTTATTTTTTCGTTCCTATGTAAACAACTAAAGCTCAACTAGGGTGTATTGAGAATTTTTGAAACTCAGTTTTTCTAAAAGCTCACTTGTCATTTATTTGTACTTATCGGTGTTCCAATAATCACAAGCTTCTTACCCAATGTTTATACGGTACTACGTTTCTGATGTCAAGAAATCTTATTTGCGTCCATTCAATGAGATGTAAAAAAGTGTGAGCCATAAAGTTTGTTCTCTTTAAAATATTCTTTTAATCACAAGTACATTGAGGTCTTTAAAGAGAGTATAATTTTAAAGGACTGGTCGGTTTTTTCCGTGAAGTGTATTTTCTTTCGATAAATTTACAAAAGGAGTTTATGTCAAATTACTTGTAAACAAGAAACAACTGAAATAATGTGTTCACGTGTGTACTTCTTTTTATATCTAGGACAGGACGACTCGTCCCCAGTATTTACTCTATGAGTTTATTAGCGTTGCGTCTCACTACTCACGTCAATACTTACGTACATAACAACGTCCTCATCGTCTCTTTCATCACTTGCGGACCCAAAAATCCCTACTGATCCTCGTGTTGCACTTCTATTCCCCGTCTTTTCCCACGGAGGATGGTAGGCAGAGTAACAAGTCAGTGTTTTATTTTATATAATATTAAGATATTATTAAAACTTCCTTGATTATTATTTAGTTTTTTAAAAATTCTCATGTTTAGTGGAATCGTAATTTTAGTTAATAACATTCAGTAAAACTAAGTTGTTTTCTCTGAAAATTTAGACGTATAAACTTTCGAGATAGGTTTTTAAACCAGTTTTATCTTTCCGTGGAGGATTGAACGTCTGTCCACCTTCTCCCTTTATTTCCGTGTCTGAGTCCTTTATTTCTGGCGGTTTCCAACTAGAGTCCGAGACGGAAACTGAACGACACACTCATTGCACACACACCCTTCAATGGATTGGAGTACTGGGGAGTCAAATCATTTTGTCCCTACTATTAATGACATCGACTACTGACCAAGTTTTGGTTGGACGATAAGATAGATTCCCCGACTTAAAAGGAACTATTTTCAGGGCCCTTTCTTGTGGGTCCCGAAAGTGGAACCAGAGACTGGTCACTAAGGTTGAAACAACTCAACTTAGGTAAGTCGTCTTTTGTACTAGTTACTCAGTCGACCCTTCCCTTAGGTAGAGAAAAGACGAACGACGTGTTTACGACTTCCTGACAAAATATCTGAGAGAACCATGACTCCCGTTCAAAGGGTTGTACCCTTCATTCGGACTTCGGTGAATTTGAGAGTGTGTGTGTGTGGTATATATAAAAAAAGGAGGGTGGTCGCTCTTCCTTCTAATTGGTTTGGTAAGATTTCAGTCGATTATTACGGGTTCGTATAGTTTTACTTTGAGTATTTCTTCGTTTTGAGTCGTAATCTTAAGACTGTTTGAATGGACGACGACGACGACGACGACGATTCAGCGAAGTCAGCACAAGCTGAGACACGCTAGGGTATCTGCCGTCGAGTGGTCCGAGGGGGCAGGGACCCTAAGAGGTCCGTTCTTGTGACCTCACCCAACGGTAAAGGAAGAGGTTACGCACTTTCACTTCAGCGAGTCAGCACAGACTGAGACACGTTGGGGTACCTGACGTCGGGTCGTCCGAGGGGGGATGGTACCCTCAAAGGTCCGTTCTCATGGATCGTCCATTGCTTTCGTTTTGCGGGTCACTCTAAAGGCCCGTGACACAGGACGGGACAGTGACTGGAACTGTGTACTTATTGTGTCTGGAGTCACCCTGACGGTCTGGTGTAGTAAAAGAGACGTGTGTTAAATTATGTTCCCTGAAGGGGTCACCAGATTATCAATTCTTAGACGGAAGACTACGTCCCCTGTTTCAAGTTAGAGACCAACCCCTTGATTCTAGGGTGTTCGGTTCCCCGTTGATTCGGGCGAACTCCGTCGATCTCTTCGGCCACAGGACGTCGATGACTCGGACGTGGGAGATCTCAGGAATGAGGTGTCGTTCTGCTTCTCATCGGGGATGAGTGACGTTGATCTCCTTCGGTGTGCATCGTTGCTTATGGGCCGCGTCGGATATGCACACACACACACTCTCTTTACACCGTCTCGTCGGTCCTCAGTGGTTGTCGGTGAACGTCCGCATCGTATCGTGTGACCATCGAGGAAAGACGAAGAACTTACGATAACAGTCTTACTCTTATCATCGATTCTAATCGACTCGCGAATTATATACTATGAGTAAAACGATTTTGGAAAGAGGCATAACGGAGTAAATTAGAAGTCAGGGTGCATCATTCGTGGTAATATGGATAAAATGTCTCCTCCTTTAATTCCGTGTTTGAACAACGGTTCCGGTATATTAAAAATTCCAGGGTAGTCAAAACTTACCTCCTAGACCCCGAGTATGGTGCCAGACACATTGGGCTTTCCTGTGTGTATTGAAAACGGGAGATGATGTTAGCAGAGGTGACAGATTAGGGTCTCCTGTGTGTATGTAAAACGGGAAATGATGTTAGAAGAGGTTAGAGACCTTCCTTTCTTTCTAAAAAGACAACACTCCCTTCCTGTTCTACACTCATTCAAATTTTCGTTTGTGGTGACCAAAATCCGTTTGCATATTTTTTTCTAGATAAAGAGAAACCAAGGACAGACGAAGGTAAAGATTTCGAAAGAGGATGTGACAAAACAAAGAAAAGACTAAACCTCACGTTTAAATTATGACAACTAAGACAATATTTCAAACCATAACGTTTTATTATAAACTAAAAGATTAGTACTAGTGTTCAGAGATTAAAGAGCATACAAAATATGGTCTAAGGAATGACGAGAAGGAAGGACAGTGACCACTGTCTGAGACCACGACCAATCGTCTCTTTCCGTTAGAAGGACGGTGGGGTCTACCCGGGATTGTGGTCAGAGAAGAAGCTAAAAAGTGACGAGTCGTTGTCGGAAGAACCGAGTAGAGGTTTTAAAGGACTCTTGTATCGTAACAACACTCCCTGAGACACAGTTCACATAGTCCGAAATCCGAACAAAGACCAATGACTGTCCATTTAAACATACCTACTTAATAGATTTTAGGACCGGAGATTTCTGAAATTCAATGTCACTGTTGGATGTACCAGAACTCAAGTATAGACGCATGTCGAAGAATCTTAAGAACCCGTTTTACTGACGTCACATAAGACTAAAAGTTTGGGTGTACAAACTGCTAGTGCATTTAATCTCGAATTTTATAGTGAGTCAGGTTCCGAAAATCTCTACTCCTTTACTTTTGGGACCCTTCAATTCTTGATAGGGTATCAGTGTACTGAATAATTTCGAACATGGTTCAATCCTTGCTCTAGTAGAATAGTATCGAGAAGATCATTTGTTTGTTGTTCTGACTTTCGTTATACCACGTCTTCCTGGTGGACGGATCCTTGTTCCTCTCGCCCCCCAATCGACTAAGAAGGTGATGCACTGAAATTTGATCATTGAAGAGACCTGGTTAAAGAAGTTGATATTTGACTACCTAAACCAGGTCATTCTATCAGTAATAAATGTCTACACCAATGACTCGTGTTCAAGTTTAATTTTAATAGACATTCATATTTTATAGACATATTAAAGTTTCTGAATCATGATATTTTACATTTTATAGAGTATTATAGTGAAAATGTAATTAATGTACAACTTATGATTATAAAAATGATAAACCCTAATTTACTCTACATAATGATTTTAATAAAAACAGACAAAGAAAAGGACAAATTTTACATCAATGATCCTTTAAACTTTAATGGATGCACCAAAGGAAATAGAAAGATGACCCGTGTGATGTTATCCTCTAGAGAGTCCGCCAAAAATCTAGTCCTCAGTCGTACCAAAAAGACAACAACAAACGCTTTCCGGATTATCATTTGTGCACTCCGAGACCCCTGATATACCAAAGAAAACGTTGACGAGTTCAGGTGGAATCGTCGCGATTTCGTTGGTGTTCTGTTATATACATTCGAACCGATACAAAGTTATTTTGAAATGTGTATGTGTGTTTACCCACTAAATATGTTAGGTATGTGGTTTTTTACACCGACACAAAGTCATTTTAACGACAATTTTTTTGTTTGTTACCCGGTCTACACCAGGTGCTTAAACGACATCAAAGGGTAGGTATCAGATACTCAGCTAAGGCAGAAAGAGGGTGGGTTGTAAAGGACTCTTCGATAAGACACACCTTCTATTTCTAGGTCTGAGGCGGAGATCAGATCTCCTCTCAGTCCTCGTATTTGTGTATTCGGTAACCTATGTCACTCGTGTAGTGACATTAGTTCCGCCACTCTCTTCCGAAGAATCATCGTTGTTGACTCAATCCCCGGACTTCTTACTCTCTCCTTGAAAGACTAAATTTCTTTGTTTGTCCGTATAGATCCCTCTACACTTTTACATCCCCCTTCTCACACACACACACACACACACACACACACATACCCCCCATTGCTCTCCATAACACCACCAGCTCCGTTCACTCCACCCCTTCTCTGGTCTCCGGTCTACTACTTGTGAGGACTCTCGTAGGATCCTGCGATGCTGCCATGTATAAGGTGTCCTTAAGACTCCCGGTTTCGAAAGGTGGAACCCCCGGTCGAGACAACCTCGTGGTCGGCACCTCCCGTCGGTCCGACCGCCCCCGCCTCTGTCTTTACGTCTTCGTCGACGTCTTCACTACTCACCTGTCAGACGTCCATTACTCTAGTCACACAAAACGTAGTCTCTCGACTTTTGGATCGAGTCACAACCGAGAGTCATCCTGGTTTGTTGGAGTGGTCCATGACAACCGACCGGACTCCGACTTCGGCTTTACTTCCCTTGGTCTTCCTTTCCTTTCCTTCCTTTCATCAACTTTCGTTCTCGTTCACTCCACTCTGGACTCAGAGACACCTCTATTATTTATCGATTTCTGGAATCTTCTGGGAGGCTCCACGACTCCTCCTCCAATGATCCCCGACTATCCAATCACGTCTCCAAGAACTGGGTCTGATACGTAATCTTGGAGAACACATTAACCTTAAACATATATATATATATATGTATATATACATATACATATAAACATATATATATATATATGTGTGTGTGTGTGTGTGTGTATCGATACATTTATATGTATAAATAGATATATATATATGTGACTACGGACCCGGGGTAGGGGTCTCTAAGACTAAATTAACCTAGTCCCCGGGTACGTAATCCTTAAAATATTTTACTAGGTCAGTGTCGGTCCCAATTTGCGGTGACCAAACCGACTGACCTTCGACTTGACTCCGGGACACTGATAAACCAACCATTCTTGCTACGAGTTCTCTTAGATCCGTTTCGTTCTGACTCTTGACTTTGGATAAAAGTAAACACCTTTTGTTACTGTTAATGAACGATAGACACATACACGAGTCGATGTGTCAGTACAGACTGAGAAACACTGGGATACCTGATATCGGACGGTTCAAGGAGACAAGTACCCTGAAAGGTCCGTTCTCATGACTTCACCAAACGGTAAAGGAAGAGGTCCCCTAGAAGGGGTGTGTCCCTAGCTTTGGCGTAGAGAGTACAGAGAGCGTAACGTTCGTCTAACAAATGACGACTCAGTGGTCCTTTCGGGTAATGTACGGTGTTCACTTTTCACTTCAGAGAGTCAGGACAGGCTGAGAAACGCTAGGGTACCTGACACATCAGATGGCCCGAAGAGACAGGTACCCTAAAAGGTCCGTTCTCATGACCTCACCCAACGGTAAAGGAAGAGGTCCCCTAGAAGGACTGGGTCCCTAGTTTGGGTCCAGAGGACGTAACGTCCGTCTGCGAAATGGGTGTACGGTATGATTATGGGTTTATAAATATCTATTAATCATGGCAACAAACTGTATATACGTACATTCAAAAAAGATGTAAAGGACTTTATCGATTTTAGTCCACCGAAGTGGTCCAATGAAAACCCGGGTCTATAAGATCTCATGCACAAGAGAAAAACACCCTAGTAACTGAGACTCTCTGTCCAGAAGACTACGGGCATTAACGATAAATGAAGTCTTTCACCTTACAACGATATTTCGCTAGTTAATTACATCGACGTTAGTCGTTTAGTAGTTGAGATCAAATCCTAAAAAAAAAAAGACCGTCTTCTATCTTGACGTGTTTTTATTAATTAGTCACCATGTATTTAAGTTGTTTTCAATTTTTATCATAAAGTGGAAAAATATCTTCCTCTTAATATTTACCTGTAAAGAAACTAAAATTTCAATTCTTATCTTTCGTACTCAAAGTTTCTTGAGGTGGATGGACCAGTGAAATGAATTATAAGGGTGAGAGATAGTCGGACGGAAATAAAAAAGGTGTCGTGAAGTAGAAAATTGTATCATGTATGAACAATGAATGAAACAAATAACAGGGAAGTTAGGAGTCCTCCTAAATGAGAGGTACTCCCGTTCCTAACAACAACAACAGACAAAATAAGTCGACATAAGGATCATTGGTCGGGGTAGTCCCGAAGGGAACACCGAGTCGACCATTTCTTAGGTCGACGTTACGTCCTCTGGACCCAAGCTAGGGACCTAACCCTTCTAGGGGACCTCTTCCCTTTCCGATGGGTGAAGTCATAAGACCGGACCTCTCAGGGTATATCAGGTACCCCAGCGTTTCTCAACCTGTGCTGATTCGCTGTAAGTGAAAGTGAAAGCCGGGATCGTCCCCGAGTTATTTACAAACAAATTTGTTTAGTTTTCTCAACGAAGGGTCCATCGAGTCACCATCTCAGACGACGGTTACGTCCTCTGTGCTCGAGTTAAGGACTAGGCCCTTCTAGGGTGTACGACGTTTCGTTGGTGCAGGTATCCGGTGTGAAAGACGTTGGGTTCACGGGATTTCGGGCACGAGGGGTTCTCTTCTGAGTTACTCTTCAAGAGCGTTGCGTCTCTCCTCGAGGGCGAGGTCCGTTGGTCTCTTTCGGGCGGACGTCGTTACCTCTGGGTCGTGTCGGTATTTATTTATTTTTAAATTTTAGTGTACTTAACAAATTTTTCAGTCAATAGATTTGTATAACTTTTACAAAAATCTTGTTCTCTCCCTTCACAGACTATAATGAAATTCTTACTCAAAGAAATTCTTCGTTCAATTTTTCTAAAACTTTAAGATGATTTTGGCAATCTTTGCTCAATTATTATACATGTACCGTTCACTTCCATACTTTACTTAATACTCCAACCCTCTTTAACCTACTATAATCAGTTATCAATATCTTACTGGACAACTGACTCTTTCTTAGTATGATCCTAAATAAAAGTCCACACACACACACATCCGATCTGGAGTAAACACCCCCTGAGAAACGTTGGGGCACCAATACAGGGGACGTAAAGCCCAAGAAATGGTGATCACGGTGGACCTAATACGATTTGTAACAGAAAGAGAGAGAGAAAGAGAGAGTGACTCTCCGGGTTTTCTACTCCAGTCTTTGTGCCTCTCATTGTCTTTAATTGACTAACAAAAGAAAGGTTTTCAACATTCGTTTTGAATATCTAGACCCTTCGGGCCACCAAGTCACCACTTCTTAGGTGGACGGGTACGTCCTGTACACCCTCTACACTCAACCGGTTTTTTTTGGTTCACATACTTTATCATAAGAACAAAGGGGAACTGTCGCACCAGAGGAAGACAGACGACCAGTAGAGAGAGAAGGGCTGGGTCCATAGTTTGGACGTAGAGAATCCAGAGGACGTAACCGTCCACCCAGGAAACGGTAGCACGGTGGACCCTTCGGGCGTCTCGTCCCACGAATCAAGATGGCTACAATTTACCAATTACTCTTTCGTAGAATGGATATCTTTCTACAATCTTAAGGAACTGCAACAATGTGCAACCGGAGAGAAAGATTTTTTCTTTACGAACAGGTAGTAGTACTTAAAGTGTATTACGTAAAGGCATTGATTCAAAACTCACCTTTCCATAATGAACCACCGTCAATAAGAAAGAACACTTTACAGAAGGGTAGACCTGGAAACCGTCCGGAAACGTAGAGTGGACAACCGCCTACTGACTCAACATCCGGGTGATGGTGCACCCTTAGGTCAGACCTCCACAAGCAGAGGTGTGGGTGAGTCCTTCGTCTCCATGGTCGTATTTCGTAACTGAAATCAAGACACAGAGTGGATTTGCTCTGTTGTCCGAGTCCCCGACACCCTTCTCCTCCCTCTTGTTCTATTTCTCCGTCCCCTCTCTCTCTCTCCCGGTCGTCTGTCTTCCTCTGTCGCGATAGCTCCCCTTTGTTCTTGTGATACAGTATGTCCGAAAAAAAAAAAAAACGGTATCGGACTCCGGACGTCTTAAAGGTGTTGGTCTTTAGTGCGGACCCGGGGACGTGACCTTCGGGTCAGGATTGGCGACCCGGTGACTTCTTCGGGGTCGCGGTGTCTCTGAAAACACATGTGTGTGTGTGTGGACACGTGTTCGTGTATAACCAGAGTCTCTCTTTCCCTCTGGGTGTTCCCTTCTACCTAAACCCCGAAGACTTCAGTAAAGAGGGGGTGGGGGTTGATATCTATGGTTACCCTTAGTGTTGTAGATCATTAACGTCGCACTCGACTAGGTGTAATTTAGTTCTCATCTTTCAATAGGTAGGAGGGAACCCAATGTGATGAGTCCGTACTTTTTAGTAATGTCTGGGATCTGGGAAAGTTCTAATGTGTATGAATTCTTAAATTCTAAATTCTTACGTAAGTCTGTAGTACCACCGGAACTTACCTAGTTTCTTCTGGTCTAGTTTTCTTATACTAATTTTTGTGTATACTCTATAAATTCTACACTTCCTTTATTCTCTTATACTCATCCTTTTTCCTCTAGGTTTGATTTTAGCGTGGTTTCAGAGCCGCGGACGCGTAGGCAGGAAAATCCCTGAGACGCTACGAGGTAAAAACCACTGGTCCACCGGTAAAAGGAGTACTGGGACGGAGGGTGTCGGTCGGTGTCTCCTACCACGACTTTGGACCGTAGGCCAGATTCCTGTCGGCCGGGTCCCTGAATGAACGGACAGTGGTTGTCGTTCACTAGAGACACCGTCGTCTCTTGAAAATAGACAGAGAAGGTGCCAAAAATGGGGTTGTGGATCTTCTCACGGATCGTATATAATCCACAAGGTATTCATAAATTGTTGACTTACTTACACCGAACCGGGTTCCTCTACTCGATAAAGTTAATTCTCAGGAGAGTACACCTAGACTTTAAACTCTTTTCTGTCTTTCATCAGTCCCGTTTCCCGCTTTCCTACAGCCCCTAAACTTAACATCGGTCCTAAGTCTCTGTTCAATAGTCCTTTGACTTTTGTCTACCTCGACCCTTTTTTCCTGATGTCTTTTGCATACCCTACTACACTCCTGCTCTTCTCTCTGACGAGACAAAGAGAACTCCGAAGGAGACCCTAGAGGTGCGATAGGGACGTCTCAGACTTTTTGTTGGGGTTGGGGTGGGTAAGGGAACGGAATCGAACTCATTAGGAGACAAGGAAGATTAATATTTGTGGGATCGAATTTCTCGTTACGACATAAACTATGTTGTTACGACAGGGTTCTATGCGAACAACATTAATCATTCTACATATTTCACTTCAGTCAGGCCTCTATTCACATGATCTTTCATCAGTAAGTTCGTTGTTGTTATTTTACAATTTAAAATAAATTGTCCAAGTCCGTAACCCATTGTACTTTTCTCCACTAGGTGGGAGAAATCCCTAGGCGTAAGACTTTCTCCTTCTCTTCATGTCATTTTTGAGCCTTTTGGAGTTGTGTCACGTTTCCCTCGTACACCTTCCCTCTCACAAACTTTAGTGTACACTTCTTGTGCATCTTACAACGGTCGTCAACCACTCTTCTAAGACGTCTTTTTATTAACATGATCTCAGTGAATCCTCCTCCTCCTCCTCCTTCCGGACAAACCGTCCTCTTTATGTACACGTTTACGTACCTCCGTCTTTTTTTCTCTGTTAATACCTTAATACTTGGACGTTTCACGGTCTTTCCTGGTCATCTTCTATGTCATGTCGTCCATCCGTCCCGACCCACACCTCCTTAACTCTAAAATAAGGGGTCCCTACCTCGAAGGGTCCACCGAGTTCACCACTTCTTAGGCGGACGGTCACGTCCTCTACTACCAAACTTGAGACCTATCCCTTCTAGGGGGCCTCTTCCTTTACTGTTGGCGAGGTCACAAGAACGGACTCTTCGTGACCTTTCCACACTGGTGTAAAAGGGGCCTCTTTACAACGGAACAACCACCTCACCAAAGTGACCTCGACCCCCTCTCCCCACCCGAAATCCCTCTGCACCCCGGTACTCATCTTCCAAGGACCACCTTAGGTTCCCTCTTCACCACCGCCATATCCCCTTCTCGCCTCACTCCCATTTTAGTAGTTCTGAACTATTTCTGTTCTCCCCATTCAACACATCTTTTTATTATTGTTTATTTCGATACTTTTTTAGTAATTGTAACCTTTATTGAATCGTCAGTGATTTCTCTTAAATACGTGAGAATTAATGAATAGTCTTGTCGTGACGACCCCTCGATGACGACAATAGTTTCGAGGTAAAATATCTTTCATCTTTTCTCACTCAGGGTCTGTCGAGTTCCCCGAGCGGGTTCCAGTGAAGACAAAATTCTCCACCTCGGTCTCGACGTCACATCGAAGAGACTAAACTTCGAGTAAGAAAGGGGGAGTTACCCCGGTAGAGACACTCTCAGTCCACTCGTCTAATCTCTCTCGTGTCTGTTTCTAAAGAAGTCCGCCGAGATGACAACTTTTCTGTCGTTGTCTTTTTGTTTTTCTTTAATGTGAAGATTCATAGAAATATATTACTTTGAATAAAAGGTAAATAAGTAATGTTACGACTTTCCCGTTTTTGTAAGTCCCGAGTCTTGGACTAAGAAAATAAAATATATAACTAAAATACAAATTTAAGTTTCCATTCTCAGAAACAAAAAGATTAAGAGGAGAGAGACTTCTTTTTAATGTAAAAGATCAAAACACTCGTCCCGATAAAAAGAACAACCCTAAAATATGAGATAAAGTTTTTACTGTCCATTACGTAAAACATCACGGGAACATCGGTCAAAGACTACAATGACTGGACTCAGAAATGTATTGTGACGAGATATTCCTTATACTATAAGAAATTATTGTAATATAAATGATTAAAAATACTACAGGGACAGTAAAGTCGTTCGTAGTCCTTAAAATAACGGAGGAACGTTTATTTAAATCACAATTTTCACCAATTCAGACAAGGGTTCTCAAAATGTTTTAGTCAAGTCACCTCAAGTCAGTGAGTGAGTACAGGTTGAGAAACGTTGAGGTACCTGACCTCGTGTGGTCCGAAGGGGACAGGAAGTGGTAGGGGGCTTCGAACGAGTTTGAGTACAGGTAGCGCAGCCACTACGGTAGGTTGTTAGAGTAGGCAACAGTAGGGGAAGAGAAGGGCGGAAGTTAGAAAGGGTCGTAGTCCCAGAAAAAATTACTCAGCCGAGAAGCTTAGTCCACCGATTTCATAACACCGAAGTAGATGTCGTAGTCAGGAAAGTTACTTATAAGTCCTGACTAAAGGAAATCCTACCTGAACAACCTAGAGGAACGTCAGGTTCCCTGAGAGATCCCAGAAGAGGTTGTGATGTCAAGTTTTCGTAGTTAAGAAACCGTGAGTCGAAAGAAATACCAGGTTGAGAGTGTAGGTATGTACTGATGACCTTTTTGGTATCGAAATTGTTCTCCCTAGAAACAACAGTTTTATTACAGAGACGAAAAATTATACGATAGATCCAACCAGTACCTCTTCCGTTACCGTTGGGTGAGGTCATGAGAACGGACCGTTTAGGGTACCTACCTCCTCGGACCATCAGACGTCAGGTACCCTAGCGATTCTCACCCTGTACTGACTCGTTGAAGTGAAAGTGAAAAGTGAAAGTACGTAACCTCTTCCTTTACCGTTGGGTGAGGTCACAAGAACGGACCTCTTAGGGTCCCTGCCCCTCGGACCGCCCGCCGGCAGAGACCCCAGTGTGTCTCAACCCGTGCTGACTTCTTTGAATCGTCGTCGTCGTCGTCCAACCAGTATCGAAAAGAAGGTTCCTCGTTCGCAGAAAATTAAAGTACCGACGTCAGTGGTAGACGTCACTAAAACCTCGGGTTCTTTTATTTCAAACAGTGATAAAGGTAACAAAGGGGTGGATAAACGGTACTTCATCACCCTGGTCCATGGTACTAGAATCAAAAAACTTGCATCCCAAAATTCGGCCGAAAAAGTGAGAAGAGAATATGGGAGTAGTTCTCCGAGAAATCAAGAAGAAGCGAAAGACGGTATTCCAACCACAGTGGACGTGTAGACTCCAAATAACTATATAGAGGACCGTTGGAACTAAGGTCGAACACGAAGTAGGTCGGGTCGTAAAGCTTACTATATAGGACGTATATTTAATTTATTCGTCCCACTGTTATATGTCGGAACTGCATGAGGAAAGGGATAAACCTTGGTCAGGTAACAAGGTACAGGTCAAGATTGACAACGAAGGACTGGACGTATGTCTAAAGAGTCCTCCGTCCATTTCACTAGACTATAAGGGTAGAAAACTTCTTAAAAGGTGTCGAACAACACTAGGTGTGTCAGTTTCCGAAACCGTATCGGTCATTTCGTTTTCATCTACAAAAAGACCTTGAGAGAACAAAATGTTTTATCTAGTTACGGTAAGAGAAAATGAAAGTTAGGTCACCTGTTGAGTCCGAGATCGACCTTTCTTTTTTACACAATAACAAAAAAGAGTCAACTTCTAAGTGTGGGTAAATTGGACATAACTTACAGACGATACCCGTCCCATGATACATTCAATAAAAGAAATTAGAAGTCATTGAAAGACCAGAAAATAGATGAATTTATTTTTAATTACCGCAATTAAATCATGTTCTCTCTACGTCATTAACTAAAGAAAAATGTAGAACCCCCTTACTTTCGTCTTGAAAAAAGAGTAAAACATAAATTTCAATAATTTTAATTACGTTTTTAAAATTTAAATATTGAGTTCCTATAATAATTATTTATAATTAAGAACAGTTACTTTTTTTGGAAAAAATAAACACAAAGTTTTTTAAAATATTGAAGTGTTTTTCGAAGGAAAGTAAAAGTACGGAAAATTAATACTACGGATTTTATATGACATGTCCCTACAAAAACTCTCCGCTAGTGGGTAAAATTTAGCCAAAGAGGTCAACGTTCCGGTCTTCTTTGGTGATCCCCCGCTCGTTTCGACAGCAAAGGGTTTCTTGAATTTGAGTGACTTGGTCTTATTCTCGTCCTTCACTGGGTTTCCAGTAACTTAGGTTTGAAGTATAAAATACCTGTAATTTTACCTCTTAGCCACTATTTTGGATTAAAAGAGTTTTGGCGTATTTGTAGATATCGATCTTCGTCGAATCTTCAGTTCGAAAGAATAAGGATAGGTCGGGTATGAAGAAGGGGTATCGTTAGTCAAGAAGATAGTTATAAACCGTTTGTAAATGGTAGTTGACTATTTAGGGAATTAATTCGGAAGGTAGGAGAATCGAGAACAGAGGATAGACCCTTTTGGACCCCTGAACACGACTCAAAGAACTTTGAAGAAAGACACTCTAGTCACTGTAATTCCTGAGTTCGATCTTGATCATTCGTTTCATACCTGAGAGGATAAAACAGTAATAAGTCGTTCATTTGGTAACAGTAGCTTGTATACAAGACACTTATGACACCAAACTGAAACGAAACTAAAGAAGTAGATAAAACATAAAACTATTTATGATTTTGAGAAGCGAAGATTCAAATATGAGATCTCTTAGAATACGCGTACATGTGTCCTCTACACTTAGAATTTTAGGGTCTCGTCGTAACGAGTATTTTTCTGTTTTTGTGTTTTTACCTTTTGTCAGGTTTATGGGTAGTCATCATTTTACCTCTTCCGTTACCGTGGGGTGAGGTCATGAGAACGGACCTTTTAGGGTACCTACCTCCTCGGACCACCCGACGTCAGGTACCCCAGCGATTCTCAACCTGTGCTGACTCGCTGAAGTGAAAGTGAAAAGTGAAAGTACGTAACCTCTTCCTTTACCGTTGGGTGAGGTCACAAGAACGGACCTCTCAGGGTCCCTACCGCCTCGGACCACCCGACGGTAGATACCCCAGCGTGTCTCAGCCTGTGCTGACTTCGCTGAATCGTCGTCGTCGTCGTCATGTTACCTATTGATCTAACACCAGATGAGTATGTTTCCTTATGACGTCTCATCGTTTTGACTCACTTAACGTCGAAACACATAGTCACCTACCACTTAAAGTTTGTCTTTTCGTTTAGTATGTGTTGATATATACAATCTAAAAAAAAAATGTAGTTAACCTTTTCTTCCGTTTTAATCTGCCATCTGCCATATAACAAATCCCTATGTGTATATACTACTTCCTTTATTATCTTTGTCTCTAATTAATTGTTTCAAAGTTGTATACCAATGAACACAACTTGTCCCTTTCCCCGTAGTGGTCCCTCTCCATCTTTCCTTTGAAGATCCGTAACCAATACAAGATAAAGAATTCTACCTACCATCTATGTATCGATGAGTAAATAAGAAGAAGAGACCTATCGTGTATATGTATATGTCTGATAACACCTCTATACCACATAAAATGTGATTCTTTCAAATTTGTCATTCTTCGATTTAAAAATTTTTATTAAACCTATAAGATATAACGTCAATGTTTCTATATAGAATTTTTAACAGAAAAAATAAAATCTTAATTTCGATTGTAAGTCTTTTGATTCTAGTACCGTAGGCCAGGGTAGTGAAGTACCGTCGATGTACCCCTTTGTCCCCTTTGTCACCGACTGAAATAAAAAGACCCGAGGTTTTAGTGACATCTACCGTTAACGTCGTTACTTTAATTTTCTGAGAATGAGGAACCTTCCTTTCAATATTGGTTGGATCTGTCGTATAATTTTTCGTCTCTGTAATGAAACGGTTGTTTCCAGGCAGATCAGTTCCGATACCAAAAAGGTCATCAGTACATACCTACACTTTCAACCTGATATTTCTTTTGACTCACGGCTTCTTAACTACGAAAACTTGACACCACAACCTCTTCTGAGAACTCTCAGGGAACCTGACGTTCCTTTAGGTTGGTCAGGTAGGACTTCCTCTAGTCAGGACCCACAAGTAACCTTCCTGACTACAACTCCGACTTTGAGGTTATGAAAAGCTTCTCTACTGAGTAACCTTTTCTGGGACTACGACCCTTTCTAACTCCCGTCCTTCTCTTCCCCTACTGTCTCCTACTCTACCGACCTACCGTAGTAGCTGAGCTACCTGTACCCAAACCCACCTGAGGTCCTCAACCACTACCTTTCCCTCCGGACCGTACGACGACAAGTACTCTAGTGTTACTCAGTCTGTGCTGACTCTCTGACTTGACTTGACTTTTGAACGAAAATTGAATTTAGAGTCTTGTATAACTCTTAATTTGTATCATATTTTATAACGTTATTTTTGGTACAAAATTCTTTATGTGAAAATCATTCCCACCCTTCTGACTTTTTACCGATCCAGACTACAACCTTTATCGACATAAATATAACCCAGTTGGGTAAACCTTTTGGTTTGAAAGAGAAAAGTAACTACAAAGTCCTTTATGCTGTAGTATAGATCACTCACAATGAGACTTTTTGGTTTAGCTGAAGTATTATAAAAGGAGAACAAAATGTACACTATAATATTTTCGACTTCAACAGTTTCTCTCGTCGTCTCTGTTATATAATAGGTTAAATTATGAAGAAGTCGGTAAACCTATTGACTTTAAACAAGAATGACCTTAATTGTACCGGAATTTTATTCGTTGTTGATATATACGCACATAGAATCGTTGAAATTTTCCTTTAACAAAAGATAATGGTACACACATAGGTGACAACATCTAAGAATATAATATACCTATAGATCAATATAGGGATTCGAGACGTTTTCATTTCAGTTCTGGAGAACCGACTTCTCACTTAGTTAAGAGATACACTCAACGATCTCCTTCTGCATCCTGGAGTCTGTCCTCTACCCTTGACTTCCTCGTCCGAGATCTAAACCCCATTATCCGGTCTCTCTGTCTTGAGAGAAAGAGAAAGATCTGAGTTAAGGACTAGACCCTTCTAGGGTGTAGGACGTCTCGTTGGTTCAGGTATCCGGTGTGGAAGACGTCGGGTTCGCGGGATTTCGGACACGAGGGGTTCTCTTCTGTACTACTCTTCAAGAGTGTAGCGTTGGACAACTTACATTCAGACCCTAAGTAGTCGGAAGTATTAATAAATTCAGTTAAGGAATATTATTTGCAGAACACAATTTATCGAGGTACCCTCAGGTTTTTTGGTTGTCACCTCCACTTTGTCCTCTCTTCCCCCATCCTGTGTTAGAAATTTTATTACTGTTTTGAAAAATCTTAATTGACCTAGGTTCTACCACTTTCTAAGCTGAAGATCATCCGGAACTCGAACCCATATGTGAGTAACATTGTGTATTCGCTTTGTTGTGTGGGCACCCACGACACTGTCAAGGTCCACTTTCACAATCGGTGAGTCAGTATAGGCTGAGAAATCCTGGGGTACCGGGCATCGGACGGTCCAAGGGGACAGGTGCCTTAAGAGGTCTCTTATAATCTCACATATCTGTGAGTGAAGAGGTCCCCTAGAAGGACTGGGCCCCTAGTTTGGATGTAGAAAACACAGGAGACGTGACCGTCCGCCCAAGAAATGGTGATCGTGGTGGACCCTTTTGGCTACCCCACACCACCAAATCAGCGATCCAGGACAGGTCGAGAGCTCTGGGGTACCAGACACCGGGCAGTCCGAGGAGACAGGTACCTTAAGAGGTCCGTTCTTATGGTCTCCCCCGACGGTAAAGGAGGAAGTCCCCTAGAAGGGCTGGGTCCTTAGTTCGGGTCCAGAGGACGTAACGTCCGTTTACTAAGTGGTTGACTCGGCATCGAGGTCTGGGGGGTATAAATCTCTCTCACAAAGAGAGATTTCTTCAGGTGAAGAATGGATAGTGGAACATAGAGTGACGCAAGAAAGAGACTACTCTGTAGTTCTTGAAGAAATTTAGGGCTCTGGTCCGCACTAGAGTCAATTTTCTGGTGTCCAAGTTCAACGTCAGACCCAAAACCGATCTAAACTCAGGACCGTACACCCAAGTTCAGGGTCACACTCATTGTACAAAAGTTTCTCTTGTAATATAAACTTTTCTGTATTCTTTATAGTTCATTAGTGTCACATACTGGAAAACACCGAGGGGTAAGTTTATTTGGAATTTTTTATATCCTTTTAATCATTTTCCATTTATGACTGACCCGTAACGTACCATAATTCTGAAGAAAACAACTAAAAATAAACATCATTAAAACTAACACAAAAAATAAATTTTTTAGACAGAAAAACTAGATATTAGTTTTTTTCACTAAATGTCTTTTCACTATACTATGGATCCTAAACGAGTTTTATCAAGACCCCATCTTCCTGTCCCTACGACCACCGATACCTGTATCTACTCACAACTACTAACACCTTTAACATATGTAGTCAAGTAAAATTTAATAAAGGAGCAGAAAGTATATACAAAAATTTACAGATATTATTTCAAAAATTTTTACACTTTTTTTAAAGACATATATCGATGTAAATAGAAATAAAGAGAGAGTATGACGAAGACAAACAAACCTCTTGAGACTAATTAAGCTAATCTTTATTCCCAGACTCCTGAAGGGACCGTCAGATCAAAAATTCTGAGACACTAAGGTGACCAAGTCCTTACTTCTAAGACGAACGTCACGTTCACACCGGTTTTATATTATTATTAGTAGAAAAATTTTACATGGTCGTCTAGAACACAGACCACTCCACGAATTTTCTTTTTAAGTGAAACTTTCTTTTTCTTTCTTCTCAAACTCCCCTCATTATTTCTCCAACGCACATCACGCCAATATCAAATCAGCGAGTCAGTAAAGGCTGAGAACACTGGGGTACCTGGTGGTCCAAGGACAGGCACCCTAGAGGATGAGTTCCTATGAGTTCACCCAACGGTAATGGAAGAGGTCCCCTAGAAGGGTTGGGTCCATAGCTTGGTCGACTCGGTGGTCCCTTCGTCGCACATCCAATGTAGTTTTTCTTGACCTAAACCCAGTAGAATTTTCTCTAAGGTGGTTTTGTCAGAAAGATTTCCGCCCCAGCACTCGGTAGATTTCGGAGTTCGACTCTACGCCACCAACCTCACCCTCCACCACTTTTTGGACCAGTAGTTAGGCTTTATTAAAAGACACTTTCCCTTAACCTCTGACCTCCGGGAGGCATCATTCTTGAGTGTTTCAGTTGACGTGGTCCGTTTCTTGTGACGGAAACAGACCTTAGGTGGAGGAGGCAATTAGTCTGGTATCTTCTCGGCGTCTCTCGTCTATCTTTCACATTTTAAGTCACCTAGATCCTTCTTGGAGGAGGGAGTGGGTTGGGACGGGGTAAAGTGTGTTTGGGTGGTTCGGTAAAGGGTAAGTCCCGACCATTCGAACCAAGTCCGGACTCCTACCTCCGCCGTTCCCACCTATCCCTGTATTTCACTTTGAAACTTAGGTCACTCTGGTATTGCAAAATTATAATTTACCATGACTCGAAAATTTATCTGTTTTACTGGTCTTCTTGGGCTTAGAGACGGAGTCTAGAGTGGGTTGCAACCTCTTCTTATTAAACTGGCTCCTCCAAACTTTCTCGTCACCTCTTTTACTTGTTTCACTGAAAGGAAACGGGGACTGACTCAGGTCGAGTAAGTGAATGGGTCATTGTACGTCAATGCGCGGGGGGCGGTTTTTTTTCTGTCTTTAAAACCCGTACGGTAAATATTCTGAGAGAATACGGATGGTAGTGATAAAAGAAGGACTTTCATGTCACCTTTCGATTCTCAAGGGAAGTCTAAATTCGGGGTCCCCCAAGTGAGAGGGAAAGTAAGAAGGTTGCTGACACATTGTCCGGTCACTTGAGTAAAGAACTTAGTTAACCTACTAAGTCAAAAAGTAGAGGTTTCATATCGGAATGGTAGGAAATTCGTCTAACTTATAACATCGAAACATACATAACAACATTATTATATACGTAGTTTTACTGTGACTCTGAATTACTCGTTTGTTCCACACACTAATTAATTCCCACCATTCTCAGACAACTTTTCCTTCCCCACTAAGGACCGACCTTAGATTAAAAAAAAAATTAGTTCCTTTCTATGGACGAATACTCTACGTCTAGGACTTTCGAAATCCCGATGTCGGAAGTTTGTGACGGGGGAAAAGGTCCTTTATTATGGAAGGGGGAATTCACAAGTATTGTTAAAGAGTCTCAAATCGTTGAGTGACGAAAAACGGTCAGTCGTTTCAAGAGACGATTTACAACAGTCTAGTAGTTGGGTGTTCGATATTTGGTGGATGGGTGATCGAGACAAGAAGTTATGATTAAAAGAAAATTACGGACAAACAAACGGGCCCTCCACCCCCTTATCCCTCGATCAAACTACTAAATATCGTAGACGAACTAGAGATTCTAAACCAAACAAATTTATACCTCAGACCATAAGTCTTTCGCGAACTTTTCAAAACGTTTATTTACTAATAGAAAAAGAACTTTAATTCGGTTTCCTTACTAAATTGGAAAACCAAAGAAGAGCAAACGGATTTTCACCTTTTAATCTTTCGTAGTTTTACCTCCTGCTGGAACTAAATTTATGAGTCTCATATTTTGGAGGACGTAATAATCATTAGACCAAAAGGTTTCGTAGGAGACGTAAGACTCCTGGATTACTTGCCCGTCTCAAAATCCTGGTGGTCAGAGTAGAACTTAAAAGGTGTAATACCAGGAAAGTCTAAAGGTGTAGGATAAAGACAAGAAAGTTCTTTTAGAAAGAAGACGAAGATGAGACTTAAAAGTTCAGAGTCCCTTTGAAGGGAGATGTGAAGACGAGTAACTATTTTTCGATTGTAGAGGACCAATACCCAGAAAAAAAAAAAAGAGTTTTATCCTTGTACTCTTGTAATCATAATGGTCATTACTGATCTCGGAGTAGTTCACGAGTCACCGGAGATACAGGTTGTATAACCTTCGAGTTTCGGACCTTTCTCATATACTGAAATAGAGAAACTCAGTGTAATATGAAACAACACCGAGTCACTCATTTCTTAGACGGACGTTACGTCCTCTGGACCCAAGTCAGGGACCCAACCCTTCTACGGGATCTCTTCCCTTACCGATGGGTGAGGTCATAAGAACGGACCTCTTAGGGTACCTGTCTCCTCGGACCTCACGACGTCTACTACCCCAGTGTTTTTCAGTCTGTGTTGACTCGTTGATTCACACGTGTGTGTGTGCGAACCAGTAGTAAGATCGAGTCCTTGATTTCCTTCAGAAAGACGAATGAAAGTGAAGTCAAATCTGTGCGGTAGTCATTGAAAAAACCGGATCGTCCACTGTTACTTCGATAACTGCCCGAATTCTCCGTCCGTCTCTCTTTTTACTTTTTTGTCTTTCTTCACTCTAATTCTCTCTCGCGCCTTTTCTCTCCGTTCAGGTCTCTTTCTCTTCTCGTTCTCTCCCTTGCTTCTCTCTCTACCCTTTCCTCAAAGCCTCCTTCTGACCGTGCGACTCTCACAGTCTGTGCTCTACACACTGATCCCCACTGGGTACTGGAGCACAATCCATTATTCTCCGTACGCACAATATGGTCGGAAAATATGAAGGAACATTGTATCTTTAGTGGTCTTGTAAAATAAAAGGAACCATATAAACTATATAAACTGGAGTCAGTAAAATAAAAACTTGCTCGTCCACTATGGATGAGATCCAAAACTCCCTTTAATATAATTTACCTAGTTCATCTCCATCGTAAATCGACTTACGGACCGTATAACGTTTACGAACTACTTTACAATCACAGGGAAGGGAAATTTGTTATCCATTTTCAAAAGAACACTTTCTTTTTGTCGTACTTCTTTTTCGTTTTTATGCCTACTTTCGATATTTATTACTGTATTGGAGAAAATACATAATGAAGATTTGAGAAAGAGGTACTGAAGACGAGTCGACAGTCACTTATTAATCATAGTTGACTAAACACAAAAAGAAGAAGGCGAAGGAGATAATCTGCACCACAAACAAAACGAAATTCCCATCCCCTCTCAATAAAAGTGTCTTGGAAAATTACGAGACGATTCTTCTCACCTGAAATAAAGTGTCCGTCTCCTCGGTTTCCGTAAAAAGTTAGACCTCTTCTCCCACTGTCCGAAAAGTGAATCTTTATGAGTAGTCCACATCCGTACCTCTCACTCCGACATCCGATCTTTAGTAACTAAGTCAATTGTTTTATACAGGGTTCACGGACAAAATACAATCCAGGATCCAGGGACTAGAGAACCTTGACTGGTGTATCATCCCCTCCGGCTGGGCGTTTATTAATTCTTTATGCATGAATCCATTTACAATACTTCCTTTACTTATCCACGATACCTACTTTCCTTTGCCAAGAGACTCCTTCACTACAAACACGGATTCCTATTTTTTCTAATTCAGTCTGTCTCTTCGTTCCTGAGTTTCCTTCCGGTATAAACCCTTCCCTCCTGAAGTCGGACGGTACACGACTCTTCTTGCTACTCCACCCTCATCCCCCTCGTTAATTTTCCACCCGTTTCCTCCCCTGGTAAATACCATCTTCACTACCTTTCAGTGGAGGTTCTAATCCTCTCACCAACTCTGTCTTTTGAAGTCGAAGGTAGAACCCAAGAGACAGAGAAAGAGTCCAAAGGGTAAGATTCGTTGGTCGATGGTTCAAAATACTTGTCAGACTACAAGTCACAGAGAGGCACACCCCTCTCTGACTTGAGAGAATGGTTGTCGGTGCGTACTTGCCCCTTCGGCTGGCAGTCGGGGAAGTGTACGGACGTCGGGAACGGGTGCTGGACTGAGGCTCAAGTACTCTCTGGGACTGGGTCTTGGTGTGTCGATTCGTCTTTATTGTACTCTTTTGTTTACAAATAACAAATTCGACTTTTTAAACCCCCATTAAACAATACATCGTCGTCTTGTTGACTATTTTCAAAGGTCAAATTTTAAAAAAGAGTTTTTTCCTTTTACGTGGAGGTTTATTTAAATACAGTTATTTCGAAACTTTATTTTTATTATGTTATTATCATCACGTTCGGAGTATCCAAACGACACTTCTACCTTACACTTAGTTGTATAGATTTTGTTAATCTTGTCACGGACAAGATTGTGTCACTTGTACAATGTGTACATCGATAATATTAAAACTGATAACAAACTAATTTTCCCTTGAATTTCTACTAGATTAAGTCAGGGAAAGAAAACGTTTACTCCTTTTACATCCAAAAATGAGTGTCTGGTTCACCATTTCGGTCTTAACTTCGAGTCTAGAAAACTGTTGTCTTACTCCCCGTGTGCATGAAAAAATTAACAATTTCTATAAAATATTACCTTAGAAAACTAATGTTTCCAGAATACCTGAAGAAACGGATACTGGAATATCCTAAGATCTCGTCTATAAAAGAAACATAAAGACCAAAACTTCAAATAATACCCAGTGAAAGTACGAAAAGATCCCTATTAGTTTTGACCCTAGACTTAAGTAGAAAAGTTTCTTATTCAGAATAAAGGTGTCCTACGTTACTAAACAGATAAACTAAAGTTATTATGAGCAGATGAACCAAGGGATATGATACAAGTTTTCTCCTTGTAAAGTCAGTTGATGACTTTTAACCTTCAGTAGGTTACTCTAAGTCGTTTAATGTTTTTCCGACTTCTTTATGAGGATAAGACGATTTTGATTTGACTTTGGATTATAGTTCGTTAACACTACGAAATCAAAACGGTAAACTAAAAGTATTATTAGGATACTTTGTGTGACTCTAAAAAGGAAGAGAATGTCTACTGTATTTTATTAGAGTACCTCAGTTTCACTGAACGAGTCTCATAATATCTATTCTCCACTGTCTCAGTTCGGATCATAAAACTGAAAGGATTGACTTACAGGAAAAGTTTTGTAGTGATATTCAAGGTGTCATTAAGATGTGGACCCAGGTATTGGAAATTTTTATAGTGGTTCCACACGTTCTTATATACATGGTCCCAAAAGTAACATCGTAATAAATGTTGTCACTTCTGAGTCTCTTCTGATAGATTTATAAGTTGATATCTACCAATAAATTTTTTTAATTGTATAAGTAGGATACCTTCCCTGTTATACCTTCGTCGGTAGATTTTGTTACTCCATGTATGGTGTGTGTCACTACACTTTTTGTCTGGTTTTTTAACAAACTTTTTTCGTGTAACGTCTTGTTATATACTAAGTAAAAATTTTAATAAATTGAAAATTTAAACAAAAATTAACCTCCTATTAATGATATGTTATAACACAACCAAAGACGGTATGTCGTTGTACTTAATCGGTATACACTAAGTGAAAATATATTCCTTTTTTTGGAATATCTACTTATACAGACACGTTCATTCTCCAGACTTTTGTGTGTTTTTTTCACAATTGTTAATATTAGGAAGTCGTCTCCATCAATTCTCACACCCTCCTTTTTCGTGTACTTAAGGTTGAATATAACAAATGTAAAAATACTACCAATACACAAGGAAATATAAATTTACAAAATCCAACTTAATAATTGTCAAAAATTCTTCAATAAGTTGGAGAGTTTAAAATGACTTAGGAACGATACACACCCAAGTCGTGAGACGGTCCCCAATTTCTTGAGTGTTCCTTCACTAGAACTCCTTCAATCGTAGACCAATCTCTCTATTTCGCCTTGAATCTTTTACTGTCCTCTGTCAAATATGAATTTTCATCTCCTTTACTGGTTAATCCTATTCCTTCTCAGTGTGCCTAAAGTAAGAGGTAACCTGCAACACATGTTCCCTTCAACGGAGTCCGGGGTCTAAAGGGATGAACCCTGGTTCACGTTGAGACTCATAGTCACTTTTAGTTTTTAAAGAGTGATAATGAGCCCGAGTAATTTCACCTCATTAAACAGGGAATGAGTAAATAGTACACATCCAGAGTTTCTCTGTTAAACTAACCGAAGAGAAGACAGTGAACCGTAGGTGGTCATTTGACCCGGTCATCTGACGTCAACCCACTTCTTCGGTGTAGTCTCCGTGGAGCATAGAAAGCAACGATGGGGTGTCTCCAGTAAAGACCGAGCATGTGGTCAAGAGGTAAGTTCGGTTCGGTTTAGTAATTCCGAACCCACAGACCCAACCGAAATGACTGTTTCGTACTTAAACTCGGTGTCTTGAATTTTCGTAACCACGGTGAAAAGAAGCACCGTCTATCATACCTGAAGAGGATGTCAGACAAATCACGTTGTCTATTTCCTCTCTTATTGTCTCCACTTCGGTCTCGTAGAAACTCATATTGGTCCAAGTCTCTCTCAAGTTCTCTTTAAACGTAGATAGTCGAGCGAGAGACCCCGTCCCGACGAGACATGTCAACTTGTCCAACAGGGACGTTTCCTCACAGACGACTCCGTCACTCCTGACTTTATGTCCGACTCGAGACGAGTGGTTCATGGTGCGTCACGACCGACACGTGTCGGGACAGTACACTAACCTATACGAAAAGGTTGGTCGTATTTTCGTGTAACACCCGACCGTCCCCGGAATAAGAACCCTATTATGACCGAACATTTGATAATTATTATTTGACTTCCTAGTCTTGATTCCCGGTAATACATCCTATCCCTCCCTTCTTTAAAGTCTCCTTTAGAGTTCATTTACAAAGGTTGAACTGGGACCATGTATCAAGTCAAGTCAAGTCAAGTCAAGTCAGCGAGTCAGAACAAGCTGAGAAACGTTGGGGTACTTAGCGTCGTGCGGTCCGGAGGGACAGGTAACGGTCGAGGGTCTCAAGTGAGTCTGAGTACAGGTAGCTCAGGCACTGCGGTAGGTCGGTAGAGTAGGAGACAGCAGGGGAAGAGGATGACGGGGGTTAGGGAGGGTCGTAGTCTCAGAAAAGGTTACTCAGTTGAGAGGGGTACTCCACCGGTTTCATGACCTCAAAGTCGAAGTCGTAGTAAGGGAGGTTTCTTTAGGGTCCCAACTAGAGGAAGTCTTACCTGACCAACCTAGAGGAACGTCAGGTTCCCTGAGAGTTCTCAGAAGAGGTTGTGGTGTCAAGTTTTCGTAGTTCAGAAGCCGCGAGTCGGAAGAAGTGTCAGGTTGAGGGTGTAGGTATGTACTGGTGTCCTTTTTGGTATCGGAATTGGAGCGCCTGGAATCAGCCGTTTCATTACAGGGACGAAAACTTATACGATAGATCCAACCAGTATTGAAAAGAAGGTTCCTCATTCGCAGAAAATTAAAGTACCGACGTCAGTGGTAGACGTCACTAAAACCTCGGGGGGTTTTATTTCAGACTGTGACAAAGGTGACAAAGGGGTAGATAAAGGGTACTTCACTACCCTGGCCTACGGTACTAGAAACAAAAGACTTACAACTCGAAATTCGGTTGAAAAAGTGAGAGGAGAAAGTGAAAGTAGTTCTCCGAAAAATCGAGGAGAAGTGAAAGACGGTATTCCCACCACAGTAGACGTATAGACTCCAATAACTATGGGGGGTGTTAGAACTAAGGTCGAACACAAAGAAGGTCAGGTCGTAAAGAGTACTACATGAGACGTATATTCAATTTATTCGTCCCACTGTTATATGTCGGAACTGCATGTGGAAAAGGATAAACCTTGGTCAGACAACAAGGTACAGGTCAAGATTTACAACGAAGGACTGGACGTATGTCTAAAGAGTTGTCCGTCCAATCCACCGGACCATAAGGGTAGAGAAAGTCTTAAGAGGTGTCAAATAACACTAGGTGTGTCAGTTTCCGAAACCGTATCAGTTATTTCGTCTTTATCTACAAAAAGACCTTGAGAGAACGAAAAAGGTACTAGGTCACCTACAACGGTTAAACTAGAGACCAAGGAGACGGAAAAGATTTTGGTCGAAGTCCCCGCCGGCCCTCTTCGGTGGAGAGCGGGTTCCGGTCCCCGCCACTGGGACTCCTCGGTGGGATCGGGTTCCGGTCCCCGCCGTCGACCCTCCTCGGTGGGTGTGGGCTCCGGTCCCGGCCGCCGACCCTCCTCGTTGGGTCCTCACCACCGACGACGTCCGTGTCCTCCCGGATCTCCTCGATAGGGTGCAACTTCCAGTCCGTACCGCCGCCATTCCTCTATGGGGAGCAGGTTCCATTCCTCGTCACCGACACGAAACGACCTCGTCGGCACTTCTCTATGGGGTACGGGTTCCATTCTCTTTGCGTTCATTCTACCATCCACAACGTTCTCCCGTAGTCTCCCGTCTGTGTGACTTTAGTATGAGTGTCTTTTGGTCAGTTAGATTAGTGTGATCCTGGTGTCGGAGCAGATTGAGTTACTTTGGTTCGGTACGGACGTCCCGTTGGGTTCTACCCGCCCAGTACCATCTCTCCAGACTGTCTTGCACCAGGTGACCTCTCCCCTTACCGTTCGGTGAAGTCATAAGAACGGAACTCTTGGGGTACTTGTCATACTTTTCCGTTTTACTATCCTATGGTTTTCTCCTTGAGGGGTCCAGTAATCCACGGGTTATACGATGACCTCTAGTCACCTCTTCATTGAGGTCTTTCTTACTTCCCTACCTCGGTTTTGTTTTTGTTATGGATCAACACGTACACTGACCACTATCTTCGTTCTAGGCTACGACATTTCTCGTTATAACGTATCCTTGGACCTTACAGTCCAGGTACTTAGTTCCGTTTAACCTTCACCAGTTTGTTCTCTACCGTTCCCACTTGTAACTGTAAGATCCTTAGTCGTTTGATTTTACCTGACCTTACCCACTTAAATTGAGTCTACTGGTAATATAGATGATGACGCCCGTCCTTAGAGAGTCTTCTTTACCTCATCGGTAGTACCAGTTGTTTTCTCAGGTTTTACGTCATGAACCTACGTTAGATTTTTTTGCTGTCTTACTAGAGACCATGTATCATCCATGTGTTATTTATAAACAATCTACTTATTTACCACGACCCCACTCATCACTCTTTATATCTTCTTTAGAAACTCGAAAACATTACATAATTTCTACGTCTTGTTATACATGAGATACCATACTAAATATATTTCCCGTATTATTATATTTTAACTCTATATTTTTGAGACAATGAGTCGTTTAGATGAAGATCTATAATGCATCTATTTAAACACATTAAACATGTGGTCTTCTGAACAAATTCTGATACAAATATTATCGTCTTTGTCTTTTACGTTTGTTTTGTTTTAGAGGATATGACCTTTATTGAGCACAGGGAATTGTCTTATTACCTATGTGACATCATATAAACGTCTTGTCTTAAGGTGCGTTACCACTTTTAATTGCTACATAACGGTGTGTGACTAAACACTTGCTATCTATGGTACGAACCTCGATACCGTCGGCAGAACTGTAGTGATTTGGTTTCGATTGTCGACGGAGCAACAACAAGTCAGTAATTCAACACAGACTGAGAAACCTTGGAGTACCTGACGTCGTGACGAAGGGTCAGGAAGTGACAGAGAACCTCAAACGAGTCTGAGTACAGGTGACTCAGTCACTACGATAGATTGATAGAGTAGGAGACGACATGAGAAGAAGAAAACAGGAGTTAGAAAGGGTCCTAGTCCCAGAAAAGGTTACTCAGTCGAGAAGCGTAGTCTACCGGTTTCATAACCTCAAAGTCGAAGTTGTAGTCAGGAAAGTTACTTATAAGTCCCAACTAAAGGAAATCCTAACTGACCAAACTAGAACGACAGGTTCCCTGAGAGTTCTCAGAAGAGGTCGTGGTGTTAAACTTTTGTAGTTAAGAAACCGTCAGTCGAGAGAAATACCAGGTTGAAAGTGTAGACATGTGCTGATGACCTTTTTGGCATTGAAACTGATACACCTGGAAAAGACTGTTTCACTACAGAGACGAGAACTTATGTGACAGTATCGATAGGAAGGTTCCTCGTTCGTGGAAACTAAAGTACCGACGTCAGTGGTAGGTGTCACTAAAACCTCGGGGGTTTTTCTTTTATACAGTGACGAAGATTAAAAAGGGGAAGATAAACGGTACTTCACTACCCTGACCAACGGTACTAGAAACAAAAAACTTATAACTCCAAATTCGGTCGAAAAAGTGAGAGGAAAAAGTGAAAGAAGTAGTTCTCAGAGAAATCAGGGAGAAGTGAAAGACGGTGATCTCACCATAGTAGACGTATAGACTCCAACAACTATAAAGAGGGTCTTTAGAACTAAGGTCGAACACTAAGTAGGTCGGACCGTAAATCGTTCTACATGAGACGTATCTTCAATTTATTCGTTCCACTGTTATGTGTCGGAACAGTATGAGGAAAGAGTTAAAACTTGGTTAGGTAACAAGGTACAGACCAAGATTGACAACGAAGAACAGGACGTATGTCCAAAGAGTCCTCTGTACATTACACCAGACCATAAGGGTAAAGAAATTCTTAAAAGGTGTCAAACGACACTGGGGTGTGTCAGTTTCCGAAATCACATCACTTACTTCGTTTTCATCTACTAAAAGACCTTAAGGAAACGAAAGAGACACTAGGTTGTTTACAACCGTTAAACTAAAGACCAAGGAGACGGAAAAGATTTGAGTCGAACATGTATACCCTCAAGAGTTAAGTGTATGACGACTTTGGATCTAACTTCCTAAAACTCGTATTGGAATAATCGTACGTTTTACTCGTGTTAACATACCATCAGACTTGTAAGAAACCGTAACGGGAAGAAACCCTAATCTTACTTTTAACTGGAAAAGGTCAGGATATCGGTGACAAAAGGTGTAAACGACAGTATAACTCACGTCGTGAAAGTGTCGTAGTAGAAACTTCTGAACTTTATCGAGTCGACCTGAAGGTAGTGGAGGTGATCGAAACAAATATCATTACGAAGAATGCCGGGTGAACTGAAGTGTAAGGTCCTACAGACCGAGATCCACTTACTGGTTTGGTAGCACCAATAGGACCAGTAATTCTGGAAAAGACATATCAAGAAGACACATAAGAACGGTGGAAAATTTTTAGAGAAGCCGAAGACAATTCAGGAACGGTAAAGACAGGAATAACACGGGTAGGAACGTATTTTAAAAGGGAACTAGAGATGTTAAAAGAACTTCCCAAGAGATCAGAAAGGGTAAGATAACAAAAGGAGATAAAGAAGCGTGACTAGTGACTCCTTCCGAAAGAATAGAGAGGAACGATAAGAGACCTTGAGTCGTAAGTCAACTCATATAAAAAAGGAAAGAGGAAACGTATCGACGGATAGTTTGAGCTTAATCGAATCCAGTAACTAACGGTCCAAAAGAGTAATGAACAACTACATTTGTAAGACTTATGTATTGTTAACTCTCCTGAAAGTTCTTAATAATTCCCACTAATTAGTTAACTCTCCTGAAAGTTCTTAATAATCCCCACTAATTAGTTAACTCTCCTGAAAGTTCTTAATAATCCCCACTAATTAGTCCCCTTGAAAGGTCAAACGTAACAACTTTCAAAAATAAAATACTTATATAAGTATATAAAAGACCTATTAAATTTAAAAATTTTTCAACTTCACGTTCAGATAAATGTCCTCGGTTCTGTACTTTCTTTCCATTCACAGGTAACTGTCTACTTACCTATTTCTTCTACATATATATGTGTTGTCTTATAGTGAGTTGGTAATTTCTCTTATTTTATTACGGTAAACGTCGTTGTACCTATCTGTATCTCTCTTAGTATGATTCACTTCATTCGGTCTCTTTCTGTTTATAGTACATTATCGTGAATGATACATCTTAGATTTTTTTCTATGTGTACTTGAATTTATGTTTTGTCTTTATCTAGATGTCTGTATACCAATATTTTACCCTTCCCTTCCTCCCTATTTAATCCTTAAACCCCAATTATATATGTGTGAAGTTATATATTTTATCTATCGTTTGTCCCTGGATGACTTATCGTGTCGTTTGATATAAGTTGTAAGACATTATTAGGCATTTCCTTTTCTTAGACTTTTTTCTTATACGTTCACTTAATGAGACGTCATATAGATTTTATTGTGTTATGACACTTAGTCGATATGAAGTTGAAAAATTTTTTAAGTTACGTTCTTTCGGTTCTTTATTTCACTATGTATTATTTAGTGTACCCGGTCGAAGAGTTGGGAAGAGTTGGCTCGAAAACATTATAAATGAATTGAACGGAAGGTTGGTAGGTGGGAAAGAAATGAATCCTATTTCTGACTCGAGGCATTACACTGGCTCCTACGAGGACGAAAGAGACTAAGTGTCGAGACAGAGTGTTTGGTAAGAGAGAAAACGATTATCTCGAGACCAATGTGACCGAAATAAAGTCAAGGTGCTTACAAGGTCGAAGGGTGGAAAACTCGGAAGTTGTATAAAGATAAAGAACTTTACGAGAAAGAAAAAGAGGAAGAGAGACCTGTACTGAACGTAGACGTCGATGGTGAGGTAAGAAATGAGTAGAAGAGACGGAAGAGAAGGGAAAGAAAGGGGAAGAGTGTGTCCCACTCTTCTTCCAGAAAATCATTTTATTATGTGGGTTCAATATGTTATGACATTATTCTATCGTTATAAAAGTCCCTTTTTTTTCATTGAAATTTTTACACAAAACACACAAAGAAAGTATCCAGGAAGTGGGATTTCAAGGACTTTCCGGAATCAGTTAATTTTACTTACAAAGTGTACATATGATAGTACATTCTTAGTTTAACGGTCAGATACAGGCTACGTCCTATGTCGTACGAACCTCGACCACGTGCCACTACTGGGTGTCTCTACAAGAGCCCTCCCTCCACCCTCCCCCCAAGTACAAACCCTTGCGTACATGTGGGCACCACCTAAGTTTAGTTACATACCGTTTTGGTTATGTCATAACATTTCATTTTATTTCATTTTTTATTTTTTATTTTACTTGCAAAGTATCGAGAGTGTTAACGGGAGGATCCTGACATGATTCCTGACCTTAAAGGTAACTGAACTGGTGACTGATCTCTCCTATGACCCTATACCGTCTTTCCTTCTATTCCCTTCTACTCTACTCTCCTTTTTCCCTGGGACGGTACGTAGACGACGAAACAGATATACCTCTATTAAAGTACCTTTTTTTTTACTTCTTTACAAGGGTGGTAGGAAACCTGTGACGAATACTCACCGATCAACCTCCTGAAGAGAGACCCCTATCTGACGTGTTAATGAGAAGGTCTGTAAGACTCTCGTTTTCGTCCAAGTGTCCCAGTCTTAAGGTACGGTACGTCGTACACCGTAGAATCAGGGACTGGTCCCTAGCTTGAGTGTAGGGGACGTAACCTTCTTGTCTCAGGGTTGGAGACCTGACGGTCCTTTCAGGATGTTCCAGTCTAAGAAACTGTCGGACTTCTTCACTCCCTTTCTTCACTAATAACCTTGGGTGTCTACCTCTTCCCAACACCTTTTTCGACGAGCTCTGGAGCCAATACTTGTGTCAGTCGGATGTTACTGTTGTCTCCTTCTTCAGACCCCTCATTTGTTGGGTTGGAGAGAAAAGAGGGAATGAGATTAGAGGATTCCGAGATTCCGTAACTAGGTTGAGTTACCCTTCGGGTCACCCGTTCCCTCGGTCCATTATTCTCAGGTATATCCAGTTACAGAGACCATCTTTCACCCCACCCTACCCTCCTGACCTATACGTCCAGGTCACCTGTTATAGGTCGTGTCACGACCATCCATACCAGAAGGAGAGGAACGTCCCTTCGTTTCGTCCTTCAGCTTAACATTACCGTTTCAACGAATTCCTCATTCTTTAGTGTCGTTCCTTTTAATCAACCGATTATAATTCAGACTACCGGAGTATATATGTAAGGACTCTAATCACTAGAACGACCCTCAAACTTATCCATATAGTTCTCTTAACGACGAAGTATTCGTGTCAGTACTTTGTTAGAAAGATATTAAAGAAGTGAGAAGTAAGAATCCCATGTATAGAACCGCGGAAATCTTTAGAAGTTTAGTGTTCATACAGGAGGAAAACCTATTTTGAAGCTCAATTTTTGTGAAGAATCAATCTGACAAAGAGAAAAAGATATCTAGGTTTGGTCGTGTTTTTCAACCGAAAGACCACTCTAGTATAAGTATTTCTTTGTTATTAAAATTTATCCAATTAAGTGTTCAAAGGAGTAATATATGTCTATTCATCTCTTGTTGTTTCGATTCAAAAATCCATATAAGGTTCGGTAGGAGTCATCCGAGTAAGTCATCGGTCTTTAAGACACTTTGATCTTAAAGACACATATCTTAAGTTCAAGAATGGCGTCTTCTTAATGTTTAGTAACGTTCTGGTTCCTAGATGACTTGTTAACTAATATAAGCGTTATTCTTGAGGGACTCCAATACAAGTATAATGAAAACGACCTAAAACCTACAAACATTTCGAAAATTCAAAGTGCAATTAAATTATAGAGAATATTACATATTCAAGAATAAAAATTCTTAAAACAGTAATAAATATTGTATATATTTTTATAATAGTAAATACTATTATTCACTTGTGGGTCCATGGACGGTGAGTCAAATTCTTTATCTTATAATAGTGGGATTCAGAAGAAGAGACAGGAAGGTGATAAAGTAGGAACAGAAAGAAGGAAAAGGGGTTCCTATAGACGATGGGGACTTAAAACACAACTAGTAAAGGAACGAAAAGAAATATCAAAATGATATACACTTATATAATGGTTTATTGTTTATTAAATCAAAAAGTCTAAACTTGAAACATATTAACCTTACACGAAAAATAAAAAGGAGTCGTACGTCTAAAGACTTCAAGTAGGTACAACTGTATATATCGATGTTAAATAAAAGTGACGACATAAGTCAAATACTTATTTGACGTTGAGTGAAAGAACAGTTGTCTATAAACTCAATTAAAAAAAAGACAAACTTTGTTATAACCCTAATTTTATTAACATGTCTAAAGGACACATTCTTAAAGAAATCCCATATATGACTCCTCTCCTTAACGACCTAACGTTCTATGTATGAAGAAGTTAAAATAAACTTTAGGGTATCACAGCAGACTTCACAAAAATTTGTTTCAGCAAAATTTATGGTCTTCATAAATTCTAAAAAGTAACAAGGGGTAGGAACAGTTGTGAACCGTAACCGTATAAAATCTTAAAAACGGTCTCTTCATTAAAATGTCTACCGACTTGTATAGAAGTATAAAAATAGTAATATATTAAATAAAAACTCAATTTAAATTGGAGTTAACTGTCCATAAAAAAGGAAGGAACCTAGTGAATATAAAGAATAAATAGTAAATTTTATTTAGATGAAACATCGACGATTTATTTCTCGACCTACTATAAATCTAACTAAATTATTTATTATAATAAATAGTCTCACCATGGTAGACCCATCACGTAACCATGTAAGACTATATAAGTCGTGGTAAAGATAGGGAAAAGGGAGGGTGGGTAGGTTGGGGGTTCTTGTTATTCAGCACCAGATCCCCTTAGTTCGAAGACACTAAAACTACGACTTTATGGATTTTCTCCAACCGGAGATTTAAAGTATTCACATTAAAATTATAGTACTATGTATTGAGATAATACACAAACCTTAAACCTCGATGGACGACTTAAGACACTGACGATTTTGATTTTAGATTTTTAAGTTATCTATAAAGAATATCTGGATGAAATAAAATAATTACGACTTCAAGTTACATCCCAAGAGAGGAATACTATCGTTGGTTCACAAATCCAACGTCCCACTTAGTCTTTCATGAAGAATAAGTCACTAGGAGTCAAAGTGGATTTGTATAAGAGCCAAAGTGGATTTTGTTTCCCAGACCATTGAAACAAAGTCCCGTCCATCTCCATCCTCCCTTCCTCAGGACCGATAATCATCATCAATGCCGATTTATACTACTATGAGTCTTTTTCTACTTTACCTGTTCTTAGACTCAAATTTAACTTGGTAAATTTTATTAATGATTCTTAGTTTAGGAGTGTTGGTTCTCCGTCCGTCTATTCCTTTGACTCTACACCTCTACAAATTTTATTGAACCGGTTCTTAGAGTACCCGGACCTTTCTACATCGATTATACCTTCGTTTTCTTTCTTTCTTTCTTTCACTTCATCGAGTCAGTACAGGTTGAGAAACAGACATCGGGTGGTCCGAGGAGACAGGTACCTTAAAAGACCCGTTCTCATGACCACACCCAACGGTAAAGGAAGAGGTCCCCTAGAAGGGTTGGGTCCCTAGCTTGGACCCAGAGGGCGTAACGCCCATCTCCGAAATGGTAGACTCGGTAGTCTCTTGGGGTACCTTCGTTTTGTGTATCCGTTTATCCGTAAAACAAAAACTTCTTATGGTTCTGAAAACTCAATAAAAAGAAAAGAGTAAAATTAATGTAAAGATAAAAGACATTTGGTCTTCGGGATAAGGTTTCGAAATAAGAATCTAAAGACCGTCGAACCTGTAGATGGGTCTACTAACCTTAAAGTCAGTAAAAAGAAAAGTTTCATGAATGAACATCCACCGCCACAATGAAAGTTTGGGATGAAACTAAAATAAAAGGGGGTTCCTTCTAATCTTTTTCGGTAGACCAATTGTAAAGGGACTTTTTAAGAGACTGACCTCGAAGGATTCTTCTTTGACGTTCTCTTCTCTCACACCATATCTCGATCGACCTTACGTTTGTCTTTTTAAATCGTTGACTTCGTAATGTAAGACTATGGATACTCTTTACTAGTTTAGTCAGTTAGGATTTCCTTTAGTTAGGACTTATGAGTAACCTTCCTGACTACGACTTCGACTTCGAGGTTATAAAACCGGGGGACTACACTTCTCAACTGAGTAATCTTTTCTGGGACTACGACCCTTTCTAACTTCCGTCCCCCTCTTCCCCTGTTGCTCCTGTCTACTAACCTACCACAGTGACTGAGTTACCTGTTCTTAAATTCGTTCGAGGTCCTCTACCACTTCCTGTCCCTTCGGGCCACACGACGTTAGGTACCCCAGCGTATCTCAGTCTGTACTGACTCGCTGACTTGTTGTCGTTGCTCTTAATCGAAAAACCTTTTATTCACGTGAAATTTTTTATCGAATGAAAGCCAACGTGACGCAGAAACAACGACGTGCACCCGAAAGAGATCAACACCGCTCACCCCCCGATGAGAAGTAGTGCCACGAAGAGCAACGTCTCAGGAGAGGACAACGTCTCCTGTCCGACATCCGTACTCCCGAAAACGTCAACGTCGTGTGCCCAAGCAATCAACACCGAGTGTCCGAGACCTCGGGTCCGAGTCATCAGTACCACGTGTCTGAATCAACGGGGTTCCGTACACCATAGAAGGACCTCGTCTCTAGTTTGGGCACAGAGGTCGTAGTCGTCCACCTAAGAATAGGTGACATGGTGGTCTCTTCAGGTTATTTGAGTGAAAAGAAGATCGGGAGTAGAAATGAAAAGGAAAACTCCTTTCTTAGAAAACTTACTTTGGGATAAAAAGTTATTGTGAAAAATTCGAAAACAACCGTGAATTAGAACGAGTGTATGACGAACAAACCAGAACTTCAAACCGAGGAAAAGATTAATCGACAGATAAAATAAGTCCAAAAGTAATGATGGTAGGAGATGGAGGGTTCATAACTGTAAGAATACCATTGATAAATGGATCTTCTGTTGCCCACTAGTCATTTATAAACAACTAACTTTCTGACTCTACTTATTCGTTTACTCAATCACTGACTTTGGGAGGATCCTCCCTTTCTTTGTTCTAATTCTTTCAGTTACACTTTGTTTAGGAGTCACTAATTGATACATTTCTTCACAAACGTTATAACTAAAATAAGAAAATATACAGGGATCTTAAACAATTGGAAATGTATAGAAACTTTTCAGATGTATAGACGTATTAAAGTCCTGAGTCCAATCTTTTTAGTCTACGATAAAAATTTTTAATGAGAACTCAGTTAATTTTTTTTTTCCTCAAAACCCCAAGATTAACTGAGTAAATTGACAATACGATAACTTAATAAACCTTTGATAGTGACTCTAAAAAAATCTAGGAGTAACAGATCATTTAATGAGAAGGTAAGTGTCTTTAAGAAAATGAAACTTAGAGAATCTTATAATAAAATCCAACAAGTTAAGAAAACAAAAGTTTCATGATTTTTAATTTCTCACTCTATAATCAGACCCGGTATAACTTAGTATAGACAATTTGTAAGTACTACTACTTTTAACTCTAAAACTAACCGTAAAGTAAGAATATAAACAGAAGTATGTTAATCGAAAAATTTTCGGTCGAAAGTCCAGTATGTGTGATCAAAATGACATAGGGTAGTTACAATATAAAAATGAAGGAAAAATTATGTAAAGACATAAAAGATTTTAAAGAGGTTATTCGGAAGTAATGAACACATTAGTGACTTTCGTCGTTTAAGACAATTGAGGAGAGGGGTGATTCAAATAATGAGACTCGCTTAACGATGAGTTTAAATATAAAATGATCTCATTAAAGACTTCCGTATTCTTACTTACCTTCATTAAAGTTGAACTTTAAAGGGTCTCGAACTAGGTCCACTTACTTATCGTTTGATGTGAGTGTCACACAAGTACATCTCGAACGTCAACGGAAGAAACTAACAAGACAGATAAGAGTCCGTTATAGTTTCAACTTTAATGTACGCATATATAAGATCTAGTAAATCAGGTACAATTAAACAAAGGAAAAGGAGGTAACAAAAGAAAGTACATTTTAGTCTTCGTACCTATTAACGGTTTGAAGGACAATCAAGATCAAGAGATGTTAGTGGGCGTTTCCAAGATGTTACTTAAATAATCTCTATCTTGCTACCTCATCACGTAAAACTCGAGGGTCCTTATGACAAGTCATCAGTCATGTACGAGAGTTCAACGTGGGTTTTCCTACGTGAAACTTTCACAGGGGTACTGTGCATCTCCTAGTGTGACCTATCACTCTTCAACTATTCAAACTTCTCAAAATTATGATATTGTTAGTAGATTGAGATAGGACATAGAGACCAAAGTGAGTGAAGAAGGATTAGTCTTTCTGTAGACACATAGAGGTACATCGTAATGAAATTCTTCTCCTTGAAGGATGCCAAAGAAAGTTGGAGACGAAGAGGTTGATACCTTGAGTCAAATGTTGTACCTGAGGTGATTACTGTAGGGTAGGTCAATGAAGTCCTGAAAGTATGTGTAGTGGTCCCGTTAAGTCCTACAGAGACCGGGACAAAGATCTTCTCCGTCACCGGAAATCTACCTAATACTTAAGTTTTTTTAAAATACGTATAAGAAAAGTTTCGGGAAAAGTTGAGGAGACTCCTCTCAGTTGTATTGACCCATCGATTCGTCAATTTTTATTGAACCTCTGTTTGGACAAACAGAGGATCCACATGAAAAGTTGACGACGGACTGGAACCCGTTCCATGAAATGTCAAAACGGAGTCAAAACAGTAAACATTATCGTCACTATTATTATCTTGAGGAAAACATTTGAACAAATACTCCTTGTTAAAGAACGAGATGTGTTTCGTGAACATGAGGTAAATCAGTTCGTTACGAATAACTCGTGATTGGTACACGGTCCGTAACACGGTTCAAGGAGAGATTAAGTCCCGAGAAGAGAAAGAAGGAAGTTTAAAAGTAGATTGAAGAAAGTAGATTGAACACACGTTCGAGTCAACGCAGACTGAAAAACATTAGGGTACCTGACATGGGGTGGTGCGAGGAGACGGGTACCCTAAACGGTCCGTTCTTAATGACCTCACCCAACGGTAAAGAAGGAGGTCCCAGACGAGGAAATCTAGAGTCGAATTTACCGTGAACGATCCCTTTCGAAGATACAATCAAGTCCAGAAGGTTCTTCACTTACAGTTGTGTCCTAATCTGTACGTTCTCTAAATGATCTCCTAGGGACACCTTCTATTTTCCCTCCTTCGTTCTCATTCGTCCCTCTCGGAGTCCAAGGTTGCGTGTAAACTGTAGATAACTGCCTCTTCTTCCTTCCTCTTGACCCATCTTTTTCTGACGTCGTGAGAAGATTCTCTCAAGACCGATCCGTTTCCCCCTCAAAAGTTGAGTCTTAACGGGAAATGTTCCCAGAAAACGGGAAGTCCTTCCGACCCAGATTGTGCAGACGTCATAACAGTAACCGACCGACGTCAAGTCCTCCCCGTTTTCGTCTTCTACGTGAGTTGGGGGCCGAAACCCCGTCTCAGTCCCTTCTTCCTTTCGTCTTTCCCTGAATCCCGCAAAACTACTACACCAAAAGCACTAATAATTGCGAAGGGTTCGTCGAGTCACCATTTCTTGGACGGACGGTTACGTTCTCTATGTCCTCTGTGTCAAAGGTAGGCACCCAGTCCTTCTATGGAACCTCCTCTTTTACCGTTGGATGAGGTCATAAGAACGGACCCTCAAGATATGATAGGGACAGTAATGTTTACTGTTTTGACTCCGTCTTGACATTTCAAGGAACGGGACCATAAAAATGGTTTACACTACCATCTAGGTATCGCCGTCGTCGACCCCAACAGTCAGTTGATGTGAGAGGGATGTCCTCTAGACTCATCGTGTGTAGGAATTAGGAGTACAGGAGACCAATAAACGAGGATATCTTTGTACAGAGAAGAAAAAGAACCAATCATAATAATTTTAATGTAAAAACAAAAAAATTAAACTTTTCCGAAAAAAAAAAGGAGACTTTATATACGATGTCCTTTCATACCTGACTACCTGACACAACAAATGATGAGGTAGGGGTACTACGGGGTCTCCTCTACCGTACATTATCCATGTTTTATGTTGTCAGAACATAGGTAAGAGAAATAGGATAAGGTGCAATGGTATAGGTGTGCATCTTACGTCCCTTATACGATGCGTGTCCGGACATGATATTGTCCCAGAGAAACTTTTTATTTTTACTGAAAGAGTAGTGGGGGTCCTCTTCCCGACCCTCGTCATTTTTCATGTAGGACCTTTCTGTAGAACTTTTGTTCTACGACTTCATGACTACACTGACTACCTTTTCGTAATCACTGACAAGGCCATTGGTCTCGGAACTCCCTCAACGACTCTTTTCCGAGATGATCGGCTTCCCGATCTGTTTCAGTACTTTCCGGACTTCCAAACTGTGACTCCTGACACGTAACATATAGAAATAGGGTCTAGACTCTCACTGAGTCAGGACAGGTTGAGAAACGCTGTGGTACCTGACATCGGGTAGTCCGAGGAACCAGTTCCCTAAAAGGTCCATACTTATGACCTCACCCAACGGTAAGGGAAGAGGTCCCCTAGAAGGGCTGGGTTCCGAGCTTGGGTCCAGAGGGCGTAACATTCGTCTGCGGAATGGTAGACTCGATGGTCCTCTCGTACATATTCCTTCATCTTCAATTGTTATAAGTCTGAATTTAACTTCTTTCATCCCTTTTGGTGATCTGGTAAGTCTATACTGGATTTCTTTAGGGAATACTAATATGTCACTTTCACTCTTTATCTAAATTCCCTGATCTAGACTATCTCATCACAGACTACTTGATACCTTACTCCAAGCACTGTAACATGTCCTCTGTCCCTAGTTCTGGTAGGGGTACCTTTTCTTTACGTTTTTTCGTTTTACCGACAGACCCTTCCGGAATGTTTATCGACACTTTTCTTCTCTTCGCTTTTCGTTTCCTCTTTTCCTTTCTATATTCGTAGACTTACTTCTCAAGGTTTCTTATGGTTCTTCTCTATTCTTTCGGAAGGAGTCTCTAGTTACGTTTCTTTATCTCCTTTTGTTGTCTTAGTCTTTCTGATCTCTAGAGAAGTTCTTTTAATCTCTATGGTTCCCTTGTAAAGTACGTTTCTACCCGAGTTATTTCCTGTCTTTACCATACCTGGATTGTCTTCGTCTTCTATAATTCTTCTCCACCGTTCTTTGTCTTCTTGACATGTTTTTTCTAGAAGTACTGGGCCTATTAGTGCTACCACACTAGTGATTGGATGTCTGTAGGGCCTTACACTTCAGTTCACCCGGAATCTTTCGTAGTGATGCTTGTTTCGATCACCTCCACTACCTTAAGGTCAGTTCGATAAAGTTTAGGACTTTCTACTACGACACTTTCACGACGTAAATTATACGGTCGTTTAAACCTTTTGAGTCGTCACCGGTGTCCTGACCTTTTCCAGTCAAAAGTAAGGTTAGAGTTTCTTCCCGCTACGGTTTCTTACGAGGTTGATGACGTGTTAACGTGAGTAGAGTGTCCAATCATTTCATTACAAGTTTTAAGAGGTGCGGTCCGAAGTCGTTATGCACTTGGCACTTGAAGGACTACAAGTTCGACCAAAATCTTTTCCGTCTCCTTGGTCTCTAGTTTAACGGTTGTAGACGACCTAGTGCCTTTTTCGTTCTCTCAAGGTCTTTTTGTAGATAAAGACGAAATAACTGATATGGTTTTGGAAACTGACACACCTAGTGTTATTTGACACCTGCTAAGACTTTCTCTACCCTTATGGTCTGGTGGACTGGACGGAGAACTCTTTGGATATACGTCCAGTCCTTCGCTGTCAATCTTGACCTGTACCTTGTTGTCTGACCAAGGTTTATCCTTTTCCTCATGCAGTTCCGACATATAACAGTGGGACGAATAAATTGAAGATACGTCTCATGTAGTACTCTTTGCGACCCGACCTTCTTCGTGTTCGACCTTAGTTCTAACGACCCTCTTTATAGTTATTGGAGTCTATGCGTCTACTGTGGTGGGAATACCGTCTTTCACTTCTCCTTGATTTTTCGGAGAACTACTTTCACTTTCTCCTCTCACTTTTTCAACCGAATTTCGAGTTGTAAGTCTTTTGCTTCTAGTACCGTAGACTAGGGTAGTGAAGTACCCTTTATCTGCCCCTTTGTCATCTTTGTCACAGTCTGAAATAAAACCCCCGAGGTTTTAGTGACGTCTACCACTGACGTCGGTACTTTAATTTTCTGCGAATGAGGAACCTTCTTTTCAATACTGGTTGGATCTATCGTATAAGTTTTCGTCTCTGTAATGAAACGGTTGTTTCCAGACAGATCAGTTCCGATACCAAAAAGGTCATCAGTACATACCTACACTCTCAACCTGACACTTCTTCTGACTCTCGGCTTCTTAACTACGAAAACTTGACACCACAACCTCTTCTGAGAACTCTCAGGGAACCTGACGTTCCTCTAGGTTGGTCAGGTAAGACTTCCTCTAGTCGGGACCAACAAGAAACCTTCCTTACTACGATTTCGACTTCGAGGTCATGAAACCCATGGAGTACCCTTCTCAACTGAGTAACCTTTTCTGAGACTACGACCCTCCCTAACCCCCGTCCTCCTTTTCCCCTACTATCTCCTACCCTACCGATCTACCGTAGTGACTGATCTACCGGTACTCAAACTCACTTGAGACCCTCGACCGTTACCTGTCCCTCCGGACCGCACGGCGCTAAGTACCCCAGCGTCTCAGTCTGTGTTGACACACTGACTTGACTTGACTTCCTAATCCTAGACCCGAAAACGGACGCTTACCGTAGTCGGGAGACTAGGGGTGAAATAAAGACTCAGAGTAAGAAGAAATAAGAAGACGTCGTGTCGAGGGAGTCAAACCAAGCAAAACCCCGACCATGTTGCCATCTTCGACATCTACTGAGGTGTACTGTCTTGTTGAGTACTAAGTTAGTGTACGGTTTATATTTTAACACAACACAACAACGCAAGTCAGCACAGACTAAGAAACACTGGGATACCTAACATCGGGAGGTCCGAGGAGACAGGTACCCTAAAAGGTCTGTTCTTAGGACCTCACCCAACCGTAAAGGAGGAGGTCCCCTATAAGGGTTTGATTCCTAACTTGAGGACAGAGGACGTAACCGTCCGTCTAAAAAATGATAACTTCGTGAACCCTTCGACATTGTTAGTGTTTTGGGTGTAGTAGTTTTGTGGGATTTAGGGAAAGACGACAGGAAGAAGGGACTGAGACGGGGTTTCGACCCCCCAACTCGCGTAGAAGTAAAAACGGATCAAAAAAGTAAAAGAATTCATGAATTAAAACTACTTCAAGTCAAATAGTAAAAAAAGAAAATTCCTATCACGAAATACATAGTATGGCTTCTTTAGAAACAGATCGGATTCTAGAGTTTGTGAAAAAGAAAGTTTTCAAATTTCATATATATATATTAGGTAAAGTTCAAAAGTGTATTTCATACTTTAAATGATTAAAAAATATGTATAAAAATTTCTATTAACGAAGTATCCTAACACAACCAAAGACGGTTTGTAATTGGACTTAGTCAATATCCTTCAAATGAATAGATATAAATGTATACCTATAGGTTTACAAAGTCGTAGTGATCGATTTTTCAGACAGAAAAGTAGTGACATTAAAAGGAACCTGAAACAACTTTTAGTAAACCGGTATCTCTATATATACTAAAAATTTTTTGAATGATAAATTAAAGTAACTAGACAAACAGAGGGAAGTGTGATTAAGATATGATAGAGCCAATTACGTCGAAATATCATTTATAACTTTAGTCCATCACATCATATTTAAAAGGTTAAAGCAAGAAAAGAAAATTTCAACAAAGTCAATAAGATCGAGAAAACTTAAAAGTATATGTAAAATCTTAGTAAAACAGTTAATGAATACTCTAGGAGACCCCTAAAACTAAACTCAACGTAACTTTGATATCTAGTTGAACTCCTCTTTGACTGTGAAGATGACAAAACTCAGAAGATTGGGTACTTGCACCATAGAAAAAGACAAATAGACAGAAGAATTTAAAGACACATGAAACATTAAAAATCACATGTTAAACATATTTATTTAAATATAAATAGTTTGAGTAGGTATTCGTAACCATAAAAATTAAAGTTAAAACCTGACAAACAACGATCATATTATTTTAGTCAAATGAAAACATATAACTAAAAATATATTAGAACGACTAGAGTAAACACAAGGTCATCAAAGGATATCTAAGATATCTTAAAACTGACATATATTATAGTCATATATTTTGACATATATTACAGTCATATATTACTGACATATATTTTAGTCAAAATGAGGAAGGAAATTCTAAACCTGCGAAAAATAGAGAAAAGTGGAATAACGTGTCCGACCTTTAAGGAGTCATACCGCCACTTCTCCACCACTCACGTCTATAAGAACGGAAAAAGACTACAATCCTTCTTTTGTCAAGAAGGGGTACTTCTTGATGAAAAATGTCTACAAAAGGTAGTTCAACATACATAAGAGAACATAAGGATTCTTACCTACAACACAAAAAGGTTACGATAACAACGTAAATAACTTTACTAGTACATCAAGAAGAAAGAATCAGAATCGATTACGACGTAATATAACAAACTAAAAGGTACAATTAAGTCGGAACGTAAGGACACTATTCGGAAGTAGACCTGTATTACATGATAGGAAAATTTTATAACACCTTGTTTTTATCCATTTTAAGACAATTCTTATCAACGTAGATACAAATATTCCGATAACCGGACACCAAAAGAAAAGAACGTTGTAAAACTCAAACCCATGGTCTTATTGCGATAGGAATATCTTATTCGACCCTTTATAAATGGAGGAAGTCAAAGGACCTTCTGAAAACATCTTAAACTTAATACAAATGAGAATTTTAATTTAGTACAATTATGATATTTTTTCGACATCACTGATATAATGGTAGTCTGTCTCATATTGATCTTTTTTCTTATAATGGTTCTTTTTTCTCCCACTAAATATTTGACTTTAGTAAATTATTACTGTTTCATTAAAAGTAAAATTAAAGTAATTTCCATTTAAGTGGATTTATTCTCTTTTTAAGATTTACAAATACGTTGATAACCTGAAGGGACCACCGAGTCTTCCATTTCGCAGACAGATGTTACGCTCTCTGGACCCAAACTTGGGACCCGACCCTCCTAAGGGACCTCTTTCTTTACCATTGGGTGAGGTCATGAGAAGGGAACTTTTAGGGCACCTGCCTCCTCGAACCACGTCCGATGACAGTTATTGATCTTTTTAAGCATTAATGTCAGTTCCTAAAGTCGCAAGGAGAGAATTGTTTATTATTTTAGTCGTCTGTCTTTTAGTCATACAAGATTTAGGGGGTGAGGTGGGGTGGGGGTGGGGTCCTAAATCTAAATTTGTACACCTGAATGATTCCACGAAGTCAGTATAGGCTGACACGCTGGGATACCTGACACCGGGCGGTCTGAGAAGACAGGTGCCCTAAGAGGTTCGTTCTCATGACATCACCCAAAGGTACGGGAGGAGGTCCCATGGAAGGACTGGGTCCTTAGTTTGGGACTAAAGAATGGCAAAGGACGTAGTCGTCCATCCAAGAAGTGTCGATCGCGGTGGACCCTTCGGATCATAGTCCGTTCAACCACACTAACTGTAAACATGTAAAGTAGGTTGTCGATGTCTTATTTGAAAATAAAATCAACATGTGTCTCGTGAATGGTTCTGTTTGGTTGGTATGACACCCGGTGTTCTATTTAAAGTTATTTAAATTTTACTAAATTTAATATACTTCATTTAAGAAACTACTATTACCCTAATTTAATATTTAGTTATTGTATCTATAAGATCTTTTTTTAGACTATGAACCTCTGATTTCTTGTGTTTATTGGTGTCCTAGTTTCTTTTTTGAGTATCCCTTTAATCTTTCATAAGACTTTACTTCAGTTTACTTTTATGTTATATAATTTTACACGCCCTACGTCGATTGTTTCATAAAACTTCCTTTGAACATGATGACTTAAGGACATAATGTTTTCTTCTCTAGAGTTTAGTTACTGAAGTCAAAGGTTCTTTGACCGTTTATTAAAATTTTTCTTTCCTTTATTTGTATTGTCTTTAGTTACTTTTTCTTTTTGCCTCTTTTGGATACGTTAGTTTTCGACTGGAACTCTAAACTTTAGTCACTCCAATTATTCGGAGAACGCTCTACCTAGTCTTTTTTTTTTTTCTGTGTTTAGTGATTAAAGTCCTTGGTCCCTCACTCCAGGATACATAAAATTTTCCCGTTATTTATAACAATTGTCTAAATATGCTTATTTAGGCTGTCGAATATAAAAGTGTTGATAATTTCGAATGAGTTCTTCTTTATGATTTATGAAAAACTTAATCACTTACGACCGATGATGCCTGTCCCTCATCAGATCCGAAATATCTATTTATTCCCAGGGGTTCGTCGAGAGTCTAGTAATTGCTCTTTTTTTTCTTTATTTCGAATTATGACTAGCCACTTCTTCCCCCTCCCTTTTGAACCAGTCCTCCGGTTCTTTTCGAAGAGACCCCTTCTCAGTGAGTCACGTCTGTCCTTCCTGGCCAATTTTTTTTTTTTCGAATAGTCTTACACTCGAATCCCTACCCCAAGTCCCTCGGGAGACGAAAAGAGTTCCTTCAGGGTCGGAGTTGCGAGAGCGTCGATGCTGGAAGGAGGTCGGGTTGGCACTGCGGGTGTCGGCGCGCGGTCGTGTGATCTCGCGGACGCGTAAGCTCGGTTCGCGAGCGTCGTTACTCGCTCCGGCAACGGCCTTCATACTGGAGGGCGACGGACAAGCGACAAAGGTAGGCCCAGTGCAGACAGAAGGCCCATAAACGCTATCCCGAAAGATGCGAAAAAAAGCCAATGAAAAATCAGAAGGCAGAGAACGGTGGCGGGGGCTCGAGGGTGTGGGAACGGACGGGACGGAAAAGAACACAGCGAGGAGGGACGACGGCTCCGGCTCTGAACCGCGAGTCGAGCCTCGGCCCGGATAGACAAGGCGCACCCGTGATGGAGGAAACCGAACCCTCCTTCGATCCTGGTTCGCGCGGTCCGGCAGCGAGGAGGCCGGGACCTCGAGGACCCGACCCCCACGACCAGCTGGGAGGACGCGTCAGGAAGGCTCCTGCGAACACTCAATCGCCCAAATTCTCTCCCCTCGGAGGCACACCCGGGCAAACCCCCCGCGCCCCGCCCCGCGGCGCCGCGCGGCCTTTGAAAAAGCTTTTGAACACAAAACACACCCTCCAAGGCCGCCATAGAGGAATTATAGGGTCTCCAGACCCGACAGGGGCATAAACGACTTCTTAGAATCCTTGACACTGCAAGAAGTGAGTAAACAGAAGGAGCGCAGGGCAGGAGTTCAGATCCTGGTTTGCTCCTTCTCACAGAGCTCTGAGACGTACCCCAAAGTTTCCCGCCACTGCTCGATTCCATTTATGAAACTTTGAATTCTGAAAAGTGACTCACCAACACCTTAACGGAGTCAAGAAGCTCAATGTCCTTTTACGTGTCCAATCCTGAGACAGGCTAACAACAAATGGGGGGCACAAAACAAAAACGGGGGAAGTGGGAAACACCTATCCGAGAAGTTGAGAAAGATCCGGTCTTGTGCTTCCCTAAGTACACAGAGGGTTGAAAACTTAGCAGGTGCAAGGGACGGAACAAACTAAGAGAGAGTGGAGAAACAGATTTTATTGTCAACAAATAAACATAACCATATGGTTATTCCCCTTGTTTTTTCTTTGACTTTGAGTTCGATTTAACCGTCGAATTGTCCACACACCACACACCAAAAGATGCCTTTCTAGCATTCACTTATGATTCAGCTACACAAACATAATGTCCATTGTACGATGAAAACATTGATGAGAGCATAACATACGAAGTAATGGTGTTCCGAAAAATTGTACCGTAACTGTCGGAACATGATTATCGGCTATTATCATTGTAATGAAATTTATCATCCTTTACAGGACATTGCCCGAGACACACCTTATCCGTGACTTCTTTACAAGCAAACCTTAGTACACCAAGCCAATAAAAAGTCGTGAACCTACGCTAGATTAAGAATTAGTTTACCTTGCAGAGAAAGTGTTCGATACCTACCTAACTGTCTCCCACTCGTCTTAAATCCTCAATCTGGAAAACAAAACACTTCTTCTCATCATTCAAATCCCCTAGTCTCCGTAAACCTGTTTCACCTGTCTTTTGACGTCTAAGGTGAAAGATCCTTTAGAACTACTTCCTCAAATACATTAGAACTCACAAGAGATCAAGAAACCTCCTCTCCAGTTCAAATCCTATCTTTAAGGTCAAACATTCAATGTCCTGATTTCCAATACAGTGATCCTTAATGAAACATTTGATGAAGGAATGTGGGAACAGAGTACACACTAACAAATGTTTATCTGGACATATTAAAGGGTCATCCGAACGAATCAATTCTTCATTAGGAATTCTAACAGAGAAATTAGAGAGGAATTCCGTTCTTGGTTACGTTGTCAAAATTTCGTCAAGTTTTAAATAAGGTAAAATATCAGTTCATGTCTAACTCTTCAACCATTGAAAGTGTGATTCTTTTTGTCCTATGGTTATTGTAGACCTAAAATAAATAATATTTTAAAGAATATGGACCATGACACCAATTACACCTTATCAAAAAAAAAGGGGGAGATGAACGACTTTTTCGGAAAATAAGTCTTATATTCTTTTTTTAAATTTTAAAAATTTAGGCCACACTATCATCAAAACGACCTAAAATAAGAGTCTTTGAGACAAAACAAATTTTTTACTAGGGAATATAACAACAAACACCCCAAAAAAACACTTCAACGAGCCAGCACAAACTGAGAAACGCTAGGTCACCTACGAAATGGTAGATTCGGTGGTCCCTTCGGGATATAACAAGTATTTTCCCATAATAAAACCACAGTAAAGATAGAAGTAGTCTTAATCACAACCTTACATAATTCCCTCATCCAAAGGAACACCGAGCCCACCCTTTCTTAGAGGGACGTTACGTCCTCTGGGTCCAAACTAGGGACCTAACCCTTCTAATAGGGATCTCTTCCCTTACCGTTGGGTGAGGTCACGAGAACAGACCCCTTAGGACCTGTCTCCTCGGACCACCTGATGTCAAGAACCCCACCCAACGTTTCTCAGTCCCAGTTGAGACACACAGGGAATTATAATGATAGAAACACACAGACAATTATAATTCTCTTTGTAATCTTTCCTTATCTTTAGGTACCCGAAAACCAAATGAAGGAATAGAGATCTACTAATACGTCCTATGGATAACCTCTTGTAACTTATAGTAACCAATTTAAGGGATCCTTAAATTGAATTAAATTAAATTAGGGGTGAAGGTTCCAACAGTATTTATTCTCGACCTGAACTTCCGGTTTTAAGTAGGACTCCTCTTGACTGTCTAAGAAACGAAACCCTCACGAGGTTTTGGAAACTACGAATAGACCTTAAGCCCTATGTGACTAAATCTATTGACGAGATTTCATTCAAAAATTCATACCTTAGTAAGAATCGAAAATTCGACACCTAATAAACGAGTAATCGAAACTTCTCATGAAGACCCGGCGTTCTGTAGAAAACTGAATAGGACAGGAACAAGACTGGTCTATTATCCTATCTTCATTCGGACCACCACGTCTCCAATTTTCGCAGACGGACGTTACACCCTCTGGACCCAAGCTAGGGACCCAGCCCTTCTAGGGGACCTCTTCCTTCACCGTTGGGTGAGGTCATAAGAACGGACCTCTTAGGGTACCTACCTCCTCGAACCACCCGATATTAGGTGCCCAGCGTTTCTCAGCCTGTGCTGACTCGCTGAAGTGAAAGTGAAAATGCGGGTATTGGACCCGACAATACAGTAAAACGCAGAGTTCGTACTTCTTTTATGTTTGTATAAATCTGTGTATTTGTTTTACAGAACTCAAAATGGATAATTGACCGAATTTATTTAGACTTATATCTCATAAAATTAAGATCAAAAAAACTTATGTCTAAGGAAGAGAACAAACTCGTCTAAGTATAACATACAGACATAATGTCATTTTAATTTATAGTTCGTGTAAAGAAAAATTACTTAACATAAATTACATTAAAAGAGTACTTAGGATACTTTATCATTAACAAAAGGCCCTTCAACCTAGTCTCTTCGTCCCAATCCCTCCGGTTCTTTCTCACACTTGGGTTCATTTCCCTCTTCCACCGTAATCACTGTCGGAACCTAGACCGTGAGATGACAATAAATCTCATGAAAATTATTTCTTACGACACTTTAGGACGAACCAAGTTCTATAACAGAGATTCGTCGTTTGTAGTCCGACCTCTTCCTTTACCGTCGGGTGAGGTCACAACGGACCTCTTAGGGTCCCTGTCTCCTCGGACCACCCGACGGCAGATACCCCAGTGTGTCTCAACCTGTACTAACTTCACAGAATTGTCGTCGTCGTCGTCGTTTGTAGTCTCTCATATCAAATCGTTTAAATATCCTTAAATTTTTTTATATATAGTCAGAGGATATCGATCTCTTTTCCAGAAGACTTCTTTCGACTGTTTGCGAACAAAAGACCTCCATCGTGGAACAGAGACCAGGTACCATCAGTCCGTGGACCCAACCCTAGACTACCACCGAGAAGAGGTGTTAGAGAATACTTGAAATTTGACCACTCAGAGTGATAGATACCGGTCGGATCCTTTAAAATTAGAAAGTCTTAACTTTTCCTTGTTTCAAAGATACTCACCAAACAAACAAATAAAGGGTCTCGAAAGAAAAAAAAGGAGAGGACAACAGAGGATAAGATCAAAAAGTTCGGTAGACCAGAGTTAGGGGTCTCCGTTAATGATAAAGAAAATCATCATATAAATAATAAAAGGAGACAACAAGATTTTTTTTTTTGGAGTTGAAAATATTGTACCAAAAATCTAACTGTAGATAACTTTTACTCCTAAATCGTGAAAATACATGGGAGAGAGTAGTATTTAATACTACATAAATTTGTACATTTATTATACATTTTATATCATATTATTACATACATTAATATTCATTTAATGAATGTTACATCATTCATTATATATTTATATTAAAACCCGAAAGGTCCACCACGATCACCATTTCTTGGACGGACGGTTACGTCCTCTGTATTCTCTACACCCAGACTAGGGACCCACCCCTTCTAGGGGACCTCCTCCCGCACCGTTGGGTGAGGTCATAAGAACGGACCTCTTAGCGGACCTGTCTCCTCGGACCGTCCGACATCAGACATCTCAGAGTTTTCTCAACCTGTACTGACCTCGTTGAAGTGTACATATGTACAATGTTAGACAAATTTAGTTATACAATTTACAAGTACAATAACATTCTTGATTCATCCATTGACTGATATAAAAGAAAAAGTACACGGGAAAACTCACACAAAACAGACATCAAAGTCATTAATTAAAAATTGAGGAACGTAAAGAGAAATTCTGACATAAACAAATAACTGACACCACCCAGGAGTCACGACGTGTGTCCGAAAGGGATCAACGACTCTCACCCGCGATGAGAAATAACAACACACGCCCGAAGAGTAACATAACCGAAGAGAACAGCGTCTCGTGGCCGAGACTCACGCGGTCGAAGTCTTCACTGGCACCCACCCGAGCCATTAACACCGCGTACCCGAATCAACGAGGTTCTGTACACCCTAGAAGGTCCTGGTCCTTAACTTGACTGTAGGGAACATAACTAACGTTTCGACTAAGAATTGGCGACCCGGTGGTCCTTCGGGGTCGAACGATGTAAAGACAAGGATATTAATTGAAAAAGACGAGACAACCGGTTTGAGGAGAGACCAGTTTATAATATATTCCATTAGATGGTCAAGTAAGAAAAAGGAGGAACCTATAGAAGAACATCGGGAGACAAATGCACAAGATAAAATTCGACAAATCGAAGGGAAATGGTGGTAGGACCCCTTAAATGACAGAGACTGGACACACTCTTGAGGGAAAAGGATCTAAACCCTAAAAGAAAATGAAAAAAGTTAAGGAATGTACAGAACTTTCCCAAAAATCAGGGGAAAACGTGACTATTATATTAACCCATATCTTAATATCGAACTTCCGTAAAGGATGTCTTTGGAACTTTCGTAAGTGAAGAAACAGCAAAGGTGACAACGATAACTCACCAGGTTTCGGTAAAACTAATGGTAGGGAAACACACAAAGAAAAAAAAATTAACATATCAACTGAATGTGAGAACACAATGAAAGACGATATGTCGTTTCACTAAGTCAAAATGTATACAAATATGTAAGAAAAAAATGTAAGAAAGTGTAATACCAAATAGAGTCTTATAACTTATATCAAGGGACACGAAATGTCATCCTGGAACAATGAATAAGTGGGGTAGGGAACGCAAATATTGTAAAAGAAAGAGACATTATAAATATTCGAAAAAATGGACCATAAAACTTTAAAGTGACATTATACGCAAATATATACACACATATATCTGCACACACACACACACACACACACACACACACACACACACACAAAACACGAAAAATGAGTAACCTAGCAAAGTCAGATTCCGAACGACAAGAAGTCAAGACTTGTACAAGAACAAAATAAAAGAACCTTTAAAGGAAAAGACGAGAAAGCCCTTGAATTCAACACAACCTACAACCCGGTGGACCAAACCAAGTGAATATAAAAAAGAGAATGACAAAACGGAGGACAGACGGGAGTGGTCAAAAAGAAAGAACAAGTAAGGAGTCAGAAAATCGAAAGACGACCTATAAAGACGAAAATTAAAACATTAAAGGTTCTCGGGAAGGACGAAAAATTTGTTGTGTAAGAACAAAATATATATGTCACAAAAAAAGTAATTAATACTTTAATTACTCAAAAAAGGAGAGTAGAAAGTAAACAAGGTTCACAACAAAGTCAAATAATGATTCGGAAATTTTTTAAAAATTGAAGACTACTAGGTACTTACGACAAAAAGATCTTTAGATTTAACCTTCGAAGACACACGTATCCATCCGTCAAGGCACCATCTGAAGTAACATCCAAAGACCGTTCGAATTGTAAAAGAACCACTTGCTGACGAAGATACAATGTCTAAGGAAACAATGATATAAAATACTAAAGAGAAAGGTAATAAAGTTTCTACTTCAAAAATTAACGTACTTAACCCTTATATTCGACCCTTACGATAAAAATGAAACATCTGAAATGAATTATAAACAAAAGTCAAACAAAAAAATAGGGTGAGAAAGAGACACTTAAATGTCGGAAAACCCCAGTCAGTAACGTTTCTTATTTATAGATCAGAGAACCGACCCGTCACTTTCTAAGACTAACGCAAAATGTATCCAAAAGGGACAAGGACACCATGTTTGAGAGAAAATAACCAACGACAAAAATATTCAACAAATCTTAAACCCCCGTTAGAGTCTTAAAATATTTATCAATAATCCATTGTTTTAAGGTAGGGAACAAACTAGTCTAGACATTCGAGATTTAGGACCCTGAACCCAACAGCATACTTCCTAATACGAAAACTTATTTAATTTTACCCTTATTACATTCTTTAACATCTAAAATAATTTATATAGAGAACCCACCAAAGAAAAATAATAGTTTCATATTACCACAATTGAACTAAATATTCTCAACTAATACTGTCATTAAATAGTACTTTAATCTTTAAACGTATCTAAAATCACAGTAAACTTATTATATCAATTGGAACTAAATTTTAAGTAGTAATCATTCATAAAACAATACATAAAACACTGAATTCTCTAGATGAACTCTTTTATTTAAACATTTACTTTTAACATTGAACCATCGAAATAATTTATCATCTATGACCAATAGTTTTTCAAGTCACAGAAATTATTAAACAGAAATTTTGATAAGATCCATCTTCTTATGTACACCAGAAAATCACTTGTTCTCGTACAAGGGTTTGAGTTAAAACCCAGCGGGCGGAAAGTGAGGTTTGGTAGTTGTTGTATTATTGAAGAAACGGAACAGTGGTTCAGAAATAAGTGTGGTCGTCGAATATCTACGTGTCAAGTCGAAAGTGTTACGTCTCATTCACGTCACAAAGTCAAGAATGAACTGCGTCTAGGAAAAATATCCTTTGTAAACCTCAATCTCCTTTACAGTAGTACGAGAAAGAAACAAAAACCATCGAACAGATCTCGACACAGTAATGTCGTCAACTGTATACCTTTACAGTCAGGTTATGTCTGGAGTTGAAGGGGTAATAAAGCTCCTTCCTTCATTCATAAAGAATGAATAAAATTTTCTTTTTAAACGTCAAAACCCTTGACAAATTGTTACATAGAACATAATTCAATTTACCTGTGATTGGATGTAAAACAAAGGACCCCAGACACGTCAGTCAGGACATTGTCTTAAAAGTGTGAAAATTCATAAATTTTTTAAAATCCCCATTAATAGAAGTCTATTGATGAAAATTAACTCTAAAAATTGATTTCGTCTACCCAAAGACATATAAACGATCCCGACGGTATTGTCATGTTGTCTCACCCACTGATTTTATTGTAATTAAAAGAATTTTAAGACCCCCGCTCTTCAGACTCTAGTCCCACAATCGTCCAAACTAAAGGAGACTCCGGAGGGAGAAACCTAATATCTACCGACGGTGGAAAGGATTACACCAGTAGGAAGAGACAAAAGACACAGGATTCATAAGAAGACTCCTATGATCAATACAACCTAATTATTGTGGTAAAATTAAATTAATGAAGAAATTTCCGGGACACAGGTTTATCTCAGTGTAAAATTTCATGATCCCCAATTCTGAATTCACACTTAAACTCTCCTGTATTAAGTCGAATATTGAGAAAGAAGGATAATTTCAAATGAGAAATTAAATAGAATGTGTCCAGTCCAAGGTGTCATTTATAATAATATTACTTTCACAGACATACTGTATTTCGAAAGATATCTCTTCAGTCCTTAGTTAAGTAAACTTGGTCAAATTAATTTTCTTCAACTACACAGTGTCCCATTAAAACTATCTTGAAATCCCCACTCATAATTTTATTCGAAACCGTTATAAACGTTCTATGACGAAAAATTTCGGACATATTTGTAAGGTATTGAAAATACATGTTACTCTTTATTGTGATCTATTCTTAATGACAAGTGGGTGATACCGAAAGGGAGTATTGAGTCAACCAGTACTTAGGCGGACGTTACGTGCTCTGGGGTCAAGGTAAGGACCCAACCCTTCTAGACGACCTCTTCCCTATCGGAAGGGTGAGGTCATAAGAACCCGAAGGGAACACTAAGTCGACCATTTCTTAGACGAACGTTACGCCTTCTCGACCCAAACTAGGGTCCCAACCCTTCTAGGGGACCTCTTCCCTTTCCGATGGGTGAGGTCATAAGACCGGACCTCTTCAGGTACCTGACATGTAAGGTACCCCAGAGTTTCTCAGTCTGTACTGATTCACTGAAAGTGAAGTGATAACACAATCAAAGACGGTATGGAGTTGTACTTAGCCGGTAGCCGTATGTATACTCACTGGAGGGATGTAGTGTCTCGTTTAAGGGTGCCCAATATAGATAAAATAAGAAATGGACTATCGATTCAACCATTTCTTAGATGGACGTTACACTCTGGACCCAAACTAGGGACTCAACCCTTCTAGGTGGTCTCTTCCCTTTACGATGCGTGAGGTTATAAGACCGGATCTCTTAAGGTACCTGATATGTCAGCGTCTCTCAGTCTGTGTTGACTCACTGAAAGTGAAACGTCGAAGGGACCACCGAGTCAACCATTTCTCCGATGGACGTTACGTCCTCTGAACCCAAGTCCTTCTAGGGGACCTCTTCCCTTACCGTTGGGTGAGATCATAAGAACGGACCTCCTAAGGTACCTGTCTCCTCGGACCTCGCTGATTGAGGATCTCGTTGTGTTGACTCGTTGATTGTGAAAGTGACACAAATCAAGTCAGCGAGTAAACACGGGTTGAGAAACGCTAGGGTACCTGACGTTGTACGGTCCGAAGGGACAGGTAGTGGTTGAGGACCTCGGATGAGTTTGAGTGCATGTAGCGCAACCACTACGGCAGGTTGGTAGAGTAGGAGACAGCAGGGGAAGAGGAGGGCGGAAGTTAGAAAGGGTCGTAGTCCCAGAAAAGGTTACTCAGCTAAGAAGAGTAGTCCACCGGTTTTATAACCTCAAAGTCGAAGTCGTAGTCAGGAAGTGACACATCTCATCCGTAACAAGATTCCTGAAACGTTCATTACCAAACCGTTTCAAAATGTTGTTAAACACTCCATTCATGACAATGGGGAGAAGACAACTCTTTCAACTTCGTGTGTCTCCATTACTTAACCCACCTTTTGACATAGTACTACGAATTTTATAACTGAAGTAAATTTAAAAACACAAGATCTTTAACAGAACTATCGGGGTAAACACTTAGTACTTACTGTTATTTAGGGTAATCAAGTATTAAAATATATATATATAAATTTGGATTGTAACTGTAAGAGTTATCTTTATAAGTAATATATTTCGAGACTTAAAATACAAATTTTTATAATTTAAATATGAATACAAAAATCGTGAACATATGGAAATGACATTCATCCTTAAGATCAATAAAACACCCAGACAGTTTCTCTCTCATTAACTGCATTAGGGTTTTCTCATAATTTTATTTTTGGAAGTCCACCGATACTGGGTATTTTAAAATCTCAATTTGTTTTCCTAACCTATTAAAGGACACCAAATTTGTGGAATCATTATATAGTAAATTCATTTATGGTAAAAAGGGTTGTTTAACAAAAATTTAACAAAAGAGAAAAAATAAAACTTATAAAAATTCGAAGGTCTTTTTAAACTTTTTATCATGTCACTCGTGACATACACCAAAACGATCTAAGCAGTCAAAACGACTTAGACAAAATAAGAAGGAGAAAGGAAGGGATGGGGGTGAAAAAAACTTGGTACACCTTCTCTCAACCACTGTAACAAAGTGAAATAGGGTTTCGTGTAGTCACGTAAAGAGGATTCCTGTTCCTATAAGAGAACGCATCGATTTTGATGTAGTCAGTACTGGTTCTTAAATTGTACTTTTGTTCTGACAACATATATTATGACAATATAACTTGATATATTCATATCAAGTAAACGTCTGATGAAGTCAATAGATCACAAAAATATCAATTTTTTTTTTTGGGTCGAGAGAGAATTAAACCAGAAAGGACGACTATTTGGTCTTGTATCCACCTGAGGGTTCTAGGGAAAAAATACATATCGTGCGTCAAATGAATTAGAATAGGAGGAATACAATCTCAAACCTAGAAAATAACAATCACTAAGATATTTATCTCTAAAAGGATGGTTCGAAAACAACGACTATGATTTATAACACCATCAAGTTTACGTTCTCTGATTGGAACTACATATATAACCAAACAAAAAAATTTTTATACGTAATCATATGTAAAAAAGATTTCCACAGAGAATATGACTGTTATAAAATACCAAGTAAATCTCGATTATTGTACCGGAACGACTTTTTCAGTCATAAAAGTAGATAATAAACATATAAAATTTAACAAAAGATAAACAATAGTCTTTCAATATAGAAATTAGTGATTCCATACAACGAACAAAAGTCCTCTAATTCGCTACTTTTCTTAGAAGGAGAACTACCATTTGCCGTCGCAAAAGTAAGTGGGGTGGTTCTCGGTTGACATCAATTGGTGTATCACGGAAATAGTCTACTTTCTTCTATGAGTTATAGTGGCAACAAAGTATGTGTGATACATGGTCTATATCAGTCTACACAAGGTGGAAAAGCTCTTTATAGTTAAAATCTTGGATCTCTTTAGTGTGACGGACTCCGGTTTCTATTCCATTAAAATTACATCTGAAATCAAAATAGAAAACTCTTCAATTATATTTATCATATAATTTTCATAGTCTTTATTGATTACAGAACCTAATCCATCTTGTACGGGGAAAAGACATGATAAATTTTCTGATAAGTCATATCAAAGGATAGATTTAAACTAAGAAACTAAAAACACAAGAAACCTTTACTTCGAAAGTATAGTCCTATAGTCTAAAAGAGACTAAGTATTTTTAGACTTTATTCTCGGATTTTCTCAACTAAAGAATAAAATCTCTTAAGAGAACAATGGATAAGAGAATATCATTTTATTCGAAAGTATACCTATGAGGTCATTTCATAATTTTTCGTACAAAAAGGAACAATATAAACAAAAATAGTACTCCAAAAATTACAGTTCTTATCTCTTGGCTCCTCAGTCACTCTTTTATTATGAAAGAATATAATGACTATACACTATACTAGTTCCTTCTAAATAGTTTTTATGATAAACCTTTTATTAAAGTTTATTTACTTCGATAAAGTCATTATGAAGAACCTTTTACTGTAGTCGTAACCCCTTATTACTCAATTATGGTTATAATCTTCGTACAGAGAAGACGGAGGGGTATAAATCACTTTGAGAATTTTGTAAGACCGATTAAATCTTCTCAAATATTACATTTATAGACGTAAGAAAACTTAACAGACTTCGAATATAAACAACAAAAACGTAAAAGTTTGACGAAATGGTATCTCTTTATGATGTAAACATCCGATTCCTCTTACCCGGACCTCTCATATCACTAAAACAAAATGAGTAGAAGACCAAGGATCGTTGGTCATATCCAGACTTTGGATCATTCACACATCTTTTACAACCCAGTTTTTCCCTTATGACCGAAGCAAGGAACGAACACGGTGAAAAATAAGACGATAGTAAGAAAAAAAAAAGAAACTCTACGTCAAAATAGTATTTTAAGCGAGGCAGTTTCCCATATTAAGTTACCAAAAATCATATAAGTCTCCCGTCACGTTGGTAATGGTCATGGATTAAGGTCGTGTAAAAGTAGTGGATACTTTCTACGGAACATGGGTCGTCGTCAGTGAAAGAGTAGAGACGGACAGAGGGGGTCGGAGACCGTTGGTCATAACTAAAAAATGGAGATACCTAAACGAATAAAACTCGTAAAGTATATTTACCTTAGTATGTCATACACCAGAACGAAGAAAGTCAATCGTACAAAAGTGCTAAGTAGGAACAGTATCGTCAAGAGTCAAGAAATGAGGAGAAATATCGACTTATTCTCCTGTGAAGGGACCATCAAGTCAACTACTGTTTAGACGGACGTCACGTCCTCTGGACCCAAACTAGGAACCCATCCCTTCTAGGGGACCTCTCCTTTAACCGTTGGGTAAGGTCATAAGAATAGACCTTTTAGGACACCTGTCTCCTCGGATCACCTGATGTGTCGGGTACCCCAGTGGTCTCAGCTTGTGTTGAATCGCTCTTTTGGTGGTGGTAACGCCTTATGATATGGTAACATATGTATATGGTATAGAACAAATACGTAAGGAATGAACTACCCAAACCCTCGATAAAGGTGAAAAAGTGATAAGACTCAAAACGACGACACTTATAGACACATATTCAAAAACATGTACTACAAAAGTAAAGAGAACCCAGATATGAGTCCCCACGTTAACGACTCAATACACCATTACGATACATATTGAAAAACTCCTGCACGGTTTCACAAAAGATTTCACAGACGTAGTAAAATGTAAAGATGGTCGTCACACACTTACTAGGTTAAGAGAAGTAGGAACGGTTTTGAACAATAACAAACAGAAGAACTAATATTGGTAAGATTACCCATACTTTACCATAGAGTAACACTAAAACCAAAGTAAAGGGATTACAGATTACTACGACTAGTAGAAAAGTAAACACACAATCGGTAAACACATAGAAGAACCTCTTAACAGATAAGTCTAGGAAACAGACAAAATTAAAAAAAAAATTAACAGCTCAACATTGTCAAGAAATATACAAGACTTATGACCTGTACATAGTCCATATATTAAACGTTTATATAAGAACCTAAGACACGAAACAGAAAAATGAAAAAACTACTACGTGAAACTTCGTATTTTCGAAAAGTACAATTACTTTAGGTTAAATAAACAAAAAGAAACTAAAGGACTCGAAAACTATAATATAGATTCTTTGGTAACGGATTAGGTCCCAGTGCTTTTAATTACGGAGACAACAAGACTCTCAAAATATCACAATCGAGAATCTAAATCCAGAAACTAGATAACTTAATTAAAAATATATACTATAATTCCATCCCTCCAGATTGAAGAAAAAACGAGAACCAGGTCAACAGAGTCCTGATAAGTATTTTTACCGACAGTAAGAAATAAGAATGATACTTTATCCTTTTCGCAAATCCACTATAGTCACCCTCCCTTCTCTTTCGTTTGCCTGATTGAAGCTTCAAAATTATGGGGAAAAGACGTGGAGAGTCAAGAAACAGGAAAGAAACGAAAGAGTAAAATTTCTTTGAATCCATTATAACACTTTCGGACGTCATCTTTAGTTAGTCCTGTTATGAAACTTACCTCTATATTGTTGGAAAAAGTTAGGGACCCAACCCTACTAGAGGACCTCTTCCTTTACTGTTGGGTGACTTCATAAGAACGGACCTTTTGGGGTACCTATCTCCTCGGACCATCCGATATATATCAGGTACCCCAGTGTTTCTCAGCCTGTGCTAACTCGTTGAAGTGAAGTGAAGTGTATTGTTGGAAAATGAGACACACCCAAAAACTATATACATACATCTATCCGGGTATATTTTTAAAAACAAATAAAAACTATCTTCCTATTAATGTTACAACACAACCAAAGACGGTATGTAGTTGTACTTAGTCGGTATCCGGGTAAAAAATACCTTATATAACACGTATTCATAACTTCGAGAGTTAAAGGTGAGGTCATAAGAACGAACCTCTTAGGGTACCTGTCTCCTCGGAGCGCCCGATGTCAGGTACCCCAGTGTTTCTCAAACCTTTGCTGATTCGTTGATTATGTGTGTGTGTGTAAACATTTATCAATTTATGACCTTGATTGAAACTCAAGACGTATACCTATTCTAAATAACTATATAACTTAGAGTCATTTAAATTATTGTAATCAGTCCTATTTAGTAGATCATTTTATACCAAGGTATAGTTATTGGAAAAGAAACGAATCATCGTATCTGTTTTTAAGAGGATTTAGAATACGAAAACCGTATTCGTGAATGGAGTTCCCTATTTCTAATAATTATCATAAGATAACTATTCGGTCAAAGAAACTCACGACGAGAATGAACGACCAAGACCCTCTTTCATCCGTTCAAGTAAAGACACAAGTAAGAAATTCACTTGTGAAAAATTCTTTTGATTGTAAATAATTACAGAGAAGAGAAGGTCCGTAAGATGTATACGATACAGTAAATCAGAAAAGTTGTTGGGGTACTGTACCTATAATAGGATTAAAATGACTCCGAGTCTTTCGATTTATTGAACGAGTACCAGTGTCGATCATTCACTGTGTTGGTTCTAAACTGGAAGTAGAGATTATTATATTTCTCTTCCTTGAATTCTACGAATTTTACTTCCCATCCCTCTACTGTAAGAATCTTAACTGATATTTTCATCCAGTAGACACTCTCATTTTCGATTATAAATGACTCACAGAAAGAAACAGTCGTCAAACATACCGAATAGAGACGACCTAAAATTTTACTCACCCTCCAAGTTACTCTTTATTTCACCTCGTCGTTAAACTCTGGAACTTACGTGTCATCTTCCGGTAACGTCCAAAAACTCATCTCCTGATCGTGTCAATCTAAACGTAAAACCCCTTCTATTAACTCAAACCTTATTCCTCCCGGACCTTTCTCCATACTAATGGAACTTCCGATAATTAACAATTTTAAAAAAGTCTACTCTCTACGACCTCTAAAGTCAATACCACCGACCACCACTTTTTCTACACTCTCTGGTACGTATTCCTTTTGACTATGGACACACCTTACTAACTTACACCCCCCTCTCCCTCTCTCTCTCTAGTCGCTGAAATTACTAGACCAAGACTTACCTGACAATTGTCTCTACTCCTTGGGTCTAAAACTTACAAGTTCGACTAACTCCTTCATCAGTCCTCAATACAAAGAGTCACGAACCTCGATACTCCTTGAGACGACATTGTAAAGACAAGAACTTACCGGAGTACAAGACGTCTAATGTACGATTCCGGTACCCTTTATCCCGAACTCTCATACGATACGTTTTGGATTGGTCAAAACCTTGGTCTTGAGAGTCTTCATGTTATTAGTCAGGGAACCTTTTACAGGACCCATCTAGTCCATACACCGAATCGGACCAACCCACGACAACGTTCCCTATAATTTTTTATATGTTATGTGTTCAACTGTACGACGTAACACCTCCGGTGCTCTGTTCCGTCAATTTCACCTCGACACTCACTCACTCAGTCGACGATTCATTCTGAGACTTCCTTCATGGGGCCGCCTCTCGAGGCACTCCCACCCGATACAAATTACGAAAAACTCACCCTTAGGACCTACGTCTGTGAATCAACTAAATCTAGACACTCCTGAGGAAGAACACTCGTCGGTTCGATTCCCAAAAACAACAAAAAACAAAAATAAAAAACCATTTCCAATGTCAAGGTGTTAAAGGCGAGGTGTATGTTTAGTCAGGTTAATTATGTAATTTAACTATGGTAACGGAATAAATAGTTAGTAGACATTCGATTAACCATAACTTCTTTTTGTACAACATCGACTCGACAGGTATATATAAAGTCTTCGTACCAACCCCGGGCTCTATACTTATGGACGTTATTTTCACTGTCAACTTGAGGACTTCATCTAATCTAAGACATAAAAAAAAAAATTCATTAGTTTTTAAACACTCAAGACCGAGATACGATTTTACAACACAATGTCGTAAAAAGACTTATAAGTACCAGAGAAAGGGTACATGTATGTCATATCACTCTCCCTCTCGGTAATCTTTATCAGTACGCTTAACGTCGAAATATATAAATTTTCACAATATTTCCTGTCCACGTCTCAATAGAGGTACTACCACACCTCCTCTATTATAACCTCGACTCTAGACTTCCCACTCATCCTCAATTAGGCACTTTCTCACAACCCCCACCTCTCTTACGAAGTCTCTCTTCCTTGTCACACAGACTTCCAAATGACCCACTATCTCTCCTCGTACGTCAGACGCCTCTTGACTTTCCTCCGGTATACCACCGATCTCAAACTAGCTAAATCCCCCTTTAAACGACTTCACACCATCCTCTTCACCCCTTAGTCCGTCTAGTACGTTCCTGAAATCATATAGTAAAATCAAAAGTGGATTCTTGAAACCATTCGATAAGTCCCAGAAAAAAATTCGTTCTTTCTCTACTCAATTTTTAACAAAACTGAAGTAAAATTCGTGAACGTGTTTACACCTTCATCCTTCAATAATAACCTATGATCCATTTTCCATTACCACGAAATTTAATCCTTCACGACTATCAATTCTACTTCTTTTTAACTACCCAAATTTGACACAACCCCCTTTCACTTTAACTACCCTAAACTACTACGTAATAATCTAATCCAGTAGATTCAGACACATGGTAACTACAAAATCTGGTTAAAAGAAACCATACCTCCCTCATAGGGGACGTAGAATCCTACAAAATCGGTGTAAAGACTGAAGTGAGTGATCTACGGTGATTAGGAACCAATACTCTTGGTTTTTACAGAAGTCTGTAATTGTCTACAGAGGACCCCCGTCTTCTCGGAGACCAACTCTTGGTGACCATATCTCTTCTATGACCCCTAATGAGGGTTCAAAGACCGAAGATATTGACCTACGTACCACCATGGTAAGTGACTCTGTCTTGTTTTCCGTCCTCCTCGGTCTATGTCCTCATACACACAAAGTATCCTTAACCTCCCACTCGTCCATAGACTACTCAAGACACATGTATAACAAAATTTGTATGTAAACCTTGTAGTTTAATCTATAAACCTCAACTACCAACTTACATATATCTAGACCTTGAGTTTCCTTTCCATAACTGGTCTTCACATGCTCAACTACCAACTTACACATATCTAGACCTTGAGTTTCCTTTCCATAACTGGTCTTCACATGTAAACCACAACCGTACATCTACTATTAACTTCGATTCTCATACCTATACTAACAGATCCCTCTCTCATCTCGCACCTAGGCTATGAGTAACTTTATCCAACTCCTTTCTCACCCTTTTGTTTGCCTTTGATTCGTACGAATGTTGACAAATCCCTTCAAACCGACACTTCCCCTCTCGGTCTCTATCTTTCCACCTTGTCACCTCAAAAAATTATAAAACAAAAACTCCACCTTCTTTCTACATTTACAAATAACCTTTTTAAGTTAGTTCTCTCTTTTTAACTAATGACACCCTTTTTTTCATGGTAATACTTATTCTAAGGAATCTTCCACCTTTCCCGCACCCAGGGCGAATATAAACCTCTGTAACCGAAATCCATTCTCTTAAAAAAACTTTGACCTCCTATCCTCCTCTCCTATCCACATCAATGTTCTTTCAAACATCATACCATACCTTCTCAAGGGTATCAACTTACCGAAGAGGTATAAAAGAGAAACTTAATGACACGTTCCAGCAGACAACTCTCATCTCTCCTACTTCACCCTATATACGCCAAATTCTTGTCACCTCTACCAAACTTCATCACAAATGATGAAGTCCAACTAGTCTCTTCGTCTCACCTCTTCCAAACTGTGTTATAAACGGTCCATCACATCTCCCGAGTGAATTGTAACCACTATTACTGAAATAATAATTATTATTACTTAGTCGACGAAATGATTCAAGGTCCCCTTGCATAATTTTCAAAACTAATCAAACTTTTAATTAACAAAACTTTGGATTTTTTATTTCTAATACTTTTACTTATGTAAAATTGAAATTTAACAAAGAGGTAAAATTTCAGAAGAGACAAAAACTTCAGTGATATAATCGTTTGTTTTGAAAAATTCATTTTTTAGAGTATGAAGAGACTTAAAATTGAAGGCAAAGTATCATAGAAATCTACTTCTACATCAACGGACCTGTTTTTTTTTTTTTACCTCCAAACCTCCTTAGTCTCAATAGACTCGAGGACTTAAGGTAGATAATTTTTACAAGAAGTCTTTAAGACCCATCGAACTTCTATGATACACTTACCTTCATTAACTAAGACTTAAAACTCAACTCTACTCCCACCCGACTCCAAAAGAACCATGACTGACATTTCATTTTTTGTATTAATACTCACTTAACAAATTCGATAGAACACATTACAAATTAAAACCTTCCCTCATTCAAAATACCTCGGAGAACCGTGGGACCCCTTTGTCAAACCCCTGTCAATGGAATGCCTAAAAAGTCTCCGAAATAGAAATTTTTAAAGTCACAAACTGGAATAAATGTTTGTTGTTTAACTTTTTCCCCTATTTTATAAACATTTAATAACCAAGTGACTTAAAATTCATCAACTTTATACATAAACGGACGTAGATAGTCAAGAAAAAGGTCATAATGAATCTATATTCACCGTTTATTTTTAGTATTTATAAATTCCATATGTTGTACTACAAAACTATATACATATGTGACACTTCACTAATGGTATTAATTCTATTGTAAGTAGTGGAGTGTATTAAAATGAAAAAAAAACACTAGTCTTGTCAACTTTAAATAAGAGATTCGTTTAAAGTTGACAAGACATGTAACAATAATTGATATAATTGGTATAACATGAAATACAGAGGTATAGATTCAATAGAATATTGATTTTCAAATATGGGAAACTAGCCGTAAAGAGGCAAAAGGAATAGGACGAGGGAAGTCATTATTGATGGTAATGTGAGAGACGATGGTACTTAAACTGAAAAAATCTAAGGCGTACACTTTAGTACGTCACAAACAGAAAAACACAGATCGAGTAAAGTACATAGAATTACAGAAGGTCTAAGTAGGTACAACGTTTACCGTCTTAAAGGTAAAAAAAAAATTCCGGTTTATTATAAAGTAACACATGCACATATGTCTGTGCAGTGTAAAAGAAACAGTCACCCGTCAATTCAAAGGTGTAGAACCGATGACACTCATTGTGACGTCCCTTGTGTCCTCACGTCTATGGAACGACTCTATCCATGGAAAAGGAGACCTATACATGGGTCAGGGCCCCAACGACCTTGTGTACCATCAAGACAAAAATCAATAAACTCCTCCGTAGTACGACAAAAGGCTATACCAACATGGTTACATGTAGGATGGTTACCACTTATTCCTAAGAGAAAAGAGACCTAGGAACGGTTGTGAATGGAAAACGGAAAACCATTATCGGTAGAATGGTTCACACTTCACTATAGAGTAACACCAACACTAAACATAAAAGACTACGAACCGTCACGACGTGTAGAAAAGTACATGGACAACTGGTAAACACACAGAATAAATCCTTTTCCAGAGAGATCCAGAAAACAGGTAAAAATCTAACCTAGTAAACATAAAAACAATCTCAACATAAAGGGGGGTAAGACATACAGTGAAAGAGAAAAGAAAGAGCGAGAAATTAACAATAAAATGTCTTTATAAAAACAAAATGTATCAAGGTGAATGACCATAAACGAAAACAACGGACACAAAAACCATAATTTTAGGTTTTTTAGTAACAGTTCTGGTTCTAGTACCTCGAAAGGGGCATAGAAAAGAATATCCTCACGTGACAAAGTCCAAAACTTAAATTCAGAAATTAAGTAAAAATTAACTAATAACACATACAACATTCTATTCCGAGGTTAAAGTAGAAAAACGTACACCTATAGGTTAAAAGAGTTGTAACAACTTTTTGACAGGAAAAGAACAACACATCAGAACTGTGGGAAATCAATTGGTATACACACACCTAAAGAAAGAACCTGAGAGACAATCCAAGTGACCAGACACACAAGTAAAAATACAGTCATGGTATGATAAATTACTAATGATGTCGAAACATTATCTTAACCTTTAGCCTTTCATAGTAATGAGGTCGAAACAAGAAAAACGAGTTCTAACGACATCGACAAGACCCAGCAACCACCCAGGTATACGTAAAATCCTAACGAAAAAGATAAAGACACTCTTTACGATAACCTTAAAACTATCTCTAACGTAACTTAGACATCTAACGATACCTATGATACCTGTAAAATTATTAAAATCAAGAAGACTAGGTACTAACCCATAGACAGGTAAAAAAAATATCAGAAATTAAAGAAAGTAGTTACAAAATATCAAAAGTAACATGTCGAGAAAATGGAGTCACCAATTTAATTAAGAATCCCGAGATAGAAATATTACATACACAGTCAGTCTAAAAATTTCGGTGACTCTACATCTAAGTACATCTTTCAAATCTGGTTCAGAGTCGGGATCTCTAGGAGTTTACTTTCGAACGAAACAAAAGAGGTAGGAGGAAAATAATCCGTAAAAAGAGAACTGATTCCAGTCCATTAACATACACGGATTTTTGTTAGTCCGAAGCCCCTTTTTTTAGTCAATAAGTCTGACGGATTAGTAACATAATCGACTACTTAATTCTTCCGAGATTAAACACCGGTATGTTTTTTTGTCATGAAATTGTATGATCATTCCTCACCCAACAAAAGTCGTACTACAAAAGGACTAAGAAAATAAATGAAACTTCTCTTTTCCTTAAGTCGTAGCTCTTACTTAAATTTGAAAATTAAGTATAGATCGAAATAAAATGAGTCATTAATCATGGTCGAAAAGGATGTCAAAGTACAATTGTTTCTTACACCGTTACTCTTTGGACTCCTTAACAGTCAAAAACAACTTCACAAACACTGGATTACCCGACAAAAGACACGGTATAAATTGAAATAAAGAAGATAGAACTATCGAGTAACGATAAAACACAAACAACAAACATCTACCGTGAATTGCAAATCGGTTTTGGACAACGAGAAAAAGTACATAACATCATTTACTAGTTCAAAACTATGAAGGTCGACTTTCCACATAAGTGAAAGAAAATGTACCCCTGGGTCGAAGATCCCTGTCTACCTCTTAGATGACTCTTATGGTACATTTTCAATATGGACTTCGAAATGACCGAGTAAATTTTTGAAAAGACTGAGATTTAGGTATGGATTGAACAGAAATCACCGAACACAACTAGAGTCTGTAACTATCGGAATAATCATTAAACCAAACTCAAACTCCTCGAAGGGACCACCAAGTCTACCATTTCACAGACGGACGTTACACCCTTTGGATCCAAGCTAGGACCCAGACCTTCTAGGGGACCTCTTCCTTTACCGTTGGGTGAGGTCATGAGAACGGACCTCTTAAGGTACCTGCCTTCTCGGACCATCCGATGTGCGGTACCCCAGTGTTTCTCAGCCTCTACTGACTCACTGAAGTGAAAGAAAGAAAACTCCTATCCAATATTAAAAAAAAACCTTTTAACTCATAACTATAAACCTTTTTCATAAAATTATAAAATTTAGACACAATTCAAGTCAAGTCAAGTCAGCGAGTCAGCACAGGCTGAGAAACGCTGGGGTACTTAGCGTCGTGCGGTCCGGAGGGACAGGTAGTGGTTGAGGGCCTCAAGTGAGTCTAAGTGCAGGTAACTCAGTCACTACGGTAGGTCGGTAGAGTAGGAGACAACAGGGGAAGAGGAGGACGGGGGTTAGGGAGGGTCGTAGTCTCAGGAAAGGTTACTCAGTCGAGAGGCGTACTCCATCGGTTTCATGACTTCGAAGTCGAAATCGTAGTAAGGAAGGTTTCTTTAGGTCCCGACTAGAGGAAGTCTTACCTGACCAACCTAGAGGAACGTCAGGTTCCCTGAGAGTTCTCAGAAGAGGTGGTGGTGTCAAGTTTTCGTAGTTAAGAAACCGCGAGTCGGAAGAAGTGTCAGGTTGAGAGTGTAGGTATGTACTGGTGACCTTTTTGGTATCGGAACTGATCTGCCTGGAATCAGTCGTTTCATTACAGAGACGAAAACTTATACGAGAGATCCAACCAGTATTGAAAAGAAGGTTCCTCATCCGTAGAAAATTAAAGTACCGACGTCAGTGGTAGACGTCACTAAAACCTCGGGGGTTTTTACTTCAGACTATGACAAAGGTGACAAAGGGGCAGATAAAGGGTACTTCACTACCCTGGCCTACGGTACTAGAAGCAAAAGACTTACAACTCGAAATTCGGTTGAAAAAGTGAGAGGACAAAGTGAAAGTAGTTCTCCGAAAAATCGAGGAGAGATGAAAGACGGTATTCCCACCACAGCAGACGTATAGACTCCAATAACTATAAAGAGGGCCGTTAGAACTAAGGTCGAACACAAAGAAGGTCAGGTCACAAAGAATACTACATGAGACGTATCTTCAATTTATTCGTCCCACTGTTATATGTCGGAACTGTATGCGGAAAAGGTTAAACCTTGGTCAGACAACAAGGTACAGGTCAAGAAGAAAAAAAAAATTTTAATTAATTAAATAAATAATGTAAAAATAAAAATGAAGGTACAGGTCAAAATTGACAACGAAGGACTGGACGTATGTCTAAAGACTTCTCCGGTCAGTCCACCAGACCATAAGGGTAGAGAGTCTTAAAAGGTGTCAAATAACACTAGGTGTGTCAGTTTCCGAAACCGTATCAGTTATTTCGTCTTTATCTACAAAAAGACCTTGAGAGAACGAAAATAATCCTTTGAATGAAAGAATTCGTTAAAAAACGTTTCTATATTAAAAATGTATGTCACTCTTTATATAGAAGATGTTCAGTAAAAGTTCATTATCTAGACCGTCCGTCGGATTTGACATCATAATGTCTCTAAATTCGTTGAAATTCTTATTAAACAAATGTCTATGAAACAACGTCATCCAAAAAAAAATTTGATTCCTTTTGTCCTTGTAAAATGAAAACTTACTTTCCTTTTTTCACAAACTTTACGGTAATACGTATCAGTCGAACAATAACGTTTATACTAGATTCATAAAAAACGAACTAAAAATCGGTCCTAAGGTATAGCCTGTACGAAGAAAAAAGGGTCGAGATTCCGGTAAGTCGGTAGAAAACTTTAGAGAGATTCAGAACTAAGTCGCACGTGCATGGAAAGAAAAACACGAAAAAGGGAGCAGACCTGAGGTGGATAGACAAGATTCTACGTCATTGCATTAAACTGACACTCAGGTAGTACACTGTCCTCCCTTTTACATGAACGTGTTTTTAGACGATCCAGAGGTGACATCACGAACTCTCTCATCTTTAGAAGGGTCTTGGCATCTTTTCCCTCTCTTCCTTCGTACACCCTAGAGTATTAAAGATGGACTAGTATTTAAAAAAGTCTACACTCACAAAGGTGCACTTGTATCAGTAAGGTTACTTTTTTAAAACAAAAAACCGACACGATACGTCGAACTCCTTAGAATCAAGGGACTGGTCCCTAACTCGGCTCGGGACCCGGGTCGGTACGTCACTTTCGCGGTTCAAAATTGGTAAACTAAAGGACCCTTAAGGGTTATTTAAAAAGAGAAACAATAAGTTGTCTACACCTCATATATAAGACTGAATGTCGTCAAAACTAGACGAACGAAGAGATTTAGTTCCTCAACTGTGTTGAAAAAACTATTTCCCGGTTAATTATTCAAGATCTGTACACTTCATACACCCGGGCCGGAGGAAAAGAAAGAAAACATTCGTTAGGAAATTTTTACATTCTTAGTCAAAATCAACCAATCAGGACGTCTTGTCTGGTCTCCGTCACAAACCGGATGTCCAGTTCCAAACGGTTGGGACGAGATCCATCTATTTTGAATTAATAAGTTCATGGTAAATTTTAAAATCTAATTGGTCAAATTGACCTCTGGAAAATTTTTAGAAAAACATTTATACTTACGGAATTTTCCGGAAAATAATACCTCTCATAGTTTATATACTTTTTTATCTTACACCATAACATCTAGGAGTATTCTGGTTCGAACTTGTCAATAGTTGTAAACTGGTTAGAATAAAACAGATATGGAGGGAGGAGATCATCGTTTAAGGTCCATCGTAATCGTAAAGTATTTATGAAGTCATAAGAGAAAACAATAGAAAAAATAGACAGGAAAAGGGTCACGGTCTAACAAAACTAATGACATCGACACACCAATTCAGATCTTCACAGTCCATACAATTTAGGAAATTGAAAGCATAGATAAATAAATCTACAAAATTAAAGAGAGTTATAAATATCAAAAGTCTCATACCCAAAATATATAGAAATTATATGAGGATCCATAAAGTACAAAAACGACGAAAACTATTAAAAATTTTTACATTTGAAGGTTAATAAAAAAAATCAATACATACGAAATATCAGTCAATAGGAAAATCCTTTAATTATTACTCTCTCTTTTGGAACCAAGACGTATAATATAATTTTATAAGTAAGTAAAACACTTGTACAGAAGGACCACTCGAAGTAATAGACATCCTTACAATGAGAAACGTAAAAAGAATGTTTTTGAAACATACTCTTAACTGAACTTAGCAAAAATCCGTAATAAAGAAGTTTATAAAAAAGACAGGAGGGTAAGAGTGGAGAGAAAAACTCTAAGGTTAAGAAAAGACAATGAATACAAATTCCTTCTACCGAAGTCCCTTCGGGTCCACCGAACCACCATTTCTTAGGTGGACGGTGTGTCCGCTACGCACAAGCTAGGAACACAGTCCTTCTAGGGGTCCACTTCTTTACCGTTGGGTGAGGTCAAACGAACGGACCCTTTAGGGTACCTGTCTTCTCGGACCCCTCGAGATCAGGTACCCCAGAGTTTCTCAACCTGTGTTGAGAATCGCTCATTTGTTGTCATATGATGAAAATCTACTCCCAACCCATTCGATCGAAAAACGATCCAAACCCCGACCCCCCTTAGGAGACGACACTTTATCACAAGTTTTTATATAGAAGACTCTGGAAAGGAGGAAGGGAAGAGACCGAAATAGATCTAGTCCCAAAGAGCGAAAAACGTCATAATCGTGACACCCAGTCCATAGAAACGACGTCCCTCAACAGGACCCGCAACATCCTATAAGTCACCGGAAGACCGAGTGCGACACCACGGGTGAGGGGGTCCATACTACTGACTATTGGTGACAAAGAGTCGCAGCAGTCTACGGGAAACCTCCCGTCTGAACAAGAACAAGATCTGAAAGAAAGGAAATGGGGTCACTGAGACATGACGAATCAAATCTAAAGAGAAGGACCGTCAAAGACGAACCACACAACGACACAGAATCTTTCCTCAAAGTCAATCAAAACTCTAAGGACTACAAACACACTAAAAGAACGGAAAGAACGGAACACTCAACAGCGGACACTTTGGGGTACGCTCAAAGTCAACGACAAAATAATGTGACTTGACCTTGACAGGTAAATTCCCTCCCCCACCCTCCATCGCGAAGATCCCTCAAACTAAACAAACAAGACCGAGGTCCCGACAGGGTTTAGGGAGAGGAGACGAACAGCACAAAGACTATGGTACACCTAGAACGACGACAGCCACAAACCAGGATTGAACGTCATAAAATCTTAAGTACTCATTATACATCAGTTAACACGACAGAAAAAACCGGTAAAAATAAAACCTACCAAACTATACAAACAAAAGAGGATCAACGAATCAGAGAAAAACAGTCAGAAAGTCAGCACAGACTGAGAAACGGTAAGGGAAGACGTCCCCTAGAATTACTGGGTCCCTAGTTTGACCCCAGACATCGTAAAACCCTCCTACCAATAAGTACTATAATTTTTTAATACAGAGAAAGTAACGGTCCAATAAGACTGACGGAGACGAAAGAATTTTACTCACAAGATTTACACTATTTCATAAAATTTACTACTCACTCTGAACACGGACCAGTACCTGAACCTCTTTCAGGACCTCTCCCTCTCCAACTTTTACGTCTTCTGTCCAGTTTTTTGACTACCTTATAGACACGGGGTCTCCACTGGCTTTCCCCACCTATCTCTTCATAAAAACTATCTCCCTAATCGAAACCTGGTTCTTTGTCCTGTCAAATAGACTGTCCTCTCCATCCCTCCACTCCAAAGTAAGTCTATCATCAAACGTCCAAACATCAACCTTCGACTCCTTACAGTGTAAACCAAAGAATCATTTGACATTACACTTCAATAGACGACTTCCTTCACTCTATTCACATCCTTTGAACTCCTTTCCATATTTGTAAAACCTTACGACTACCACTTTTTACCTTCGTTATAGATTGGTCTCTGTAACTTCATTAACGAATCTCTACGATACCCAATTTAGAATCCAATAAAAAATTTAACATTTAAACGTTGTATGGTTAAAATACTAAAATTTTAAAAAAAGGTCAATCTTTGAGTGTCTTTTCTCGTCTCTTCCACCAACAAATATCACTTGGATTTTAATCCCAAAACAATCTCGTACTGTCCCTATATTACAATTCCATACTATTTTCTCTTACCAAGTTCCCCACGTAACACCTCATATCTGACCGATCCCTTCCCCTAGTACGACAAAGTCCTGTAAAACCCAACCCTCTCTCTCTCCTAGGTTCTCTTAGGTCCCAACACACCAAGAGTTCTTCTACACTCTTAACCAGTCCTCTAACTTTGGATAGAACATATGACCTTAAATTTTAAAGTTTCGATCTCTTCAAGACAAAATAACATTATTAGTACAACACAGATACATTGTAACTACTTTTTATAACCTCATTTCCTACAACTTTACCACCCTCATACAGTACTATGAATGGGGTGACATCCATGCCCTCAGTGGACACCACTACCGTTCTCCAGGAAACCTCCCCTTTCATACTTGACCTTTCCCCCTATTTCTCCCTCTAGACAAGCATCTACCGGTGTTCTTTCGTCCCGAGTCCCGTCACGATACTCTGATCCTTTCTCCCACCAAACGTACTCGTATCTGGTGGCCCTGAAGAGAAGACTTCAGACAAAATAAACCATAAGTACCATACTTATGGTCCCCAACCCATTGGAAATTTCCCGGTCTTTGACCTAATAACATCTGAAACAAAGACAACGTGTAAAAACAAAACAAAACAAAAATATTGGGAAATTTTTATATTTTTGGTAAGAATCAAGTACAGGGTATATTTTTGTCATTGACTTCCAATATCATACTCCTGGATACTTAATGTGAGTAATACTTAAAAGACACTAAACAGTCACTATGAAACATTTTTAACATTTGATAAAGTCTATGATTCATTAATAATTATGAACTTATCACCATCAAAACATAATCTTTCACAATACCTCTATTATACATAAATAAAATAGACACTGAACAGTTACTATGAAATGATACATTTTTAACAATTGATAAAGTCTAAGATTCATTAATAATAATGAACTTATCACCAGTAAAACATAATCTTTCACAATTCATCTATTATATATAAATAAAATTTTTATGACAGTCATTAAAATATGAAGAGTTATACGACCATTGAAAATGTAAAGACTTACTTTAAAAATGAAAAAAACACCACGTAAGTTCAACTCAGTCGTCTATGACCTCAATAAACTTCGTACAGTCGTCGTTCATTCACTAAATTTCTTCTTTCTTGAGACAGCTTGTCTCGACGTCTCTCTTTAAGTTGACAATAAAGGTGCATACAAAGGGATAAAACGTACGAGAAATTAATATACGTAAGGATAAAATTAAAATTCATTTTGGAATGTTAAGAGAAGATAAAGAGATCTTTCGTCTGAAAAAGATCAACCCAGAAGAAATTTACCTAAACCATGAGCCTCGTCACTACCACTGAATACAGATCAACAATTTCTCCTTGGTCATTCATTACTTTGTAAATAAGATTCACACAAAAAGTACAATTCAGTAAATTCTTTAAAGTATATTTTCAGTAACTCCCTTTTTTGGGATGAAACAAAATTAACGAAGAAATTTAAGAAACAATTATCATTAAGTTCCTTTCAGTCCTTTACGACGACGAAGAAACAAAAAATTCCGTACATGTTTTTTGTTGTTTAACATCATAATTAAATAAAGATTCAACAATTTCACTCCGTCAAAGTGACACACAAAAATTCCTCGACATAGAAATAAAACTTTACGGTAACCCAACCCATACAATGGTCCTACGTCGTTTCTCCTTCTCAAACAGAAAAAAGACGAACTAAATAAAGGAAGGTAAACTTAAGAGTCACTAAGATATAAATTAGACATAATAAAAAGGGAACTTTCATGATACCCTAAACCTCAAGAATAAAACCCTTAATTTTCTCTAAAGAGACTTTACATTTTATTCTGATAACACTAAATTTCATTACTAGAGACTATAAAACTGAAACAAAGAAGTATGAATCGTTGGTTTAAAATGAAAAATAATGTAAATAAACTTAAAGGACAATTGACTATGAGAACATACAGGAATCAAGGTGTTTTTAACGACAAATAATTTGAGTGGACTCGTCGGAGAACTTATACGACTTCAGAGAAGACTTAATGGCTTCTAATTAAAGTCACATTAAAATTATACGGAACATAAAGTGGAGAATTTTTTATTTTTTCGGAGATAACTTACCATTATAACAAGTACAATTAGGTCATTGTTTTCACTGAAGATCAATGACGTTTAGTCCTTCTCTAAATAAGGTCCTTTCTTTGAGGACTATGAAAGATCCGAAACTTTAGTATATTTCCTTTTGACTTTTTTCTTTTCGGAGTCTTTATTATTTTTATTACTTCTTATGATCTCAAAATTAATTTTGAAAGAGAGTATGTCAATCTAATATGAAGTCAAGTCAGCGAATCAACACAGAACTGAGAAACGCTGGGGTACCTGACGTCGTACGGTCCGGAGGGACAGGTAGTGGTTGAGGACCTCAGGTGGGTTTGGGTACAGGTAACTCAACCACTACGGTAGGTTGGTGGAGTAGGAGACAGCAGGGGAAGAGGAGGACGGAAGTCAGAAAGGGTCGTAGTCCCAGAAAAGGTTACTCAGTCGAGAAGCGTAGTCCACCGGTTTCATAACCTCAAAGTCGAAGTTGTAGTCAGGAAGGTTACTTGTGGGTCCTGACTAGACGAAATCCTACCTGACCAACCGAGAGGAACGTCAGGTTCCCTGAGACTTCTCAGAAGAGGTTGTGGTGTCAAGTTTTCGTAGTTAAGACACGGGTCAAAGAAATATCAGGTTGAGAGTGTAGGTATACACTGATGACCTTTTTGGTATCGAAACTAATCTGTCTGGAAATTAGGAGGTAAGACAAGTGTACAGACTTAGTACAAACAGTGTTGAATATTGTTTTGTGGTACCTAAACTTGGAATAAAAATTCGTTGAGTGTTAGATCTATCCCTTTATTTTGCACAATGGCTTTCAATTTTAAGACAAATATAAAGGAACGTCTAATAAAAAACATGTAAATATGATTTCCTTTTTTACTGTATATCGACAATTTTATAAAGAAAATTTCAACACGAAAATTCAAATTTTAGTCTTTAACTAAATCTTTATAATTACAATTTCTATCGTATTTTCAACTGAAAATTTATCACGTTAAATGACATATAACTTTTTATTGAGGTTACTTTTCATATGAAATATACAAAAGAAAAACAACTCTATGTAATTCTTTTATTTTGTAATTCAAATCTTTCTATTACTTTTTTGAAATAAAAATTGAAAAGTCACAAAAAAAGTCCATTTAGTCTTCTGACTTCGTGCCGTATATGAGTGGAATCAGGTGTTTGTGAAGACATGATCTGAAACATTCAGACTGTACGGAGTGTAAGTATACAGTAAACTGTATTGATAAATAAATATTACAGAGACTATTCTTAACAAAATAAAAGACCACTCTAATCCATATTACACCTAAGAAAAAGGGTTTACTTAAATTGAAAATTAATTTCATTGGTAAATAAACTGTTAAGAAAGATGAACGTTCGACAGGGTGACTTCCATCAGTCTTTAAGTCTCTACACAGTCAGAATCAAATAGGAGTTTGTCGACTTGCGACAATCCTTTCAATTTCGTACTTACATTCATTGACGTCACGTCTCATAGAGTTTTCGGTTTTCATATGTTTAGAATGAATGTACACTCCTTCTCTCGTAGAGTAGACAAACGTCACTATCTGTAGAAATGAACCAAATTTTTATACTAGTGACTTGGGCTTCGGGTTTAAATAGTGAGGTTGACTTTCGTTTTAATCACTGAATCCGGTAATATAGCATTCTAAAATGAGAAACTTATTCGACTGTTTCGTCTAAAATTAGGTGTTTAATTCGGTAGAGTTTATTAAAGTTGAAGGTATCTTATAACACCTGTAAACTTCAGTGTGATTGACACACTACAACCTATCCGATAAACAGGTAAATAATTTGTTTATAAAGAATGCACAATCTGAAATTCCACCCTTTATTTTTCAGTGAATTGTCCAATAACGGGAACTTGTTGTTGAAAATAGTCAACATCCTTTCTTTAGTTCTCTAAATAAAGTCACCTAAACTTAAAACGTAAACATTTTATTTCCTCTTTAAGCATGGAATTCACCTAAAAATTATTAATAATAATGTTAGTATTTTATATTTTTCACTTTTCCTGGAATCTCCAGCACATTAAAGTTTACTTTCTAAAGAAAAAAAAAACTAATCACAAAAATTATTACCTTATTAGTCTAATTCCCCATTAGTCACTCAAACCACTGAACGGACTCCTCATATCGAACAACCACACACTCGGAAATGATGAAAATTGAGAATTAGAATAAAAAATAATATGGAGTAACTTAAGGACGTGTATTAACAGAAACTTCGAACTATGTATAATAATATTAAAACCACCATTTTCGTAATATTGTTTTAAAAATCAAAATTGTGGACCATAAATTCAAACCATCTCATGTTTTTAAACTATGTACAAAAAAAGTATGAATAAACTTAAAAAACGACAGGGTACATAATACAACAGTCGTAAAGATGTAAATTGTAAGAAACATTTATAATAAAATACTGACGGTACCATAGAAGGTACACGACATCGTCTTAAATCGATAGGGGGACGACGACCGGATCTATAAAGAGAATATTACGATACTACTTTAAGAAATATCCATAATAATCCATAATCTGGTGTAAAGATTTTTATTGTACAATTATATATTTCGGGAGATGTAACATAACCTTCAAGGTCAGAATCTTCTTAAACTATTACAGGAAAACAGAAACGAAAGAGAGAGTTTCTGACATAAAAGAATTTAACAAAATCGATTCATTTTATGATGAAAATTCTTTACAAGTAACCTTATGATACTTAAAGTCTTTGTAAATGTCTATGGGTAAAATAGAAAATAGGAAATCGATCAATGTAACTCTCTGGAGTCAACTAAGCTCGTTTTCACGGTTAACACTTCAAGTCCCTATTTCAGTCCATTCATGACTTAAAAAGTCAACGAAATCTATTAAAAATCCATAAGAAGACTCCATCTATTAATTCCTCCCACACGATAAGGTATTATCGAAGTAATCAAAAACCTTTCTTAAACAAGAGAATCTACTAAAAAAACTTTATCAGACTCGTCAACAAGTACGAATTGAGAGAATCGATAAGAACAACTGTAAAACTTATAAACTCTGATAAGTATCAACTTTCTTATATCATAAAATCTAAAAATTTACTAGAGAAAACCTTTACATTATACGAGACTCTTGTATAGAATTAAGTACTTTAAACTACGTACAAATATAGTTTTCTCCAACAATGATCATATTATAGATGGACAAGATGATAATCATCAAACCCAAGACTTAAAGAATATCCGTAATAATAATCTTAAATATATCCATATATGTGAACTAGGAGTAATAAGTACCTAGGGTATAAACACTTAAACGGATGAACTATTTTAAATAAAACATTGGGGGGTTTAATTACGAACATTGTGAAAATACTAAAATATTTGGACGTGTCTCACCCTTTTAAAACTCAGTGGACTACATGTAGAAGGGTTTACTTAAATTGTCATACTATGTGAACAGAAAGACAAAGTTGACAGTATACGACTCGTCTAGGGAAAAGTGTCTAATCAATCACACAGAAAGTGTCAAAACACGTACTTAAACGACAAATTTTACTGGAGGGTCGTAACACGACTCCACAACATCTGTAAAACACGTGTTTCGACACTACACGGAATTACCACACAATCTACATAAAATAAATCCCTACTCAATCCTGAAGGGACCACCGAGTCTGCCATTTCGCAGACAGATGTTACGTCCTCTGGGCCCAAGCTAGGGACCCAGCCCTTCTAGGGGACCTCTTCCTTTATCGTTAGGTGAGGTTATGATAACGGACCTTTTAGGGTACCTGTCTCCTCGGACCATCCGATGTCGGGTACCCCAGCGTTTCTCAGCCTGTACTGACTCGCTGAAGTGAAGAAGTCACGAGACGTCACCTCTTCCGTTACCGTGGGGTGAGGTCATGAGAACGGACCTTTTAAGGTACCTGCCTCCTCGGACCATCCGTCGTCAGGCACTCCAGCGATTCTCAGCCTGTGCTGACTCGCTGAAGTGAAAGGGAAAAGTGAAAGTACGTAACCTCTTCCTTTACCGTTGGGTGAGGTCACAAGAACGGACCTCTTAGGGTCCCTACCCCCTCGGACCATCCTCCGGTAGATACCCCAGCGTGTCTCAACCTGGGCTGGCTTCGCTGAATCGTCGTCGTCGTCACGGGACGTTACTGAAGTGAAAATAACTTACTTGTCACATAATTTACAAAAATTTATCTTTGAATGTATTTTGTTCCAATGTATAACTAGTCAACTATTTACACTGACATCCGTATAACTATTTATCCGACTACTTCTACACTGACCCCCGAGGACCTTTGGATTCGCAAACAAAGGGGATCCTCGGCACCGAGTCATTGGTGATTTAGTCACAAACACTAATGACACACCTTTTATTGATGACATTTATTAGTTTTGACTGACTTATATATATAAAAAAGAAAAAAAAAATTTGTTTAGAAATCTATTTACTACCGAGTTTGACGGGAAGGAAGTAGGTTTGTAGGTACGTCAAATATTTCTAAATGATTTAAAGAGAGTTCATTGTCACCTTGAAAAAAAAAAAGTTACCGCCTCACAAAAATTTCGTGTTTCTATGTCCCTCTATTTTGTACATTTGTTTTGACAATCGACTAATATTAATAAAAATTTTTACCAACATCAACATTATATTTGTTATTTTGTCATTTATATTTATTTTGATAATTGACTAATATTAACAAAAAATTTTACCAACATCGATATTAATATATTTGTTAAAATAAGAAAAGTTAAATTCTAATAGTATCTACCAAAAAAGTAACAATTTACAAGAAATATTCCTGGCAGAATAGTAGGAAGATATATACGTAGTAATTCCTTTTCCTTGTTGACGTAAAACTAGTAAGTTTACGTTGACTACAATCACAAAACCACATTTTTGGAAAGTCAGAGAAGAAATACGTATACTTACGTATTCTCGAAAATTTTCATTTTAACTCGAGTATGAGATAATGAATCGTTATACCGTACTTACGAACTTAGTACCTTATAGAAGACCGAAGTAAAAGTCAGTGAAATGTCATCAAGTGATACACCTAAATGACAGTAATTGAATTGGTAAGGGACAAATTTATTCGCATTTTAAGAAAGGTACAATTCCTAATGAAGTCATAAAGGTCTTCATCTTAACTTCTTTCGTGACACCTATAAAAAATTCGAGGCCTAAGTATAAAAACCTTTCAAAAATTAACGTCTGATCAAAGGTAGATTCACAAAAAAGCGGAGAAATTCAATGTATCTCCCTCACGTTTGACCAAAGTCACAATCTAAACATGTTCGTGTGAATTTCTTACAGTGAGATGACAATGTGGTATTCAAAGGGTCTCGGTTTATGTACACTGTAACATTATAGTCATAAGTGCAAATAATTGATACGTACCTATTGACTTTCTAATATCCTAAAGAAAAGGGTATTGTTTCTTTTAGACTAAAGTCTAAAATGTCAATTTTCGATATCTTTCCTTAAAATACGAAAATAAATTCCGTGAAAGGTGTTTTTCTGAGTAACATGTCTTCAAACTGGACTATCATATACTCGGACAATGAATACGTAATTCATCAGTAAAACTCAAATCGGTAAGAAATATATAACGACAATAACGACACAAAAGATTTAACACTTAACGTGCTATGGAAACCAAACTTTCTTCACAGAGAAGACAATACACAAACCGAGAATTGACAAAAATGATCTGCAGTCGTCGGCTTAAACAATGCGACAATATTAAATCATTGGGAAAACCTCTCTTTTGTTTCACATCTGCCTCGAAAATAAAAAAAGTGGACATGAAATAAACCGAAAAGTAAGGACAACAAAATTTCGTTTACAACAACAGTAAGTCTTAACTAAGTCTTAAATATTGTCACCCAATTGAACAGGTCTTTACACAAACCAGTATGTCAAAACAAATAGACTTTTCATAATGTTTTACTTTTGAAAAAAAACAATTCTCATTAACCTCGGAATGACCATATTATGTATAGAAAGTTGTAGTCTAGTATGATTTTCAACAGAAACCCGGGTACTGTAAAACATAGTAACCTACTTACCTACCTATATTTAAATCAATGATCCCTCAATCAATTTAAACATGAACTCGACTTTAAAAAGAAAAAAAAAACCTTTTATCAACACACCTCAAGCTGAACTTACATTTGTTATAACAACCTTATTCTTTGTGTAAGGAAGAATCTTGAATACGTATGGCATTCAAAAGAACAGAAATAAAAGTCTATTAATAATGGAAGAGACAAATAGGAAATAAGGAAATATTTCTACACACTGTGGAGAAATTAATACAAACACATGTTATACAGAGTGAAAGAATATATACATTACACAATGATGTGACTTAGTGTATGGTGGTCTCAATATATATCGAGTCATTTTACTTAAAACTATCAACCATTAAATTTTTTTCATTGATTTCATACAAAATATATCTTTATTCTGTAAATACCATTCGTTTTACAAATTAGTGTCCTCCCTAACGAGAAAGAGAACCGTACCTCAACCCTTTATTACATTTGAAAGTTTCTTTGAACTTTCCTCTTTACAGAAAAATGGTAAAAATTCAAAATTAAAATGAAAGTCAACTTTTAGCTCAAGCAGGCAATCATGACCACTAATTCTTCACCCGGTCAGTGGTACTATATTTACTGCGGTCAGCGCCATGAAATTCGTCGATATCAGAACATGACTACCAAAACGTGATAAATGTTTCATTCATAATGCCCAAAAATTTTTTATTAAAAATTTTACCTTTACGTCAATTTGAACTAATACCACAGAAAGGACAACTAGAATATAAGTCTACAGTAAAATTTTCCAAAAAAGATTCCGTGTATTTTTGGAAGGATGAAAAGACGAAACTTGTTTACAAAATCCATTACAATGGGGACCTTTTGTAATATTTCTTCAAAGTGACATAAAATTTTAAAACTGTTAAAGGATATAAAAGAAATCATAAGTTTCTTGAAACTGGTGACATAACACCTGGGTAACAGAATTCGGTCTACTTATAAGTCTTCGGACACTTTTATTTGAGTTCGTGGTAAGTACTACAAGAAAAATAAAAAGTGAACTCGGTCCTTAATTTAATAAAAGGAAAAAATTTTTTACTAAAAGAACAACCAAATTTCCTCGAAATCAAAGATACACGACAGTACCTCTAACCTACTTTATGAACTACAATTGCATTCTGGTAAATGGTCAGCATACAGATCCGACACTACACAAGACCGAATTACAAAGTGTCAAATCTTTCGTCACGACATTATTATAAACACAAATATGGGAAAGTGAGTCACTAAAGTATAGATCTTTAAATAGGAGTCTATTTATTACTCCCTACAAATATACTTAAATATATTCCGATAAAAGTACCATAAACAACTTTATTATTTACTAATTTTTATTAAACTAATAAATTTTTTGGTAATTAAATTACCAATTTAATTAATACTATATAGGATTATAATTTAAATATACTTGTGATTTTCAGTACAAAATTTCAATAACTTTATCCTTTGAGTACCATACGACAGTACGTGTTATTTTATGGTTAAAATAAGTTTTTTATCAACGACACTTACACATATATAAGTATACATATGTTTATAATTTTTCCATATACGGTCTTTAAATAGACCCCAATAAATATCTGTCATCAGATATATAAAAGAAATATATAATGAAATGAATATCTATAAAATATTATATATAATTCATTCATATAAAAATCGACTTGTTACTTTAGTTTACTTAAAAAAAGTCTAAGACTCTCTCTACACTTTATCAAATTTACCCGGTTTTAAAACACTAAGTCACTACTAGTCTTTCCAACCTATAAGAAAATCGATAAAGTTCGATTAATATTATAAAAACAACGACTTGTCAGAACCTATATAGGATCAAATTACTAACTAAACGGTGAGGTTTCGCTAAACTTTGTACTACAACCGACAAAATCTACGATGATATGTATAGTGATCAATAAAAACAAGTCAAAATATCAAGTCACACTTTGCATAATGGAAACTACGAAAATATCACTTGAGACTACGGGGAATTCAAAGAAAACACCTAACGTCAAATGAAAGTACTTTTTACCTTAACAAATCTTTATTAATAAAATATTTTGTATACTTCTTATTATACCAATTGTGAATACACAATCGTGGATCACAGATAAGTAAAAAATCAAAATCAACACCAAATTTGTAATCTAAACTGATTTTGTATATTGTACGTGATTGTAAGTGTTATACACGGGATAGGGAGGTAAGAAAACCCAATGTAATCTTTAAAATTAAACTAACGAAAAAATCCTTTACATGAAATTAGTGTCTCCGGGGTACCTCCAAAACATTCGTTATTAAGTCTATAATCACCCTGAAGGGACCACCAGGTCACCAATTCTGAGGTGTGAAGACGTCTCCTGGACCCAAGGTATTGACTAACCCTTTGATTCTAGGAAGTACGACACGTTGAACCGGTTTTTTTTGCTGTTTAAGTTTATAATCATAAAATGGTCACATTATTTTAGTACAATTTTAAACCAAATCTAAAACAATTTATATAAAATAAGAACTGTTTCACCAGAATAAATGATTCCACTAATCATTAAATACCGTGAGATTAGTCGGTAAAGATCCATAAACAATGTTCTGTAGTCGATGGGTCTGTATGACACATTAAGACATGAAACCGTCTAAATTGGGGAAGGAGGGATCTTCTTTATTCATTAACGAAAAGAACAGTACGTTCTCAGAAGTCCACATAACTCGTCAAGATCGAGACGGTGTCAATTGATTAAAAACACTAAAACCGGTTCATTAAGATGGAGTGACCGGAATTATAAGTAGACATTGTGATTATCAATCTAATCTACTGGGAATTCAAAGTGAATTGAAATTTACGAAATTACAGAAAAGACGGTACTTGTCTCTTTCCTTTACCCAGGAGAGATACATCTTTCCAACTTTTTCAATTGATTACGTAAAGGATCGTGTTTAAAGTTGTTAGTCCTGACATCGTACGGTTCGAGGAGACAGACACCTTAAACCGTTCTTATGACCTCACCCATCGGTAAGGGATAAGATCTCCTAGAAGGGTTTGGTCCCTATCTTAGACCTAGAGGACGTAACGTCCGTCTAAGAAATAACAGACTCGGTGGACCCTTTTTCCGCTTTCACAGTTAACCAATCTTTGTTATTATCAGCACCTGATAAATGGTACAATGGTCCATATCTAGATAGAAACCCGTAAAAATTTAACAAGAACGTAAAAGTTTTAATCACCAACAAATCACAACAACTCCTAGACGAAAAAAAGAAAATTAATCACATTAGAAACAACTTAATCGTACCTTGCACTTACACATAGTTAATCACTTCCGGGCTGTTCTTTCGAGAGTAAGCTTTATGTCCGTTTCATTTTAACATATCTAATTTAGACAAGTTCCATGATAGCTAACTAGTATAGAAAATTATCATTTGAACAGAATAAAACGAAAACTCTCTCGTTTTATAATACTGAAGTTTTATCTACAGTATTATCTACAATGTCTCTAAGAAGGTCTTAGATATAACGAAACCTTATTTTATAAACCTTTTTGATGATTTACAAAGCGCCAATGATAGTCCTATCGCAACTATTTATTAACGGTCTCATGTAATTCACGAAGAGATTACTGATCATAAACATATAGAAATTCCGTTCCTAAATAACTTGCTATTGGGACGGGAGTTTTTGAAGGTGTGACGAATCAAGACTTCTGAGAAATAGATAACTTTCTGGGAGAAGGTCACCAAACACAAATAAAAAGAGAGGATCGTAAGATCAATACTAAGACAGCGATCTTACTCTATTATAAAATTTTTTTAAAAGATGTCAGAAAATAAAATGACCCTCACAAGTCACCCATATCTTAAATCTAAAGATCTGAATTTGATTAAAGATCATTCTCAAAAGTTAAACTGCAGACACAATATTACTTTTAATAATTTTACGATAATTTTACAATCTGTTTATGTCTCTGAAAATTCTAATTCACTGACCCCGAACTCAAATAAACATCCCAGAAGATCTTAAACTCGTAAACTTACGGAAATCCCTTTCTTTTATACATCGGAATGAAGGACTCCCACTAAGACCATTCATTACTCACTCAAAAAAAGGGGATTATAAGAATCAGTATATAACACTTGCAAGGTATGATAGTACCTTTAAATAAGATTAAAATAAAATAAGTAATAAAACAAGATTAAAAGTTGAACCCACACTTCACACTATGTCTTTTCTATAAATTTATTTCGTAGGATGAAACATGATACACCATTTTTAAATGTGTAAATATTAGTATCAACCCCTGGTACATTTAACTAGTATTACCAACTAAAACACAAGTAATTACATAAGGTCATGAATAAATTTCTAAAAACGTCCAATTTTCACTTAATTACTAAGAAACAATGACTTAAATAAATTAATGACAACTGGGAACTTGTCGTATCCAAACTTAACACACCCAGATGAATGTCTAAAAATATATATATATATATCTCTCTCTCTCTCTCTCTCGTGTCATAAATAATGTACTAGATATCAACCAACTTAGATATCTAAATTTTGGAGCCTATACCTCTCGGTTGATATTTCAATATACGTCTAAAAGTTGACATATCCCCAACCGTGGGGATTGGGGACTTAAGAATTTCCCAGTCGACATATATATTACATAAATATTAAGAATTCGTGTATCAAATGATACCTCATAACATAACCAGAAATTAGAATTTCTTTAGAATATTAACATAATAAACATAGAATGGTATAAGTTCTGTAAGAATATAACATTCACAATTCGTGAAACGGAAAGCACAATAAGGTAATATTACTACACTTTAATGTCAATTACGTAAATTACTTCAACCTAAACCCCTTTCGATAACTTCCCACTTCTCACCGTCAATTTTTTATGTCACTGTATACTTCTATCACTAAGAAAACATATTTTAAAATAAAATATCACCTAACCATGTCTAGAGGACTAAATCTAAAGATTTGAAACGACTTCTAAAAAAAGTCAAAAAAGGAGTTATCTAGTTAAAAGATTTTGATAGAGTTAAAACTATAATAACAATCTTCTTTAATTTATTTGTCCTATCTTGACAATAAGAATGCTACATCACGGTAACCTGACATGAAAGTTTCAAAAAAAAAAAATATCAATGTTGGTAGAATTGTTACAGACAAATTATAGACATCGTGTTAGGAACAGAACGAATAAAACACACACACAGATTACAACCTGGTTTACACACAGGTAAATAACTACTAGATAAAAAGATTTTGGTACATTCCTTGTAACAAAATGTATCTTCGTATGTATTGAATAATTATCTGGAATTTTACAGTTGAAACTATATAAAACTTAAAATTAAAAATCCCTAGTCTCAATTAAAGTGTTTTATACACTTTTGACAACTTAAAATTGTATTTGGGTACATCAGAAAATGGACCCCCATCGACTGTTTAATAACGAAACATTTTACTTAATGCACTTAGTGTCGTCGAAATTTGAAAAAGAAAAATATCGGAATGGACTTGGGTAGGAAGGTAGGTAGGTTTTTTAAATGGGTCATTCACAAAGAATATTTAATAATATTATGGACAATACTGTTCATATACACCTTGATAATACACGTTATAATAACACTTATATTTTCATCTTTATCAATGGAAGATTCAATACTATTATAAAAGATGTATCCGGCTCCATTTGTAACTGGTGATCTTACAATTTTTACAAAGTATATTAAAAAACCTTCAGAGACGATAAAGTAAACTAATAATCGTCTGTCAGAACAGGAAATACAATTACTACCTTGAAAAACATATTGTGAGTACTAATAGTAATTACCCTTAATTTATATGAATCAACCACTTTCGTGTAAACTTGAGTCTGGTCAAAAAAAGTACAATGAAATTTTATATTAAAATCTTGTAAAGAAATCATCGAGTCTTCAAAATATCGTATTGTATGCACATTAAACTTTAGTCCCCTTTTTTAAAGTGGATCTCGGTCTGTAGGACCTTACACTTCAGTCCACTCGGAATCCTTGGTAACGATGTTTGTTTCGTTCAACTCTACTATCTGAAGGTACACGCGATTCTTCAACTTGTTAACCTATTGAAAAATTACAAAGCAGACGAGAATAGTTCATTGTAAGATTCTCCATTGTACATGTGACAGGAACACACACGTAATAATTCTTAGGACCACTTCAATTAATCCTTGGGAGTTCTTTACTTCACACGGATGATCTTTTTCAATTTATATATGAGTCAAACTCAAATCTCTTTGGATCCATTACATGTATAATTATTAGATATACTTATAAAAAAAAGAAAAGATCAAAATTACAAGAAAAAAAAGGGGTCTAAAGTAACAAAGAAACAAAATAAATATATTCAGAATTGTAAAGACAAAAGGAGGTATCAGTAAGAACAAGGACCAAAAAAACCTTTATTATAAATTCGACGAACGCATCTTACAAATTGGTCGGAAAATTTTGGTGTAAAAAATGGACAATTAAGTATTTGAAAATTCTTATCAAAAGATTTGAATGATCAGTACAACATATCCTTCGCATTGTAGGGACAACTCACTAGTTTCAAAAAGTTTCTTGTATAAAATATACATACTCTTTTATATTATTTATATAACTGTATCTTAGATTTAATTTATATTGTATTAGAAACTACTAACTCTTCACCACAAGAACAAAAACTTGTAGTCAATAAGAACATTACGAGTGTACACTCCACGACCTATTATGACCAAGTGACATTTATCTCAGAACGACGTCACCCCCGGAGAGTCAAGTACCCCCCAGTAGATACTCTTCTCTGGTAAATTATTCTTCTTGGAAGACCTTAGACAGAGTAGAAGGAGGAAAATTTTTATTTAAAGACGATACTTCTTGACAATATTACTTACATATCATATCGACCCCTAGTCATAAATACGAAAAAAATTTCATCATACTGTTTCTTCTGAAGTCTTTCACATCTTTACATTCATTACACTTGAAAACCTGGATAAGAACTTGTAAAAGAAGGGAGATATTTAATAATTAAAAAATCAAGTATGACTTTTCAGTTTCTATTACTGACCCACAAAGGATAAAGTAAATAATAGGGTTGAAATAACAAGAGATTTGTGGATCCAAAGTCACATCGTTCTCGACGTATATAACAAGTTATATGTGTCCTAAATTATCAAAATTGAATAGGAAACTTCTTAGATAATAACACAAAACTTTCTACGAAGACACCTTTAGATGAATTTTACGACATGATAGACCTTGAGAAAAATGATTATATTTACGATTAATTCAAAGTCAAATTATTTATCGTAATACGACTCTTTGTCTTCGTAATGAAAATACTATTCTATGAGTTTAAGAATGATCACATAAGATCAAAAATTCTCGGAGTAAAAATAAAGACACAAAGTAAAAAGATTAGTGGATCGAAAGAGGGTAGTGACCCAGGACTAAAGACAAGTGTACGTGATGGAGATTTGAATATAAGAGGTGGGACAAAGCGATTATTAGAATAAAGATGTGGACATTGGCCCTTTATCTAAAGCATGATCGGGTCGAGGTTCCGAAACGTTTCATAATTATCGTTCGGGACGATCTGAATTCTTATAGAATTGAACGAAAGTACACACCAATGTAACAGGATTTATAAATTCGGTGTAATGAAAATGATATTCTAACTATGAATGTACCTATTCCTGAATTATGGGTGAGAAGGCGAGGCGTCCAAAAAACATAACATACTTTGGACATTCGGTCAGTCCCTCTTAAAAAAAGTAACCAGGTAGACTACCTCGTTAATTTAATCGAACAAAGAATAATGATCATCAGTGATAGTAAATAAATAATAAATAAAATATAGTCTCCCGAAGGGAACACCGAGTCGACCATTTCTTAGACGGACATTACACCCTCTGGACCCAAGCTAGGGACCGAACCCTTCTAGGGGACCTCCTCCCTTTCCGATGGGTGAGGTTATAAGACTGGACCTCTTAACGTACGTGATATCAGGTACCCCAATGTTTCTTAGTCTGTGCTGACTCGCTGAAAGTGAAGGTGAATAAATATAGTCTTGTATGTTGGAAATATATGTCATAGAAGTCAGGATTCGTCTATGTGTCATAAGAGGAATCTTTCCAATGTACTAACTAGGTCCGACAAATCAGTGTTTAATACTTACGTTATTGACAAAAAAAAAGGAAATATGATACGACGGACCCCTTTCCGTCTTACTATCATCATCAGTTAAACACAACGAATGTTGTAAAATAAATAAATAACAGATTAACAAGGATATGTCTACATAAACATATGGAAGGAAATTCTTTTCGACTATGCTGTTTTAAAGTCGAATATTAAACTCTTATTAATTTTTTTGAAATGTCACTGTCTTTTTGAAAGGATAATGAAATGTTCCCTTCTTGCAAAATTTAAAACTCGAAGAGACTATATTAATTTTATCCTAATTTTTATATAACAAGTTATATAATAAAAAACAGTAAAAGTACAAAAAAAGTTTTAAATCTTTTATAATTAATTTTTCAATCACATTATAAAGTTAAGTCAACACTATAAATTAATACTTTCTTTTCCTATTTTATCTGTAGGAAATAGAAACTTTTGATATAGTGTTATATATCGTAATAACTAATAATGAAGGATTAATAACTGAATTTTTTCGTTGTAGTCACTGTCTCTTGTCTTACAAATGATAACTCAATTTCTTTACTTCAACTCTTCAAATTTATATATTTGAGTCTAATTCATATACTTCCCTAAAAATAAAATTACATTCGTAAAATACTCTAAATGGAGTGCGATTCATCTAAATAGTTCTGTTGAATATAAACAAAGGAAGGGATCACTATAGAAGGATAAAAGTTTTTGGTTTCAATCAAGGTTTAATTATATAACTCTCAACGACCTCCATTGGTATCACACAATAACATCTATACGTCAATTTTATTACTACTACGGACCGTATATGACTTATTAATTATTCATCCATTATGATAACAATGAAGAGAAAGGTATATGTAACATAGTATATTAACATATTTGTCGGGCCACTTACCATAAAAGGAACATAATACCTACTTCCTCGAATTGGAAACCTTTCGAACCATAGGACCAATTCAAGTAAGTACATCGATTTACCTTGTTGCTCCAAAGTATGGATCCGGACTGAGGTCTTGAGTCCGAGAAGTGGTGAAGTATTATCATGAAGATAAAACACAATTTATGAAATTGAGGAAAGTTTTCAACCTTCTAGAGTATAGTCTATTTCAAATTTCCTTTAAATTAATAGTTAGAAATTATATGTAGTGATCTAATCACTATTAGACGCATATCAATTTAGAACCATCTTGAAGTCACATAGTAAATCAAGAAAAAGATAAGTGCATATTGAGGTGAATTTACGAGACATAGTCAATAGGAAAAGAAACTCTAGAAGTTGTAAAGAAAGATCCGAAATCATTAAGTATAAGAATCTTCTAACGTGTCGAATGTAAAGAAACGGATCTCTACCTTTTGTCAGTAGAAAGTAAATTCGATAGGCAAAGAAATTTCTTGTCAATTGGGCCAAATTACATCAGGTCTTTCACGGATTAACGGGTGTAAAACCTGAAACTTCTAATACTGTGTCGGAGTTTTTCACTACCTCAGACCGTTTTCCACAAAAACAATCCGTCAACATACCTGTCTTTGTTTGAAAAGTCTACAAAAAGTTCTCTAATGAATAAATTTAAAAAGAATGAAACCATAACACTTCTCTTTACCTTCTATGTATACAAGTCGTAAATTTATAGTAAACCTTTTACAAAAATCCTTAATTTAGTAACGTATAAACCCATAGTCTTCGGGTTTTATTCTGTCTTGGAATTTTTTATTATTTATATAAAAGACACAATTTTTTTAATTTGGTCCTTTATAGTTATTAGGTTTCCCTTCTTTACGACATTCTTTGTCCACAATATAACGTAACCGATTTGACAAAAGGACACCTAAATCTAACATCACGATTTCCGACGAACATAAAGAGACCGAAAATCTAATGAGAAAGACACGAAAGATTACACAATCGAACTTGAGACGGGTGGAAGTAGGATCGACTTCTTTGTATGAGATAAAGTTATTCATTTATGTTAACCCCTCGAGGAAAATTTCTTTATTGAACCTACTTTAAAAAGAATTTCGTCTTTTAGAAAGACATTATACTTACTAATGGTTTTTACCCCTAATGAATTCCAATTTATCTTAAGGAAAAATGAACATCGAAGAAAATTAACCTCGGATAAACAAACAAACAAACAAACATAAAGAGGAAATCAAGAGGAAGTCATCCATACTACGCTGGGAAAAATATATACTAGAACTTTTTCTTGTCACCGCGATTCTCTTGTGACTGGTCCCAGAAAGTCGTAAAATTATGTTATCCAGAATCTTGAGACATCAAAATTAGAGTGTTATTGACTACAGAAAGAAATTCAATGACTTTTTTTATCTTTAAAATTTCCTCCAAGTCTCAAAAATTGAAGTCCACTCTTTTACCGACGAGACAAAGTCGCAGTAAAACATTTAACTTACAAATAACACGATTCACGATCTTTATTTTTAATCATTCGAAAGTCTCGTCTTTAACAATTTGTCACTGGGTGAAAAGAAAAAGGACAGTAAACTTGAATATGAAATAACAAATTAAACGACCTCTTATAATAAATTTAATATGTGAAAATTTATTTCAGGCTTCGGGTTAAAATACGAATTGTGCATGCTCTTCTTCTTCTCATTCAGTCCAGTCTCCGGACGAGAAGGAAGACGACGACGTTCAGTCACGAGCAGCGGATGAGGGGGATCAGAAAGACGAACCCAGTATCTGACGTTGTCACTTAGATAATCTGTACACTCTGTTCAGGGTGGAAATCCTTACGGTAGAAACACCTAACACGAACCTCTAAAAAGAAGACCGTCTTTCTATTAGGGAAGAACCATCAATTTTAATAACTATCTTAATACCATTACCCCGTCCTCCTCTACAAAAATAAAAGAACGGGGAACAAAAATGACTACATAAAACTCTGATGGTAATTCATCCATGTGATGCGATAAAGAGGTACAATGACCCCAATAAGTCTAAAATGATTAAGTTAATTATAGGTATTTGGGTTCAAACCAGACAACCCATCAACTCTTGGAATTTACATAAACAGTAAGAGTACAGACCAATTGGTTAAGCAGAAAAACAATTCAACAAAACAAAAATTTAGACAAAGATGAACCCACCGTTTCCTCTTATAACTCCCGTGACACTTTTAATGGACTTTTTCATAAAAGATTGTATTACCTATACATAATGAACTCTTTAAGATATCAAGTCAAATCAAATCTCGGTATTGAACGACGATAATCGTTCCCTTTCTAGTCTATGCTTTTACTTACCGTAAGGTCTTCATGAGTAACCACAAGAAAGATTATCCACTGAAGAAACCCGGACCTTACGTTCGTGTACTATAGGAAGAAATACTTATAACATGATTTTCCCTTATCGAGTTATAACGAACGACTAAATAAAAAGTTCAAGTAAAGCACAACTTGTAATAAAGATAAGGGAGATTTTACATTGTATGTTTTTACTTTATTTTAACATTTTTTATAATTTTAGTCACAGTCATGATAAATAGAGAATTTGAAAATACTGGAAACACTCTTTAAAATTCACCGTCAATCTTTTTCGAGAATGGAACTCTATATAAATATTTCTTTAGATATAAATAACCTACCTTAGAACCATACATGACATTCCAAAATAAATACTCAATTTTTTAGAAAACGATGGTACTCTTAAGTAAACCAATTGACTCACTATATGGAGCCAACTCCTAATCTTATAGAAGCAAAAAATCCAAGAAAGACCGAATCAGGTATGTAACAACTTTAGAAATGACCCTCTTTTAGAAGTTTAAAGGTTTAACGGTCGTATTTCTTTTAAGAGAGAAGAGGTCTGTCGGAATACAATCCTAAATATTCTAAAAAACCCCAACACAAAAAGTTACCGGAGTGTGTAAAAGGGAAAAGAAAAACTATCCTTAGAAAGTCAGGAAGATATGTCAACGTGGAACATGTAGTTCGCGGTACATTACAAGGAGGAATGGAGAGTTTCTTACTGAGTTTGGAACCCCTGGAGAATGACCCGAAAGAATTCATAATACGATGTCTTAAACTCATTCACTTTGAAGTTTAACACATATAAACAAAATATTCATTTACGATGTTTAACCCAGTCTTTGACATAAATAGTTAAAGTAACAATATTTGATCAAGTCTTTACGTATCAAATATTTTACATTATGGATTACTATTAGGACAAAGTTCGATTATTTTTTTAATATCAAATCATTCGGATGATAAGGGACCTCTTCCTTTACCGTTGGGTGAGGTCATGAGAACGGACCTCTTAGGGTACCTACCTCCTCAGACCACCCGATGTCAGGTACCCCAGTGTTTCTCAGTCTGTGCTGGCTAACTAAAGTCATCACTAGGGGAAAATATAAATCGATAGAGAAATGTATCATTCTGGACTTATTTACATAACCAGGACACAGTCAAGTCAAGTCAAGTCAACGAGTCAGCACAGGTCGAGATACGCTGGGGTACTTGACGTCGTGCGGTCCGGAGGGACAGGTAGTGGTTGAGGGCCTCAGGTGGGTTTGGGTACAGGTAACTCAGCCACTACGATAGGTCAGTACAGTAGGAGATAGTAGGGCAAGAGGAGGACGGGAGTTAGAAAGGGTCGTAGTCCCAGAAAAGTTTACTCAGGCGAGAGACGTAGTCCACCGGTTTCATAACCTCAAAGTCGAATTGGTAGTCAGGGAGGTCACTTGTGGGTCCTGACTAGAGGAAATCCCATCTGACCAACCTAGAGGAACGTCTACAATATATGAAACCTTATATGTAAAATATCCTCGAATTTTAAACATTATTTTTTCGATTTTGTTTGAACCTTTTTCTACATCAATTATGATCTAGTAGACCTATTTATCAACACAAACATACCATATATGTAGTTTCTTATGAAGAGCAAAAAAATAGAAAACCACTCTCACTATACATCTTACTTGATCATTTCACATACTAGCCCGACCGGTATTGACCTTCAAGAATGTCCTCAAGAATCAGGTCTATCTCACCTTAATCCTTAACACACGTTGAGAAGACTAGTCAAACCCTTTCGAACTTCCTCCCTTACTCTCTTAAATCCTCACCAATTTTGTAATCTCCTCCTCTCATGTTATTGGTATCCCATGATAAAACCTTTCCAAACCTCTTCCTTTGTTATTATCATTCTCATTATTTAACGATAATGAACCACCCTTTTTGACAAGTTTCCTCTAGTATACGTAATAGAGCAACTCAAATGTACTCAACCACAATAAAATACGGACAAAATGGTCACCCTGTATGTCTCTCCATTCCTTTGACCAGTTTTTAGAGTGTCCATCATTCCCCTTATAAAGTCTATTAAAACTTACGCTTTAAGTGAGAGAACTGATACTATGAAATGACTTTACAACTATGACAGACGACAGTATGTCATCAAAACTTCTTTGGACTGAGTATATTCTACTTTGTACCCCGGACTTCTGCATCAGAAATTTAAGGAAGTTTATTTGAAGGTGGACAAAACAAACACAGAGGTAATGGAACGGGTCACGGTCTATTAACCATGAACCTTTTATGAACAATATCTTAGTAAAACTTCCTATTTCTAATACCTACATTCAGTTTCTAGGAATTCCACTGAATTTTTAATGACTTAATCCAATTATTTTCCTCATTCTTTTCACGATTTCCTTTCATCAAGTTATCCTTACTTCAAAATTATTAGGTCCAATTTTTACTAATCCTGGACTTATATTCAGATCCGTCGTTTTTATATTTCCTTTCTCCTCGGAAGCTATTATATCTCCTTTCTAAATTCAGATATACCCTGTATTCTCTTCTAGTAAGACCTCAATTCTGAAAAAATTCTACAATGTTACTATTATCGATTACAAAGTACTTACAAATGGATCACGGGACGTCTACGACTCACTAAGGGTATATAATAGAGTAAATTAGGAGTGTCATTGAGGTAAAGTTCGAAACCCTTAAACACTTGAAACAGGAGACTACTATGTCAATCTATTGGTCTCTTGGTTCTGAGTCTAAGGTCACTGAGGTTTCGGTGTACGAATTAACAATCTGACGTAGTCGTATAGATACCACAGTACAACTAATCTATAACCCCTTTCAAACATCTCTCCCTTCTCTAAATATCTGTTTTCCATAAAAAGACGGTACAACGTAAATCCTAATCTCGTAGATCCCTTTACGGAACTTTTAGTGGACGAAAAGTTCACTTTACTGACTTTGTCTTACTATCGACAAGTCTAAACACACAATCAAGCGAAACTCGAACGACACACCACACCACACCGGGATCGCACGACCACGAACCTCTCTCCAAAACTCGAAAATCTATGTGAACAATAATGCTACGTACTAAGTCCACTGGACAAGTAGAGGACAAACTAGTCCATCACGTAACAGCAAAGTATGGTCTATAAAAGTCTTTGAACTGCTATCCCTCGTATCGGTTCTCACATCAGTACCATTACTTGATCCACGGACAAGATCCTTAAGACTGTCGGTAATCTTCCCAAACATTCCTAAAGAAGACTTCAAACTCTATGAGTCAATTTTTTAAGGGAAATGACTTTCTGTTTCTTAATTCAAGGACACTCTCCTACGATCTCATGTACCATATTTAAAACGTCTCTAAAATTATGTCGGTAAATTTTAACGATTCTAAAAGAATGGATGAAGTGAGTGTCGAACGAGAAATTTGGAACGACGACTTTTAATGCTTTTACTTCGGTTCAAAGATCTTTACATGGGTCTTCGCCCTTTGACTGTTATATCCTCTTTCCCCCAGTCTACCGAGTTCCTTAGACCTATTTATATGTCAGTCAAATTAGTAGAGTATAAAATCCTTTTTCTTTTTAAGTTCAAAATTTATAGAATATCTGAATATCTATGACCTCTAAGATCCTTGGAATCTTCTATAGATAAATTATTAACGGAAATAAAAGAACTACGGATCAATGTGCAGTAATGACGATCAGTCAGACAACTTAATTTTATGTATGAATATATGAATTTATGTATGAAAAAAATTTTTTTTTCCTTTATCTTTCCAGGTTAAAAAGATAGAGGAAAGAATAAGAATGAATAAGGAATAAATTAGTCATTTAGTGACTCACGAATGAAATATGGTCCGATAAAAGACAAGTGACCCCTATACCGTCAATTTTGACAGAAGTACCTCAAATACATCTCTCTCAGTGCCTCTCTGTCTGTTATTTGTTTATTTTACATATGATACAATCTACCACCATTCACCTCTTTTTTTTAAAAAAAAATTTCTAAGACTACACGCATCAACAACGTCAAAATTATGGACATAACGGTAAATTATGGATTGTATCTCTTATAAGAGTGGTTTTTCCACTGGATATTTTTTTCTGGGTCACCTCTCCTTCAACACTCAATACACAGATGTACCCTCTTCTGGAAAGATTTGTCTTCCTTCTCGTTGACGTTTCTAGGACTCCACCTCCAAACGGGCACAAGTTCCTTGTCACTTCTCTGGTCACACTGACCTTGTCTCACAATTCCTACAGTCTCTCAATGTCCTCAGGTACAGTACATCCCAGAACATTATCTAAAACTATTGAAACTCAAAAAGAGAACTTCATCCTTTTGTGACTTCCCCAAAGTCATCTTTTTACTAGACTAGACTAAATCAAACATTGTACAACGACCTACTTTCATTTGACTTTTCTCTCGGTCTCCGCCTTCGTTCCTCTGATAAATCCTTCCATAACACCATTAGATTCTCTTTGGTACACTGAATCTATTTTCACCAACGTCGCCTTCGCCTACTTTTCACCAGTCTAAAACGAATGCAAAATTAAACGTGGTCTAATTACACTGTATTCTCTTTCTCTTCTCGGTTCTTACTGAATTTTCAAACTCTGGATTCGTTGAGTTTCATACCTCTACGGGGATGCACGTTAGGTTTTTCGTTCCCTCTTTGTAATGACTAAAAATTACAAAATTCTAACTCTATGGGTGTTTTATAAGTTCATCTCTAAAATTCATCTCTCAACCTATACATTCAGATCTCACGTCCTCTCTGCAGTGTCAAAATCCCCAAAAAGTAGACCATCTACCCTAAATTTTCGATCTTTTGAAAAACTCTTTTGGTTCCCTGATATTGATCTTCTCTCTTTTCCAGGTTTCTAGTTATTTGGAAATCTATGAGGCTACAGAATGTATACATATATTCCAATTCTATGTACTTACAAAATTCACTACGTCACTTCTCTCTCTCTGTTAAATCTTCCATCTATGAGACACTTTGTTGACCGGATTAAAGAGTTTTTCAGCCTCAAAATTTTTTCACCTCCTTTGTAAAGGTCTAATTTCTCTACCTTGTTAGTTTATGTCACCTACTTCGAACTAACGTCAGACTAACCCCACCACTTTAATATTTTCCGTAAACTCAATGTAATTACAGAATTACGACGATTACAATGTTTCCTCTTACCGGAATAAGAAATCCATATACGGTTTCCTAATTCTTTTCTTCAAAGAGAGACGATCTCGAATTATTTACCAAATCAAGTCTTATATGTACACATCCATATGTGTGGTCGTTTACACCGTCTCATGATTGTCGACAACTTAACGAAAACTCAAAATACAAAAAGTAAAAATTTTTTAAATAAGAAACCAACTTCCTATTAACGAAATGTCTTAAAACGACAAAAGACAAAAAAATAAAAAATTTTTGTAAAATAAAACATAACCCCATATCGACTAATTGTTTGTTACGACATTATCTAAGTCCACCCATTACTTCACAGAGTTGGTATGTATATGTACATAGGTGAGAGGGGGTTTAAGGGGAGGGTAGGTCCGACGGTGCATTGTAACTCGACTCAAGGTAGACGATATGTCATCCAGGAACAACCAATAGGTAAAATATATATCGTCACACATGTACAGGTAGGGTCTGAGGGATTGATAGGGAAGGGGGTCAAGAACAGGGGTATACGAAAAGTAAACTTTTCACAGTATTATGTTTCTCCTTGATTTTTACTCTACATCCATACTCTTCCTTGATTATACATCACACCATCAGATTTTTCCTTCTGAGGAACTCTTTCCTCCCTTCGGTTATCTTACAACACAAAACCTTAGTTTCCCCCCTTTGTAAACTCGTCCTTCCTCACTAATAAACACAACGCAAAAACTAACTAGTTCATGTTTTACTCTTCATTTTGGTGACTTCGTGTAACCAGTTGCACCTGCGATGACCTGGGAACCGTCCTCGTCAGAATCACATTGTCATACCTGTTTTTCGGAATAACCACACTCGTTTTCTTTCTTTCCCTCCCCTCCTAAATCTAAGTCCACCATATCACTTAAGAGATCCCCCTAAATGTATGAACATTTCCCCCGTCTTTGTTATCCCATCTTTAACTCCCTAATTCACCTCAACTCATAAACAAAAATCTTTCCTCTTCATTGGGTACAACTACCATTTTAACCACTATGGTCTTTTCAACATTTAAAAATTTTTATCAACATAAACAAATACTGACGTGACCCAGAACCAACGAAACACACCCGAAAGAGAACACTCACCCCCGATGAGAAGTAACACCACGAGTCTGAAGTCCACGTCCGAAGTCTTCAACGTCGTGTACCTGAGTCATCAACACCATGATCCCGAATCAACAAGGTGTCGTACACTCTAGAAGGCCCTGGTCCTGAGTTTGGGTACAGGGGACGTGACCGTTCACCTAAGAATAGGCGACACGGTGGTCCCTTCAGGTTCAACTTCATTTAACAACTTATCTCTTCTTAACCTTAGATAGGGTGTTTACCTCCTCTTCGTGACTGCTAAGTAATATCTTTACCTTTCAATGCTGCATGTCCGTTCACACCTGACTACACGACCCTTGAGCATCTATGACAGAAAACTGACGAAATGAAAAAATCACTTTACTTCGTACCTGTAGTCACCCCTTACTCACACTCCCTCCTCTAAACTCTTCACTCCTGTTCCATACTTAACAATACATCTTCTCACTTCCTCACTCACTTGGTACCTTTATGTCCTACTGACGACGCATCATCGTAAATCCTAAGAAAACTCGATTCAGTAGTACTTAAATTTCACTAGTATTTAAGTTTCCAGTTGCACCAACGTATAAAAAAAGGAGGTCAGGACAAAGTGAGGAACCCTTTCCTAACCTTATTTCTAAATCAATATCAACAAGTCACGACGTTCTCGTCCATTCTCTCAACTCCCTACACGTTCCCTCCCTAAAATTATCAACTGGCACCTGTCCCATATAAGTCAGGACTTTTACACCCGTGTCACAACAGACGTCCTGTAGAACAACATTTAAAACCAGACCCCGAATCATCGACCTCTTTTTGTGAATCCTTTTCTTTGTAGTCTTATGACTTCGGGTCGGGCCCTGCCCACCAGATCGTAAACTTCTTCTAACTTTTTCCGTTTCAGAGTTATAGTCGTAAATTTCCCAGTTCGTCTTCTTTTCGGTCAGTTTTGTCTTGAGATCCTAAGTTCTAAAAAGACACATGTCCTAAACTTTAGGAATTGTTTCACAAACAAAGAGTCGGGAATCATTAATGATTCTGGTTTTTTTATGGTAAAAAAGTGAATTAAACTGATTAAAATCGTATATTCGTCGGTACACCATAGTCTGGGTAGTAAAATAGAAACGACATGAACTCAAAAAGAAACATTACAACAACTTCTGATGTAAAGGTTAAATTAGTCAACAGAGTTTTATTGAAACAGTGTTTTTTTACTCATGGTCAGGTAATGGTAATGATTACTTTTTTCGGTTATAGAATGGTTCTTTTTAGGGAATACTAATATGTCACCTTCACTCTTTATCTAAATTCCCGGATCTAGACTATCTATCTCACGGACTACTTGATACCTTACTCCAAGCACTGTAACATGTCCTCTGTCCCTAGTTCTGGTAGGGGTACCTTTTCTTTACGTTTTTTTCGTTTTACCGACAGACCCTCCGGAATGTTTATCGACACTTTTCTTCTCTTTGTTTTTCGTTTCCTCTTTTCCTTTCTATATTCGTAGACTTACGTCTCAAGGTCTCTTGTCGTTCTTCTCTATTCTTTCGGAAGGAGTCGCTAGTCACGTCTCTTTATCTCCTTTTGTTGTCTTACCCTTTCTGATCTCTAGAGAAGTTCTTTTAATCTCTATGGTTCCCTTGTAAAGTACGTTTCTACCCGAACTATTTCCTGTCTTTACCAGACCTGGATTGTCTTCGTCTTCTATAATTCTCCACCGTTCTTATGTGTCTTCTTGACATGTTTTTTCTAGAAGTGCTGGGTCTATTAGTACTACTACATTAGTGAGTAGATCTCGGTCTGTAGGACCTTACACTTCAGTTCACCCGGAATCTTTCGTAGTGATGCTTGTTTCGATCACCTCCACTACCTTAAGGTCAACTCGAGAAAGTTTAGGACCTTCTACTACGACACTTTCACGACGTGAGTTATACGGTCGTTTAAACCTTTTGAGTCGTCACCGATGTCCTGACCTTTTCCAGTCAAAAGTAAGGTTAGGGTTTCTTTCCGCTACGGTTTCTTACGAGGTTGATGGCGTGTTAACGTAAGTAGAGTGTACGATCATTTCATTACGAGGTTTAAGAGGTTCGGTACGAAGTCGTTATGTACTTGGCACTTGAGGGACTACAAGTTCGACCAAAATCTTTTCCGTCTCCTTGGTCTCTAGTTTAACGGTTGTAGGTGACCTAGTACCTTTTTCGTTCTCTCAAGGTCTTTTTGTAGATAAAGACGAAATAACTGATACGGTTTTGGAAACTGACACACGTAGTGTTATTTGACACCTTTTAAGACTTTCTCTACCCGTAAGGTCTGGTGGACTAGACGGAGAACTCTTTAGACATACGTCCAGTCCTTCGTTGTCAATCTTGACCTGTACCTTGTTGTCTGACCAAGGTTTATCCTTTTCATCATGCAGTTCCAACATATAACAGGGGGACGAATAAATTGAAGATACGTCTCATGTAGTACTCTTTACGACCTGACCTTCTTTGTGTTTGACCTTAGTTCTAACGGCCCTCTTTATAGTTATTGGAGTCTATACGTCTACTCTGGTGGGAATACCGTCTTTCACTTCCCCTTGATTTTTCGGAGAACTTTCACTTTCTCCTCTCACTTTTTCAACCGAATTTCGAGTTGTAAGTCTTTTACTTCTAGTACCATAGACTAGGGTAGTGAAGTACCCTTTATCTACCCCTTTGTCACCTTTGTCACGGTCTGAAATAAAAACCCCCCGAGGTTTTAGTGACGTATACCACTGACGTCGGTACTTTAATTTTCTGCGAATGAGGAACCTTCCTTTCAATACGGGTTGGATCTATCGTATAAGTTTTCGTCTCTGTAATGGAACGGTTGTTTCCAGGCAGATCAGTTCCGATACCAAAAAGGTCACCAGTACATACCAACACTCTCAACCTGACACTTCTTCCCACTCGTGGCTTCTTAACTACGAAAACTTGACACCACAACCTCTTCTGAGAACTCTCAGGGAACCTGACGTTCCTCTAGGTTGCTCAGTAAGACTTCCGCTAGTTGGGACCCTAAAGAAACCTTCCTTACTACGATTTCGACTTTGAGGTCATGAAACCAGTGGAGTACGCTTCTCAACTGAGTAACCTTTTCTGAGACTACGACCCTCCCTAACCCCCGTCCTCCTCTTCCCCTACTGTCTCTTACTCTACCGACCTACCGTAGTGGCTGAACTACCTGTATTCAGACTCACTTGAGGCCCTCTACCACTACCTGTCCCTCCGGACCGCACGACGCTAAGTACCCCAACGTTTCTCAGCCTATACTGTCTCGCTGACTTGACTTGACTTAGACAACATCTAATTTAATTCAGGCTATAGACCACAAAAATAAAAGTCTTTGTAATGAGAAAATATCTAACAGAATAAAATAAGAAATTATAACTCACTGTTGTCTAAAAGTATACCGTTCCTTCAATGTCATCTCTTTATACCATACTGTTTTCCGAATCAAATCTCGGACAAAATTTCTTCCTTTACACATCCTTTTTATAAAGATTTAATGGTAAACTTAAGATGTAACTTTAAGTGGATATTCTAATTTTTAACATATTTTCAATACATAGTACAAAATACTAAACTTTATAAATTATTAAATCTATATAAATTTCCAAGAAATTTTTACGCCATCAAACTTAGTCAGATTTATCATCACTAAGTTTATAAGAAAAAAGGGGAAACACTTCATGAAGTCTACTATATCAGTAAATTTATTATTAAACCCGACTAATATCCAACTTCTAATTTATTATAGACCAATCCCTATTTTTTCACTTGGACTTACACAGTGTATACAAAGACACTAGGTCAAATCTTTAAGCCCCAACTCAAATTATTCTCAAGAAACTAAATTCCTTCATTTTCAAAATCAAATCGTCGTCCTACACCACAAAGTCATAAAATTTGAACAGACTCTCCTTTTTTAATCAGGTGGACAAAAAAAAAAATTGTATTACAAAAGTCATAATTAAGATGACGTCTAAGTGGACAGAATATTCAACTGTAAACTTTGTTCCTCAGAGTCCTTTTTCAAGTAAAAATCATAAGTTACAACAGAATGCACCTTATTTCAATTCATCGTGTTTCACATTAAGACGACATTAGAACAAACCAAACCGTTACACCAATATCTTGAGAGGGGAAATGCCACAATGGAACTTCTTCTAAAACCTTTGTGTGAACCTGGTCATCTCGGTATGAAGAAAAGACAAACTTCAGGTATGATTGCCTCGACGACATGCAAATTCCTGGATTTCGTACAATGACATTGGTTATGATTCATAAAGAAAAAGTATCGGGTGAATGAAAATTTTTCGTATTTATAAAAATTTCTTGAATTTCGACAGAAACGTTCGATAAGGATTTGACATGAAAATTATTCTTTTTTATCAGTATGAAACTCCTAGTAAAAGTTAATACTTTGAAGTGTTCTACGTCACAAAAGAACGTACAAATTGTATCTTTAACCAGTCAAGAGTCTTGGTTTACGACACCTCCTAGGTGCCGATACGGGAGTACCTGGGAGATTATTCGTCTCCTTCTGTCCCACTCGCGACGTAGACCTTGCACGGTTTCGCAGCGGAAGGAGGATGACGTCACTACCCTTTCGACTCTCGTTGACTCTCTTTTCTGCGGTCGAAGGGGGTCTGAGTAAAAAGAGAACTTATGTTCGACTCGTCAGTGTATAAAAATTTTACAAAAAATTTTTTTCCTTACAATATGTTTTAATATTTACTTTTTTTGTTGTCACATTCCAATCCGGAATGATTTCTGACCTGTCAGCTGGAAGTCCGCACGACTACTTTAACAAAACGAACTGATTTTGAAGTGATATTTGTCGATGTAGACTATGTGTCGTTATTGTCATACAAAAGTATCTCATAAGTAAAAAGATTTTAAAGATGGTATTTAGTATAGTCATCTCCATGTGGACTTGTTCTTAATGAATCACTATGGTTTTTGTTGTGTTCTAATGGAGAGAATTTTTTAAGAATGACCCCAAATTGTTCTTTGTCAAAAAACGAATGAATGTCTAATAAAAAGAATAATGAAATAAATAAGTTTTTTATAAATAACTCATGGATCAACTATGATTCGTTGATTTACTTGTCATTTTTTTTTTTGTTTTTATTTATCGAGTCCTAGAACCTCGAAAGTAGATCAATCTCCCCTGTGTTATTTATCGTATGTATTCGTTTACTAATCTTTAGATTCACAATACCTCTGTTTTCTTCATCTCTTCCCCTTTACTATGAACTCCACGTCTCTCGACTACGTCTAAAGTCAAGAAACTCTTCTAGTCTCATACGGATTGATAACTATATTATTTTTATCATTTTCCCTTCAATTCTTTTATCAATTATACTAATTACAAAAAGAAAAGAAGTTTCAACCTCATATTAACGAAATGGTACAACACAATCAAAGACGACATGTTGTTGTACTTACAAAAAGAAAAAGGTCGACCTTATCAGTCTACTAAAGTCAAGCACTTCGGTTTCGGTAAGGGTCCGGACTACCATAACTTACCTCTTTATTTATGTAGACACATCTTCCATCAAAAGGGTGTTGATGAAGTACAAATGGTAGGTTGAATAGATCATGACTGTCTTCGTGAACTTATTAAAGTCGAATATAAAGTACATTTTCATTATGTAAATATAGGATTCACCAAATATTCAGAAATTAGTATTCTAAAATTAAAAATTTTGTACTACATTTGAAGAAAGTACCATTCTTTATTATTTGTTTAAATCCACAATTTACAAGGACGAGTACATCCACGTACTCTTCAGACGTACGCAGGGAGTACGAACATCAACCGACTTTAAATCAAAGTACTCACATCCGCCTTCTTTTATGAAAGAAGTACACTACTAAGAAACTTTACTTTAATCAAAAAATACGAATTTATAACTATTAACTATATTCGAACTCGAACTAAAATACTGATATTTAACTAAAAGGAAAATTTTAATTTACGACACTCTATCAGATAAGAGATTTTAATTAAATGTACATCAACTTATGAAGAAATCCGACCATCTTTGACTGAAGTTCTCCGTTATGACAAGAGTGTCTAAGGTGCAACTACTGTAAACATTTAGAACTCTATTTTTCCGTAATTTCCCAACTTTAAACCGTAAACATCCTTTTGTAGTTTAAATTTTATAAAATTAGAACTTAATATTAGGTTGTAAAATTCTCAAATATTTACACTTTAACTTAGAGGACGAAACCACAAACCAAACGATTTAACGTGTCACACAAATATAATAAGATCAATGAACCAAGAACACTTATAATTTATGTCAAAATTTCACGATACGTGACACACTAAACTATCAAACTGTATACCGTAATAGACAAGATTCTTCATGTCACTATTATTATTTGAGAAAAAACTTTATCGGAAAGGTTCGTTAATTTTTTTCCTTAAAATTTTTAATACCTGGACTAATCTAATATACTGTATGGATTTCAATTGGAGAGGTAGTCTAAGTGTGAAAAAACTCCAGAAGGGGGAGTAAGATTGTTGAAATAAGAGAAAGACAAATCAGGGAGAGTTGAAATATCGTATGTATCTAGAAGAATAGAAACTTTTTATGAGAACTGAACTAGGATGACTGAGTTTCATCTAGGACGACCTAGAAAGACATGAAAAAAAAGAGAAAAAATCACGATTTTAAGAATTTGAGATCAAAATTGGACGACGACCGTAATAAAGTCGGGGGTAAAGTAAGGATTACGGAAAGTAATAGGAGGGAAAGAGTGAAAATAGAAGTCAAAGGAACAAGAGAATTTATCTTAGTCAAACATAGACATACATTCGATGAGAATAAAACACCCACTTCCCACTCATCTCATTCCTACTTCTGTACCTTCCATTACAACCTTTGTGTGTCTTTTAAAGTTTTTTTATTTATTTATCTTGGTTCGAATTTTTTTTTTTTATACACGGGACTCGCCCCCCGTCCCCCCTAAAGGAGAAGACAAGAGAACAGAACTGGTGAACGACGAAGTAACGGTTGTTCAGTGGCAACAGTGACGTAGAAAAATTTCGGTAAATCAGTGTGGTATTAAGAGACATGACAGACGACAGGAGCACCATAATTTGGAGATGAATGTTTCCGTAACTGGAAAAAGGACGATCTGTTTAGTCACCAGAAAATTCCATTTAAATTTTAATGAAAAGACACCATAAACTGTGACTGACATAGAGAACCATATCACGAAAATAAGAAAAACTATTGAGAAATAAGAAATTGAATATAAATAAGAAAAGTGTCATCCAAGGACTGAGCGATTAAGAAGTCTTTAGAATGGATGAAAACACTAAATCTGAATTATAAAAACACCAAATCTGAATTATGGACACGACCAATGAAGTAAAATCTGTAGAGTGAAATTAACATAGATGAAACTATCAAGTATCGATAATATTTTGACAAAAGACATTCGTATTTAGATTCTTCTACGTCAACGGTAATACATCCAGTCTTTGACAGTTTTATAACCGTCAAAGTACATTAAGTTCGTTTATTTTTTGACTTCAAGAGTAAAATTATTATAGAACAAATATACACGTAAATTGTAACATCTTGGAAAACTGCCTTGTTTATGTCGTTCTCGACACGTACTTTTTGTCTTCAAACTATACTAGTTCCTAGTCAAAAATTTCCATTTATTACGTAGTCTAATTGAGATCTTTGTAATCACGTGATCACACGAAACTTTTAATTTTTTTTGTTCATACATTATCCTTTCTTATCGAGACCAAGGACACTATACCTCGTTAGTCACCCCGTGTCATCCCTGAAATAATGAACTTAAATCTTTACGAAACGGAGGTGTCTCTAGACTGAGACGAAAATGAGTGTACCGAAAGTAAAACACCTATATCGTAAAAGTGTCACTCGAATAATTCGAGAGTTTTACTTACTTATTTTAAATTTCCTGAGGAAAGAGAGGAATTTTACAGCCCCTTGGACATGGAAATCTTCTGTCGGTACAGACAAGGTACAAAAAGAAGACATATGGGTTAACATTGTTCCTTGATCTCGAGGTAAAATAGAAATAAATACAAAATTCTTTAATTTGTTTTACACACACACGTACGTGTGTAAAATATATATATTTCAAATCAGTATATATACATCTGACATCAAATAAGGAATCGAGGGATCAGGTGTCATACTTAATTATTTAAGTTACTATAAAATTATTTATAATTATTTAATTATTTATAATTATTTAAATTATTTATAGTTACTAAAACGATTCTAACCGAGGATCGAAGGTCATTAAGTTGTCATGTCTCATTTTTGTGTAACTATCTTTATACATAAAACTCTGTATCTCTCACGAAGTGTCTTCTTTCTCTATTCCTTAAAATCTCCAAATCAAAAAAACAATAGTTCTGTAGGTTCATCTAAACTACTATTAATTTTTACGTTCACATAGTATAATTGTTCGACAGGAAGTTTAATCCGGGAGAGTCAAACAGTTGGTCTTATCTTTTAAAATTTACTTTACCTTAAGAAGTCCCGTTTGGTTCTTAGTTTATCCCTTATAAAACAGATAGTATAATTTAACTCTTGAGTTTTTATCGTAAAGATGTAACAGTAAGAATAATTACTCACACGAACGTACGTACGATTCGGCGAAGTCAACACAGACTGAGACGTTGGGACATCTGGTATCAGACGGTCCGACGAGACAGGTGCCCTAAGAGGCCCGTTCTTATGATATCATCGAACGGTACGGGAGGAGGTCCCCTAGAAGGACTGGGTCCCAGCTCGGGCGTAGAGAATTCAGAGAACAAAACCGTCCACCCAAGAAGTGGTGATCGCGGTGTACAGAAATGAACACTAACAAATCCATATTTTGGTTATAAAAATCAGTCAACTTGTTAACTTCATTCTTGTTTGAGTTTCTAACGTCGGTGTAAAAAACCATCACCCGGATTAAAAATCGAATATATGTTCGTAAAGTAAAAGGAAAAAAAAGAAGAATTTTTAAGATAAGTGAGAGGGTCTAAGTAACATATTTTATGAAATAAATGAGAGAGGAAAAATTTATGTTAAAAATTAACTGTCTCGAAAGATCTATCTTTTATTCGGTTAGTTTATTAACTTCATCAGAAAGGGACGAGAGAGTTTGGGTTTCCAAAACATAATTAATGAAAGTATAAAATTTACTGTAGAATTAGACACTTATTTATAATTATAACAGACAACGAACAAAAAACATGGTGGACACACATGTGAAGAAATATTTACTTAAACTTGACATGTCTACATTTCAAAAATTTATTGTAAAACAAAGTCTACTGTCTTCGTTATGAAAATGAGAACAATTTTTGAACTCTCTAATTTTCGTATGTGTTTTTACAGTGGGGTTTAAAATGACGGATCCCTTTAGTGACAATTGTAAGATTATTGAGGGGAAAGTCAGGAAAGAAAGTGTATATAAAATCCAAAATTCTTACTAAAAAAGAAAGAGAAGGTCAGTACCGTGTCTAACTTTTTGTCTTTTCTAAACTTGTCATATGATGGAAATTCTCGACGATATGACTTTTCTATTGACCGGAGATAAAGAATTATTTCTTGTCATCATTGTAGTATTATGCAAAACAGATGGAAGTAGCACCAAAGAAAAATTACCAAGAACAAAAGTACAAAATAAGAATTCTGTATGAATATATTTCTCATGTATAAAATAATACTACAAAGGATTATTTTGGGAAACTAAATTTCTACATAAAAACTTTTACAAATGTAACTACTAATCATTATAATACCGTACTTAAAAGTCCTCTAGTCTATTTCATAAAAACCCCTTAATAGACTTGTTTATTTTCCAAAAACGATATTGAAATTAATTAACATGGTGTACGATTGTGACTTCTCTGTACACCTGAAAAAACCTTTCCCAGACTAAGGATGTAGGAATTTCATCCTGGAAGTTATCTACCAAACAACGGATTCAGACAAGATCACTTCACTTCCAAACTCAGTTAATAAGTCAATGAACTTCGTTTTACTGTAGAGACTAAAGTGACTTTCTTGATGTCTCCGTCCTTTATGACCTGTCAACGGGATTCGGGAGTGAACTGACTAGTCCTTTCTGACTCCGAGACCAACACATGTATTATCATAAAGTAATCATGGAGTGTACGGAAACCACCTGAGTTCTAACGAAATTTAAAACACAACTCGTTGTCATGTAAAACGTGATCATTATACTCGCGATTGAGACATAATATGTCGTCAATCCCTTAACAAAACTTCTTAACCAAGTCACATCTGTAAAGTTTTTCTAATTCAACAGACACGAAATACTATCGAATCACGTTATACGGGAAACGAAATGAAGGGTAAAAGGACGAAAATAAAAAGGACTATACTTCGTTTGTCTTTGACTTTCTAGTTTTAACTCTAATATAGGATAACTATCTAAGTCTCAAAATAGACACATATTAATATCCTAACATTAGATTTGACCTTCAAAATCATCATTCGGTGATATTTTACAAGATCTATTCTGTATTTTAATAATATTTATTTTCGTATCGTAAACATTTCCAAAGAAAAAATCATAAAGAAAAGGTGTTCTTCTTTATCACCACCGACGATTTTTTCGATGTCACAAATAATTCCAACAAAAACCACATTTATAAACATTTAACCAGTCACGGACATTTAAATTTATATTTATTAGAATTTTTTGTCAAGATTGAAAAAGTTTTCCTGACACATGTTGAAAAAAATCTGGACGACACCGTGTCAAACAATGGAGATTACATAAACCTAAAAAACGTCTGGTTAAGTTTACGATTCTGAACGAAAAACTGAACATTTTCCACGTATAAAAGTAAAAAAAGAACAAATTTTAAAACATACTAGTTTACCTTATTTCAAATATATACTTTTAACAACTATACAAAAAAAAGCCCCCTCCCAAACAAAAAAAGACACTTTCAGAAATGAAGACTCTACTCTAACTCCCACATCAAGAGTAGACCTTGACTTGACTTAGGCCAATAACACACATTAATAAATCTAATACGTCTCTTAGAACTTTAGTTTAAGTAAGAATCAATTCGGTCGATCGGTGTAGTCGTGGATAAAGAGACCGTAATAATCCTTACTTCGAAAGGTGTGTCTACTTAAAAAGTCAAATGATCACTAATTACGAAAGCTTCATTAATTCGATTGAAAAAAAAAGACCTTTAAAGAGAATTTACATAGAATATGACACGTTGAGAAGAAATAGTCTGACACAACCTAAATTAATTATAAGATCATTACTGAGACCCATTATTATTTATTATCGGTATCATGAGGTATTAGGAGACATCGGGAGTCCACAGATCCCGTAAGAGGGAGATGTCACAATGTAAGGATCATTTTGGGGTCTTAAATAGAACCTGTAGAAATGACTGTGACAAAAGAGTCGAAAGTCACTGGTGACCGCCGGGGCAGAGTCACGAGGACGAAAAGTCGACATAACGATATTGTTTATCTAGTTTTACAATTATTTAAATATGGGTTAACATTTAGTCATGTTTGACCCATAACATTTAGTTATGGGTCAACATTTAGTTTCGATTCTAACACATGAACACTGACGATTTATACAGTCTATTCACCATACAGTTATATACTCTTCAAAAATCCAAAAATTTAACAAAAGTTATAAACACAACACTTATTATGTACGAAAATAAAAGACAAATACAACTAGACCGGTAAAGACAAATAAACGTAATAATTCTTTCATCACGATCTTTCAAATTTTGTACGTCAAACATGACTTCAAGATTTGAAACCTAACCAAACTCGATCCTAGAAGTGTTTAGAACAACTGACATCAATCACAAGGATTGTTTAAAACTCAATTTACCTCCCTTATGTGTTACTGATGGACGCCAAAACTAATCATAAATTATCTAAGGGTATCGACATTAACCAAGGAAAAACAGGATCACTCGTCTGTAAACCCTAATGATTACGTTATACATTCTCTTCCGTATAAAGATTACAATTTGGACTAAATCACTTGTGACCTTCTGACCTGAGACGACAGAAGGGAGTGTACCGGGGATCGACTACGAAGTCTTGACGTAGAGTTGATCGACGTCCAGAAAACGAGTGTCTGGATTACGTGTGTGTGTTCGAGTACAATCACCCCTTACGACGGATTAAATGTAAATAGTATCAATTGTTGAGATACTTATCTTAAACGACATTAATTTTTAGTCACAATCGAGAAGATCGGTATTTTAGTAGGAATACTTTTTTTTATACATTTCTATAGAGACGAACATGTATCGACCAGAACCAGGACCAGAGAAGTCACGTCCCCTGTCACTAATTCGTGGATTATACACGATTCATGAAACGATTCGCAGGTACGAACACTCTTTACCCCTATCACCCTGTTTCTACTCATTGTTTGAATACCAGATCACCTTCTTTCTCTGTGTTTTGTTAGACTTGTATCCTATTACACCTTTGAACTTCGTCCTTATAACTTGAATTCACCCCCTAAGGTCTCTTCCCATATCAGAACTTACTACTCATATGTCCATTTATTTCCACCTTTCTTTCAAAGTCCCCTCTCCTTAAACATTTATTTCTGTCCTGCCACACTGAACTATATACCACCTTGAGGACTGAAGATTTCTTCTCTCCTCCGTCGATACTACACTCAATAATCGCAAATAGAAGGGTTCCTCGAACCCGAAATCAGGATCTCGTCACCTTTCGGTAACTTCAGAGAATTCGTACCCGTACACTGCTAGACCCGGAAACCCAACTTAAAGTCTGTTTTGTCTGAAACCGGTTACATCCCCTTTAATAAGGAGAAGTATCAAATTCTAAACACCTCTATTTTCAAAGGATAGACTTATTAGGTCCCCAGTGACTCTTTCTCTTGTGTGTCAAATAACTAAACGTTTATATTTTCCTCTGTTCCCAAGTTTTGACCCGCAAACTTTACCCGTCTGAAACAGAGGGTAAGCCAGCCAAACGATCGTTCCTCTGGAACTTGTTCGATCCATCCGTAGCCTCGAGAAGCCTCGGTTTGGTCGTCGTCAGTTTGGATGGCGTCGTCTCGACCGCCCCGTATTAATGCTCACGGACTTGATCATCCTTCACGAGACGAGACATTCTCTTATCAATTCAACCCTATTCCCGGTGACTCATCGAGTCGAGCCGGAGTTTGGGTTTCGGATGACTTGGGTGAGATCTCGTCTCCGTCCCCGGCCCACGGGTTTCCGGGCGGTCCTTCGACGGACCTGACCCCACCCCTCCCGGCCCCTTTGACCGTCTGCGGCCCCTTCTGTCTTCGGCTCGGGCCCGGGTCGAGCCACCGCTTTGGAGAACTGCGGAAGATAAATTTCAGCGCCCCGGGTGGGCGGGGGCCCTCCCTTGGGCTCGGCGGCGCGGCCCGGCCTCCGCGGCAGTCTCGCTCTTGTCGTCCGCGCCGCGCCCGCCGAGGCCGAGGTCGAGGCCGGGCCGCCCGCGCTACCGCTCGTCGCTGCCGTCGGTCCGGCGCCTCTCGCGGGAGCCGCGGCTGCTCCTCCTCTAGGCCCGCGGCCTGCGGCTCCTCGTCAGCCCCCCGCTCCTCCTGCTCAGCCGGCACCTCAGCCTCAGCCTCAGCCTCGGCCTGCGGTCCATGCGCCCGGGAGCGAGTCCGGGCCCCCCGCCGGCGGCCCCCGCCCGTCCGCGACGCGCCCGGCCGCGGCGTGGGACGGAGGGAGAACCCGCGGGCGCAAGCAAAGGGAGCTCGATTTGCGAGGACGAGACCCCCGCGACGGAACACTTCTCGAACTTCCACGAGCGACAGTCGACCTCACTGTCCGAGCGGACGTCGCGGCTCAAGTAGGGAGGGGTGGGGAGGAGGAAGTAAGGGCTTGGGAGTGGGGTCGGGCGAGGAACACTGAACGGCGAGAACAAATAAGGGCCCCTAAATGAACCCAGGACGTGTCAACACGTCTTTGCAAACATAAACAGGGTTTCGGATCCTTGTTAGAAATTTCGGACTCGATCTCCCCTTCTCTCACACCCCAACCCCCCTCCGGCTCTTCCGAAAAGACCTTTGAAACTTGCTGACCTCGAGAGGACTTACAGATCACGACCGGATTCAACGATCTTCTGCCGAAGCAAAACCATGTTTCCGGGTATATAAGAGACCTCTTTTCTTCAAACTTAAAAACAGTGGGGACGATAATTTTATGACAAAGAACAACAACAACAAACTAAAAAACCAGCGTTTGTAAAGTTGTGTGCACTTGTGTTAATCCTTTATGATATATGTCTATACAGAGGGAGATAAAGGTAGAGGGACGGAAGAACATCGAAGATTTTACTGTTATCGTCCTTAGTAGAGAGGAACTAAACTTAAACCAAAATAAGAAGGAACAAGAGAAACTCATGCCCCAAAATAACAAGCAAAAATCAAAATCCCAAAAGTAAACAAACTAAAAACCAAGTAGTCAGTCAGCACAGCGAAGGATTTAGACAATAAAGTCATTTACCAAACCATCCACTGTCCACCTATACGTAGTGACGTCTCTCGGGTACAGGGGGTTTCCCTTTTCACGAGGGTTACCTCTGGTCGTCGTGACCTCGACTTTAGCGGATGTCGTACCGCGACGACTCCCACTTCACAGGGAGTCTATTCAGACCTTACAGCCAACGTACAAATGATTCACCCCTCGTCCGGGTCAGGGACGGGAGTTTCTGAAAGACCTTCTTCAATCCTTTGTTATACCCCGGGCACTCCGTTGCACGATCTATGCACTCTCGGCATCCTTCCTGTCGGGTCCCACGACACCTTCCAGTCTTCTCACACATCCAGACACTGACGGAAGGTTTCATCATCCGTACTGCACTCGGGACCTCTTACCCGTCCTCCACGTCCTTCCTCGTCGTCTTCTCTTCCGTAGACCCTCCACCTCGTCCTCCCTACACACCAAGGACCCGACATGACCCTTCCTTGCAAGCAGTCAGGATCGGAGCTATCGGGAAAAGGGAATCACCACAGGTCCGAGGGGGATAGGAACGGGTTGGTTTTAAACGGGCGTCTCTTAGAGTTTTGAACAAATGCGATTTTTCACTCGTCGACCCTGAAGGGACGACCAGGTCACCAATTCTGAGGTGCCGTCCCCCACGTCCAAATTAGGGACCAGTCCCTTGTTCTGGGGTGTACGGTACACTACGTGTATCGTGGGGGGGGGGGTTTTTTTTTAATTTTACACTCGTCGACTGTCGTCAAGTCTCATGGTGAAACCACAACGCAACGGGAAACTGTCTCTAGTCCTAGAAGTCCACTTCTAAACTAAATAGGTGTCATTCGAAGTCGGACGACACTGATGTATACCATTCCACCTGTGGTTCGGTTTGTCTTACTCATCGCACCTCCCTTCGTACTCCCTTCTCCATCCACTACCACCTCCAGAACTTTTGGTAGGGCAATTTTTTAAAAACCTAAACTACTGCATTCATTGTTCTTTAGTCATTTGAAGACTTGTCCTAAATCCTCTTGTCTCACCATAATAACTCTTTACTCTGACTGACCGTCTAACTTTCCAACCCAATCCCCTCCCGAGTCTAGTCTCTCCGTCTTCGTCTCTCTTTCCTCTACACATCCCCAACGAGGTGCCTCCCCCGCTCCCCATGCCTGCACCGTCGACAGCGAGGAAAGTCCTCTCTCTACAGTCCGTCCTCCTTGAGGACCCTTAACCCTTAGGGATTTAAAGAAGACGGAACTTCACACTATTTTTGGGTTTGGTAAAACCACCCGTACTCAAATGTTTATACCGGATTTCAAGAAGAAAGAAGACTCTGATCTTAACTCTCGAACCTTATAAGAGATTAAATACCGTTCTTATTCCTCTGTCAGAAGGAGAGTCGAGGAGGTAACTTCAAAATGTTAATTCTCTTCGCAGGGAATGAGAAATAGTCCGATCCACGATCCACAAACGTATACGAAAGAGTAAATGGAATGGATAAAAATTTTTACAAAATAAATTAATTAATTAGGTGGATAAACCGACACGGTCCAGAACCAACACCGTACACCCTGGATCAAGGGACTGGTCCCTAACTTGTGGCCGGGGAACGAGACCCTGACATCTCACGGTCGGCGACCTGGTGGTTCTTCAGGGACAAAAGAGTAAAATTTGGGAGGGTCGGTGTGACTCTCCATTGACGGGACGATGTACACTCTTCTGACTCCGAAATGGATAAATGACTCCTTATTCCGTCCTTTTACGACCCGGACAAACGACAGTCGGTGACAATCTGAAGGGGGTGGAAGGAAGAAAACCTCCTCTCTGTGAAGGAACGTTATTCCTTTGAACTTACCGAGGTTGATTGAAAATACACTTTTCTAATAATCTCCTTTTCCTTGTTAGAGAAGAAAACCTTATTGCCACATTCAAAAAGAGAAGAACTTACCTTTGTAACAGACGTAAAGCAATTCGCTAGTCTTGATAAACGTCTTCTACTTAACGTTTACCTAAATAAATTTAACTCTCAATGTACTTTCATTGACTTACCTTTATCGAATTTATTATTGTCTTACTAACTAATACCGTAGAGAAACTACACCTTAATAATTCGGTAAAAATTTTACAATGAATACTTCCCAAGATTGTAATACCGTTCATGCATATAACATAAACTTTTTTTAAAACATATTAAATCTTAGAGTGATATTTCATTTAATACATAACCTTTTTCCGAATTTCCCAATCATTTCCAATTGTATTATCGTATTATTTCCAATATCATTGAATAATTGGAATTCCAATTTTTTTCAATCATCACGAACAGAGTCAGTACTCTATTACAGTTGATTTGAAAACAAAAATGGATATAAAAAACAACAAAGAGATTACTTGTCTATCACGTGAAATAATAATCTTTTTTTTGAAGTGAAAAATTTTAAACTTTCTATGTTTCGTAGTAGACTAACACATAGAAAAGAAACAGGAAGGTCCTTATTATATATCTTAATAGATATCGGTGGAAACTTAGGACCCCCCCTTTTAGTGGAAATTAAAATTTCATTTTTTCCTATTGGTAATGTGTGTGGTCATGAATATGACCTAGTCTCTCAATAGAAAGACTACATAGTAAGTCACTATGCTTATAACAACCGTCCCTCTTCGGACTCACCTTTGAGACAAAACGGTAAGGTAGTACCCGTTTAAGAGATAGGAGAGACTCGTGGCATAAAGAGTAGACATTTTGTCCTATTAAAATGTCTACATACGTTTCCCCATTAATCACTATTAAGGATTAATCACTGTTAAGTATTTCAACAGTATCTTAATTTATTCGATATACCTGTACACATTCTCACGAAACGGAAATCATCCAAGGGTCATTCAACATCTTAGTAATAACCGTCATTTCCATGGAAGAGAGGTGGTAAGTAGTTACTCCCCTCTTTCCATAGAGATAAAAGTCATACTCTTTACCAGGACAAGGTGAACCGAAAGGACATAAGTAAGTAAACGATTTGTAAGTACCTTACGGATCAATATCGGTACCTGGTACTACCCCTATGTCAGTAACGATTTTAATGTAATGACAGGAGTTCCACCTCTTTGTCTCTTGTATTAATACAGTAATTGTCAATTTACTTTAAATTTCTTGTTTCCAGACATACTTTATGGAGTCTCATCCACCCTTCAGGACCCCAGACAGAACGGATGTCCCTAGTCCTTTCCGAAGTAGGGTCCGGAAAATCGTCGTAGAAGTTTAGTATTACTTCACGGGTCTCCCGAGTAACTAACACTCACAATCTTTTTCTAAAAGTATAACGATTTTGAAGTATGTTTTAAACATACAATGTTCGTAGAGATATTTTGGACGTCCTAAACTCTCGATCCTCTCCGATATCTTTGTAGAAAAGGGTTGGTCAGGAAAATGTGAGTCTTTGACTCACAGTCCCTTATAAACAAACTTCAGTGTATTGAAAAATCGGTGTCTTAATCCTGAGCTAGGTCCACAAATCTGAGGTCACAAGTAAACAAATAAGTAAGTTGCTGATATGTAACTTGAGGATAATACACGGTCCGTGAATGGTCCGTGTCTCCTACGTCATCACTTGTTTTCCTTGGTTCCTTCAGGGACGGGAGGACCCTCACCGAAAGGTCCACCCCCTCTGTTTATTTGTTTATACACCATACAGTCCACCGTAATTCACTATCCTCCTGTCTATGTCGTCTCTTCCCGACACGACAAAACCTAGTCCCCCACTTCTTTCGGAGACGCTCCTCCACTGCAAACTCATCTCTGACTTCTTACTCATAAGATCAGTTTCTCCTCTCGACCACGTTCCCGTGCCCCGTCCCTACAAACGCCGAACAAGCTCGTTGTGTCCCTCCAGTCTAACGTCCCCGTCTATATATACCCCTCTCACTACCCTTTACTCAGATTTTCCACCACCCCAACGTTTAGTACCTCCTGAGACATCCGGTACCATTCCAGAAGTCTAAAACAAGACTCACTTTATCCTTCGACCCAAGACGGATGGCATGGTGAGCCACGTCTTTTCTTTTTGTATCCCTCCCGGAATAGGGTAATTTATGATTCGTAGAGATATATAAGTATATGAGTGACTTGTGGACGACCCACGGTTTACGATATGATTTACAAACTCCAAATACCAGAGGTCACACCTCCCTCTATACATGTCTCTGTAAATACTAAAAACATAAAAACACTGACATCAGACTGCTTCGGACCGAAAACCAGAAAGAGTGTCTAGTCACCCCGAAGGGAACACCGAGTCTGCCATTTCTTAGGTGGACGTTACGTCCTCTGGGTCCAAACTAGGGACCCAGTCCTTCTAGGGGACCTCTTCCCCTACCGTTGGATGAGGTCATAAGATCGGACCCTTTAGAGTACCTGTCTCCTTGGATCGTGCGATGAAAGGTACCCCAGCGTTTCTTAACCTGTGCTGATTCACTGATTGTGAAAGTGTCTAGTGAACCTGTAAAAAGTCTTAAAAACAAAACCTAGAAAAGACAACCAGTGAAAATTAAAGACATAAATTCGTGTCTCCCAAAAACAACATCGTCATGGGTTTTGAATTTTTAATGGAAGTAAACGTCGAACTTCACTTCACTTCAACGGGTCAGCACAGGTTGAGAAACGTTGGGGTACCTGATAACGGGTGGTCCGAGGAGCCAGGTACCTTAAGAGGTCCGTTCTTATGACCTCACCCAACGGTAAAGAAAGAGGGAGAGAAGGGTTAGGTCCCTAGGTTGGGCCCAGAGGACGTAACATCCGTTTGCGAAATGGTAGACTCGATGGTCCTTTCGAATCACGGACAAATTTTTCCAGACGTTTCGACTATCTTAAATTTAATAATCACTGTAAATACAACTTAATCAGTAATATTCTTTGTTGGGATAGCCTTCCACTCCGCTCAAACATTTACCAAAATAGTCACACCTCGTGAGGCAACGGTACATAGATAAATATACTGTAGAGGGTGACGACACGAATGGATCCACAAAACTGTTCCCACAATAAACTCTGTCGGGAGAAAACTCCAGTCACCTTTCCCGACTCTGCCCTGCCCACTGACGAATCCTACGGTCTCTGACTCCCTCCTCTCTTCTATTTTGTCTCCGAGAACTTCGGTCCTTAACTTCTCGATAAATTCACAACCGACGTGCCCATAATGTACGGGAACCACTGTGAAACTGAATTATATCCCCTGATGTCTTTCTCGACCTAAAAAGAAAAGGAAACTTTGTCGTTTAGATGATTTTACATCGTGTAATTGACTATCTTGAACGGGCTTTTTTTATTTTCCACAGAATAGAAGGACCGTATAAGACCTGTATCCGAGTCACTTTCGGAACTGAGTATAGTCTGTCACATTGGTTTAGAGGGAAGGAAGGATGAGGTTTTGAATCTCTTAGGTTAGGTTATAAAGACAACCTATTATTTTAGTGATATTACACTTGGTGTACATATTAAATTTTAAAAATTAAATTTAAATATAAATTTTCAGTTTTTCCACTTTAATTAAAATTACAAATAAATTGAGTTATAGATTTCATAATAGTAAAGTCGTACATTAGTTATATTTTTGAGAATTACCCTAAAAAAAACATACGTTTAAGGACTTTACACACAAAATGTAAATATCGTGTAGAGTTAAGAACGGGGAGGTTGAGGGGGTGGGGGTCTCGCTGTAAAGTTCACTAGTCCTCGGTGTCTACCGATTACCTATGGTATGACCTGTTCTTACTTGACCCATTATGGATCTTTGGGTGATTGAAGTGACCCTTAGGTCTCTTGACAAGTAACTATTGTTTAAGATATACGAACCGGGATACTATGCGTACTCCCTGGATTCACTAACCTACCGTGTTAAGGAAGGTTTCTTCGAGTGTCGGACCACTCCTCTTCGTCAATTACGGTTGTATTACAGTATTCGTGATGTGATTCCCGTAATTGTTTACTTATCTCTTTTCTGTATATAAGAAGAATTTTACTTTACATCTTTCTAAGACGGGTCCACTAGGACTTCGATCCGTCCTTCTATAAGGTCTGTGTTACACACTAATGTATAGGTAATCAAGGACCAAGACGTGAACACGATTAAGGACGGGACAGAGTCGAAAGAAAAGAAGTAGGTCTTAGTGAATCCTAGAAGTCCTGACCCTTATAAACAACTTAATTATTCAATTGTAATACTTATTTACTCACTTACCTACTCATCCACTTACGTTCAGTAGGTCTGAGGGAGTTCTTCGTGTAAATCAACCCTACAACTTGGACAATCTAATCTATCTGAAAGTAATGAACGACTAGTAAGTGAAAAGGTGACTGTTATCGGTCCCTGAGACCTTTGTGTTATCGAACCTCCCCTGTCACTATTCATGGCTCCTAACAAGTTAATCCTACAGACACCAATAGTAAAGGGAGAAGAGACTGGACAACCCTTTGGAGGGGTCTGATTGGAAACTCGGTCTAGTATCTACCTGCCTATTCTTATCCGAAATGAGAAACGGGTCTCATTTCAGGAGATAATTCCGTCGACCTTACATGAGTCAAGGTTTTAAGGTACAGGACCAGACTATTTCAGATTCTATATACCCTTCTAATTAACTACCACGGTTTGAGATTTGTGAGTTTCGGGAGAGTACCTCGGTGACGACAAAAGAACCAAACCCATTTGAAGAAAAATGTTTTTTTTTTTTTTATGTGTCGATTTGGTTTTCAAAGTAACTAGTGTTTATAGAAGAATAACCGACTCAAGTGATCCTGTGAATTTTAACAACTCAACATTTACTTTAATTAAAGGAGGATAATCCTTAAACATTTTAACGGAAAATAATTCTCTTTGTATCTCACGACCTACCACTCGTCGTCAAGTCGTTTTTTGACGTTCTCTTTAGTTCAGTACCTCCTCACGTGCCGTACGGGGTTCCCTGGTGTGCCCCTCCAGTTCCCTCTCTCTCTCCGTCTTAGACTCTATGTTCGGAAATAATCCGGACACTTATCTTACCACACCCAAGAACCCGATTCCAACCTCGACAGTGAAATTTGGTTTTACTCACCCTGAAACCAATTGAAGTGTCCCCAGAAAAGATTCCACACGTATTTCCTCTTCCGGGACCTTCCTCCCCCACTACTAACTAGTGTTCTTGACAACCCTTTCAGTATAGTCTTTAAATGAGACTCCTACCAGAGGTCCCATACAAGAACGTACTCCTCCAACAATAGTCAAATTCTGGGGAAATCCGGTGAACCTTGTTTTACCTGCGTCCTCCTCGTTACGGTGTCACATCGAAACGGTTTAAACTCCGTGGAACGTAAAGTCTTTGCATAGATGACATTCTTTTCCGAGTAAGTAAGTTGTTTATTAAAAACTCCCGGATAACACACGTTTCGTTTCATTTAATCTGGACCTTACCACAACCTCTTCTGAGAACTCCCAGGGAACCTGCCGTTCCTCTAGTTTGGTCAACTAGTATTTCCTTTCGTTGTGACTTATAAGTAACCTTCCTGACTACGACTTCGACTTTGAGGTTATGAAACCGGTGGGCTACACTTCTTGACCGAGTAACCTTTTCTGGGACTACGACCCCTTCTGACTTCCGTCCTCTTCTTCCCCTGCTGTCTCCTACTCTACCAACCTACCGTAGTGGCTGAGTTACCTGTACTTAGACTCTTTTGAGTCTAGACTCGTTTAAGTCCCTCCATCACTTCGTGGTCCTTCGGACCGCCCGACGTCAGGCACCCCATGTCTCTCAGTCTGTACTGAATCACTGACCTGTTGTTGTGGTTACTGTTGTTGACCTTCTCACTTCTTTTGTCTCAAGGATTGGAAATCTTAAATCAGAGACCTCTCCCGTCTGTAATTTGTTTATTAAAGCGTTCATTAATCAACTTCACTTACACAACCATTTTACTTGACCCGGACCTCTCGTCTCCGTCCTAAGACTATCCTATGACCAGGAAGTTCAGGAGCAGAGACTTCGGAGGAACGAGTAAAGGGACCCTCAAAAGGCAGTCAGAGGTTCAGTAGAACGATCGCTGAAGAGAATAGACGGATGTCGTCTTCCGCAGTAACGGGACACCAGGTTTATAACATCCTTTCGGACCGACGACTATGAATACGATCTGTCCTGAAATCGTGGTAAAGGGACTGGACAAATACAAAGACTACTCACTTGTTCTCTGGGTCTCTTCCTTCCCTTTAGTTGTAGTTGAGCTCCTGCTCTGTCGGATAAGGGGCGTACCAGTGAACAATCAGACCCAATAAAGGTGTCATCGAGACGCTATCTCCATAACAAAAGTGGGGGTAAACTACCTGGTCTTTTCCCTTAGAACTCATTAAATGGATTGCAGTCTACCGATTATTCATAGGATCCTAATACTGGGATCAGATAACGGTCTCGGTCACGACCTCGAGAGCACTCGAGTCACGAGTAGAGTTCTTATATGTGTGTAGACAAACATAATCGGTCAAAGAAAAAAAATAATCACATATTTAAATGAAAATTTTTTATAAATAAAGTTAAATAAAGAGGAAAATATTCGTTTCGTACTTTCTTTCGGGGTCTATTAGATACATCATCGATTAGGATTGATCGTGGAGTCGATCAAATTCAAAGGATTATACATTATCCCTCTCATCCTGAATACAAATTTTTATCGACAATCCGCTATGACACACGAACTTAAAAGCATTCCAGTTTGTATCGTTCTGGTTTTATTGAAACGACGTACGAGAGACCCTAGCATACTATTTACAAGTCATCTACAAATGAATATTATAGATATGTTAAGTCTCAGAGACAAATTTTCTGTCTTAGACGTAAACTCAATCGTACTATGTGAGACTTTAAAAGTTCAAATCATAAAAAACAAAAAAAAGTTCTCTCTTACTCCTCTCTCTTACTCTGTTGTCAGACAGAGAAGAATCTCAAAACCCTACAGGTACTTCCTGAAGTCATTAAAGAGAGAAGTGGGTCGTGGCAAAACCCGTATTGGGTCTAATGTTACGTTTTTGTGAACTATACTAACTTTTCTGGACCAAATGTAAGACCGAGACGGTAAATAGTTGGTACACTGAACCCCGTTCTATCGGAAAGAACCTTGGGGTATCGAGGGTTCCGGAATGGACCGAACGAGTGAAGAACCGAGTAGACATGGGAAGGAGACACAAGTGACGTAAGGTCGGTGTGACCGAAGAAAGACTTGTAGGACACACGACACGATTCTGACAAGGACGGAGGCCCTTGAACGACAAAAGAGAAGGACCCTGGGAAGAAGGGGTCTAGGTAAAGTCGTGTTTACGGTGAAAGAAGTTCTCCGAACGTGCGATGTGTCGGACGGGTCGCCCGACAGAAGCGGTAGGTCAGCAAGTGTCAAGTCGTAACGAGAAGTACCGTGGCTAGTGACAGACTTGCCACGCAAAAACATATAAACAAGCAAAACGAGGGCGACCTCACCCTTGACGTACTCCTGTCCCAGAACGAAGAGAAGAGACGACGTAGGGGTCGTCGAACTCGCTCCACAGTCCGTGTGTCATCCACGAATTCTTTGCCACCAATCCGCTCCCTAACGTGTTGTTTTACAATATGAGGTCCTAGAGTCCAAAGGAGGAGAGTCTACCTATGGTGAATCTAAGAATCCACTCTTTTGTTCCTGTACCTCTTACTCTTGACTCTCACCCGAAACTTAAACCTTTTACTTTCAGTTATCCTCTTCAATTACCACATCTTTACGTTTACAGAAACTCTTTCAACTATCAAATTTGGATAGTCGTAGATAAAAATATAAAAATTTTAAAAAATTGAATTTAAATAAATAAAATTAACCTCCGATTAATGAAATGTTATAACACAACCAAAACGGTATATAGTTGTACTTAGGTGGTGCTCACATGTGCACAAGGGGTAGGACTTGGGGGGTGGAGGGAGGGGCATGGTAGGAAGACCCAGTAGGGTCACGTGGTCGGGGCTCGTAGGACATAGGACGTAACTTGGACCCGACCGTTAAGTAAAGAATATACTATAATATGTACAAGTCGTAGATAAAATCCAACTTAAGGGAAACCCTGTTTAGGGAAGTTTACACCTTAGATTTTCTGACAGGACTCTCTTCTCCCCTGTCCTTCCCCTTTCTCTCGCGAACCTTCTCCTCACTCCCCGTGACGTCCAAGCGACCGTAACACCGATACGGGGACAGGACGAGTCGCCTCTCTCGACTCCCCTATCGACGTTCCCGTCGAAAGAGGTTTGAGCGTCGGAGTCTCGTGAACGCCGGGACTCTCCCTCACTATGAGAATAAAGGAATTGAGGAATCTCTAAGGTCCTATGTTCTCTCCGTACCCCTACTCCTCTTTCGTATGTGTTTCAATCGTCACAACTATAGACTTGATTTTAACGGACTATTGGTTTACACATCAAGTCAACCGGACTTTGACGTTGAGTGTAACCCCGAACTTGTACACCCATCCCTGACTTTACGTCGGTTTTGAGTCTAACCCTAAACTTGGGGACAGAAAGCAACTGTAGTGTGTGAACCAGAGTCCTGAACGACTTCAAGTCCAAGAAAGAGAGTCATGTCTTCCTTAAGTAGTTCTGTGTTTCATTATCCATTCTTCAGCTAAGTAAATCTCTCTATGTGTCGGGTATCTGTCTTACGTTACGTAGAGTTTCCACTCTATACCCCACCAACCAAAACCCCCCAACCTATTAAAGTATCCGATTACTCACCCTCCTAATAAGATCGAGAGAACCTCTTCCCCACCTCTAAAGGTCCTAAACCCGGTGGTAGGTGAGAAACCGGAAAATACCAGTCGGAACTTTGACGGTACCGTAACTCCTCACACAGTAAATTACACAATTACATAATGTTACTCGTATATTACTCTGAGTTCTAGATGACCCTCAGCTCAGAGAGGGGTAGAACCTGGATTAACCCATATTGGTCAAATACAACGTAGGAGTTCCCAATACAGTAAGAAAGTTTCTAACACGGGACGGGAGAAGGGAGGATAAAGTCTGACTATCTTAGTCCTGAGATTAAAATAAATGTATAACTACGAAACTTCCCTTTAGGAGTGCCTTAGGGACCTATAGTTGGATCTAACAACCGTCCCTCTACGTCCTGGTTCCGTCTCCTGACGGTCGTAGTCAGTCCCAGAATGGTAGACTTATTGAATGTTATAAGTTGTTGGATGAAATAGAACCTCCCTTTACCGTTCTTTACCGTCGGCGAAGAATTCCAATAAGACAAAGAGAAACGAGGTTAAGGATGAACGACGAGTCGGACGATTTCAAAGGTGAACAGTTAGGGGATTTAACGACACCTTGACTCAAACGTATCAAATTCTTAAATTTTAGTACTTAAGTCTTTGGGTTCGAAATCATTGTCATGACGGTGACTTGTTCACGGAATGCATTCGTCTCGGAATTCATTCACTAAAAGAGATCCACTTCCACGACGAAACCCAAAATCTTAGACAGTCAGTCCCAAAAGTCAACGTTATCTTTGATGGACACTGTCTAAATTCCTCTTTTACCAAAATAAGTTTCTTATAACCATCGAGTGTCTTAGTACTCTTGACACCTTTTCATCCAAATCCGTCATTCCTTGTCGGATAGTTTGGTACGGAATTTTGACTAGGTCACTTGATATGTTGTATTAATATTTTTTTCTGTTTATTAGGTCGAAATTATACCCGTTTCCTAGACTTAGTTGTGAAGAGGTTCCTTCTATATGTTTACAGGTTATTCGTGTACCTGTCTACGAGTGACAGTAATCGATAGTCCCTTTATATTTGGTCTTGGTGTTATTCCATGATGAAGTATGGACGAAGTCAAGTCAAGTCAGCGAGGTAGTACAGACTGAGAAACGTTGGGGTACTTGACGTCGTACGGTCCGGAGGGACAGGTAGTGGTTGAGGGTCTCAGGTGGGTTTGGGTACAGGTAACTCAACCACTACGGTAGGTTGGTAGAGTAGGAGACAACAGGGGAAGAGGAGGACGAGAGTTAGAAAGGGTCGTAGTCCCTGAAAAGTTTACTCAGTCGAGAAACGTAGTCCACCGGTTTCGTAACTTCAAAGTCGAAGTTGTAGTCAGGAAGGTCACTTGAGGGTCCTGACTAGACGAAATCCTACCTGACCAACCTAGAGGAACTTCAGGTTCCCTGAGAGTTCTCAGAAGAGGTTGTGACGTCAAGTTTTCGTAGTTAAGAAACCGTGAGTCGAAAGAAATGTCAGGTTGAGAGTGTAGGTATGTACTGGTGACCTTTTTGGTATCGGAACTGATCTGGCTGGAAACAACCGTTTCATTACAGAGACGAAAACTTATACGATAGATCCAACCAGTATTGAAAGGAAGGTTCCTCATTCACAGAAAATTAAAGTACCGACGTCAGTGGTAGACGTCACTAAAACCTCGGGTCTTTTTATTTCAGCCGGTGACAAAGGTGACAAAGGGGTAGATAAACGGTACTTTACACCCTGGCCTACGGTACTAGAAGCAAAAGACTTACAACTCAAAATTCGGTTGAAAAAGTGAGAGGAGAAAGTGAAAGTAGTTCTCCGAGAAATCAAGGAGAAGTGAAAGACGGAATTCCTACCACAGTAGACGTATAGACTCCAATAACTATAAAGAGGGTCGTTAGAACTAAGGTCGAACATGAAGGAGGTCAGGTCGCAAAGAGTACTACATGAGACGTATTTTCAATTTATTCGCCCTACTGTTATATATCGGAACTACATGAGGAAAAGGATAAACCTTGGTCAGACAACAAGGTACAGGTCAAGATTGACAACGAAGCACTGGACGTATGTCTAAAGAGTTCTCCGTCCAGTCCACCAGACCATACGGGTAGAGAAAGTCTTAAAAGGTGTCAAATAACACTAGGTGTGTCAGTTTCCAAACTGTATCAGTTATTTCGTCTTTATCTACAAAAAGACCTTGAGAGAACGAAAAAGGTACTAGGTCGTCTACAACCGTTAAACTAGAGACCAAGGAGACGGAAAAGATTTTGGTCGAACTTGTAGACCTTCAAGTGCCAAGTGCATAACAACTTCGGACCGAACCTCTTAAAACTCGTAATGAAACGATCGAAGACTCTACTCACGTTAACACGCCATCAAACTCGTAAGAAACCGTAACGGAAAGAAACCCCAACCTTACTTTTGACTGAAAAAGGTCAGGACACCGGCGACCGACTCAAAAGATTTAAATGGTCCCACTGACATTAGTTTTTCTGTTTATTATTGTTCACAACCACTCTTATACCTTTTTAGTCTTAGGGGTATATGATGACAACAACTTTACGTATTACGCTGTACCACGTTGACGAAACCTTTTGTTAGACCTTAAGGAGTTTGTCAATGTGCATCTCAATGGTATACTGGGTCGTTAAGGTGAAGATCTATTTATACTTCTCTTGTGTATACAGGCGTATTTTTGAACATGTGTTCACGAGGATCGTCGTCATAAGTATTACCAGTTTTTTACGTTTATGGACTTTACAAGTAGTTGAAAACTTACTTATTTCTTTTACACCATATCAGTAGTTACCTTACAATAAGTTGGTATTTTTTCCTTATTTTATGACTAAAGACTATTTTATACTTTGTTGAAACTTTTGTCATACGATACACTTTCCTCCGTCTGTGTTTCCTAGTGTCTAACATATGAAGGCAAATACACTTTACAGGTCTTATCCGTTTAGAAACCTCTGTCTTTCATCCAATCTCCAAGGCATCTCCCTCTAGTCCCTCCTTAATGCCCTACTATGAATTCCCTACACCCCAATTAAAATTCCATTACATTTACAAATTTGAACTAACACCAAGACCAACGTGTTGAGACACTTATATGATTTTTGGTTACTTAATGTGTGAGATTCACCCACTAACATACCTTGCACTCAACATAGTGTCATTTCGACAACAAACGAAATTTTGTCAAAAGACCTTTCCTTCGTCAACAGCAATGAAACCCCGTGATCTATCGTACCATACATGGCAACGACGAACGTAGGGTCGTCGAGATATACCGGGGTCGAGAGTGGAGACGTAAAGAAAAAAGAACCCCTACCAGAACTAGGGACAGAGGACATGTCACAGTGCTCGGAGGTAGGTATCAAGTAGTCAACGAGATAGTCTGGATCAGGGAATTTAGATAAAGAGTGAAGGTGACATATTAGCAATCTCTAAACTAAATCCAGTATGGACTTGTCAGAACACTAAAGGGGATGAAAGAAGTTAAATTCAGACTTAAACCGTTATTCCTCAAGTAATAGACTCGGTGCCAGTCGAGGGTCCGAACAAAAACGACTGACATATCTCAGGTAGGATTCCCTTTAGTCAGGACTTATAAGTGACCTTCCTGAGTACAACTTCGACTTTATGAAACCGGTAGACTACACTTCTCGACTGAGTAAACTTTTCTGGGACTACGACCCTTTCTAACTTCCACCCTCCTCTTCCCCTACTGTCTCTTACTCTACCAACCTACCGTAGTGACTGAGTTACCCGTACTCGAACTCATTTGGGGCCCTCAACTACTACCTGTCCCTCCGGACCGCACGACGTCAGGCACCCAAGTGTCTCAGCCTGTGCTGACTCGTTGACTTGACTTGACTTGACTGGAAAAAGGTAATTTATAGTCGACGTAGACTGATGGGGACACATAAGATCGAAATTGAAAGGTAAAAAACTATTTTTGTTTGTGAAGAAAGTAAATCCGGAATTGTACCAGATAATTTCAGACAATTGATAGACAAATGATAATAGTCTTTTAATTAACGGAAGATTAATTAAATCTTTCTGACTGAAGATCCAGTCAGGAGGAGACCTGTCAACACAAGACTGAGTGTTCACCACAATGACACTGGGACCACTCCCCCTCTTTACTCTGGGTTCATTACAGTCTAAGAGAAAACACCATTAAATCTTTACCTCTGTACCTAAGACAAATCGATCAAAAACTTCCGTTCCCAAACTTCTGTCCAGAGTTGAAAAAACCTCCAGATAAGCTACAATAAAACTAGAAAATTTATTATAAAACAGTATCTTATAACCAACAACACAAAAACTTCTAATAAATGTTTAATCCGTGTCGCTCTCTAATTGTTGTTATTGATTATTATGTTTATCTTGTCAATGTTGTTGTATGACATTATTCAACACACTTACACTAGAGAAAGAGTTTTATGGAAAAAATTTTTGTTCGCATAAAGGAATAAACCGAGAAGTCCAGAATCAACGTCGAACTCCCCAGACGAGGGCCGTCCTAGAAATCGACCCCGAGTACCTGAGAGACCACCACCGTTCGAGTTTCACAGAATGACATAATGTAAGTGAGAAGAGCACCAGGATACTCTACCATTTCACGGACACTGCACTCTGTTTCCCTACATCTACTGGACTGTGACACTACATCTGATGAGATCCGGACTGTGATACAGTTTTCCTCGTAGCAGTCGAAACCCACCGGGACCCAGTACCTCCACCCCACTACAACCGCCAGCCCACAGTCCTCGTTTACTACAGGTGCACCCCACCCTACCTTGCCCCACGACGTTTTAAACTAGTACGACGAGACTTACCATACGTCAACCTTTGAGTTAAGACTTTAAAAGGAAAACTATAAAAACCTGGTAGCGACTGACACCCATCGACTTTGTATCTTTCCCTTTGACACCGACTTCTTCCTGAAGACATACCTCCTACCTAAAACTCTGGGAAATGTCTCTCCTTCCGATTCAGAGACTTATGTCCTAGTGGGTTTACTCAAAGGCTTTGGAATTTTGTTAGGTGGGTTTTGTCTCGTGGGTGTTCCTTACTGACCGAGTCTTAAGACACTCATGTGGAAAAACAGAGGTTAGACGCGAAGGGAGCACCGAGTCTACAATTTCTTAGACGGACGTTACGTCCTCTGGACCCAAGTTAGGGACCTAACCCTTCTAGGGTCCCTCTTCCCTTACCGATGGGTGAGGTTGTAAGAACGGACCGCTTAAGGTACCTGCGTCCTCGGACCACCCGATGTCAGGTACCCCAACATTTCTCAGTCTATGTTGACTCGCTGATTGCGAACGTGAACTGAAAGTGTGGAACAACAGATGGGTAGACATTCTCTCACTTTCGAGAAACTTGGACAAACAATGGGTACTCCCGAGGCAGGAAGAAGTTCCGTCCGATCTGGTTGTCGGTCTCCCCTCTAGCGCAGTGAAAAGGGTAGGGACAGAGAAACAAGAGGTCTTAGATCTCTACCTTTCTCCCTCTTCGTTATTTTGTGTAAAAGTCTTTCGGTCCTCGGAGACGAAAACAAAAACCACATAGAGAATTAGAGGAACCCTTTCTTAACAGACAATGTTTCTCAATTCTTGAGGTTCTATTGACATCTGAGACCTTGACGTCCACGGTAAACCACCGTCGACACAACTCGGTACACGTTCTCTTTGTCTCCGTCGACACGATAACCCCTCCCTCTGTGTGTGTGTCTCTGTCTTTATGTTCCTCAAAGGAACCAAGGACCACCGGAGGGAAAAAGGAGAAGGAACACTCCGGATCTGTGGAGAGGACGGACGGGACACTAAAGTACTCTGTAGAGACAAAGGATTTCTATTTGGGGAAGATAAATTCGATCGAACTCCCGTAAATGAAGAATTGTACTTATCAGGGAGTGGAGAAGAATTGTGAAAATTGTCGGAACAGGGGGATGTCTGGAACCGACGTGTACACGAGAAAAGAGTCCCGATCAGTCTTTTCGGCCATTTCCACCTCAGTACTGGGTGTCAGGATCTTTACGAAAAAAGAGTGGTAGTCCTGAGGAAACTTATAACTATCGGTATGATGACTATCGGTTTCGACGGTAACCACATAGTACTGGTGGTCGTATAAAAAAATTTTGGGTAGAGTCTAGATTTCCGTTATTAGGAAGGATAGGTGCACAGAAGGGGAACGTATAAAATTCCAGATGACTTGTATCTCAATATCGGGACTTCTCTCCAAACACTATTTGATTGTGGTTGAAATCGTATATGGTAAGTCCATGACCCTCTTCCTTTACCGTTGGGTGAGGTCATAAGAACGGACCTCTTAGGGTCCCTGTCTCCTCGGACCACCCGACGGTAGATACCCCAGTGTGTCTCAGTCTGTACTGACTTCGCTGAATCGTCGTCGTCGTAAGTCCATGACCATACTTTTCAAGAACTTGTCAGAGTCAAACTGGAGTTAGCAGTCTCGGAGTCTCAAAGAAACACAGAGGGGACCTCAACAATTACGGGTTCATGCGTGTCAAGAGGTCTTATACGACAACTCTCGGCGAACTGGAGAAACTCGGAGTTTGAGACGTGTTACACATACACACACCCTTACCCCATTTACTCTTATATTTGCGTGTCCCTTTAGTGCACCCGGACCTTGTCTCGTCTCACACTTGTTCACAGCCAAGGGGAAGGGAAGGAAGTCATATTGAACAGTCCCGAAGAACCGAACTCATAAAAGAACCCAAGCATGACGGTAGAGATCGTTACGATAATAAGGGGTCTCTTGGGAGGAGTGGGGTGTGGAATCAGTCCCACGTACGGTTCTACGTGTTTATTGAGAGGAACTGAACACGAAACAAATTTAAAACTCCATTTTGGTCCTCACTTGAAGTTGGACCTGACGTGGATAGAGTAGTCCCAGAAAAGAGTTAAAGGAACTAGTCCAATAGTCCTTTCCAGTTTCGAAAGAACAAGCCTAAACCTATGTAAAGTTCCAGTGCAATTTTATAAGATCGGATTTCGGGGTGACGTCATGCACAGTCGAAACTTGGTCTTCTCCACAACCCCACTCCAGGGGTGTCAGGGGCTCTGTGTGTCAACCGGGTCGAGAAAGTCGTATTGAAACACTTACCGAAAAGAGGTTTAAGTCCAAAGCCACACTAGTCTCTTCATCGTAAGACCGTGACTTTTCCTAAACGAAAATGTAAAGACGAAACAAATCCCCGACCCACATTAGACAGAAACCTTGTGTATCATGTGTGAAGATCTACGACTGACTGACTCTTTGTCAACTCACTACGTCCCCTCTTATTACTCTTTCCCGCAGCCAAAACGGATCAATGTGAAAGGTCTCCATTAGTAACAATTGTTCTACGGCAGACAGACAGAATTAATATCGGAACAAGTCTTTAGTTTCACTTAAACGTCTAGGAGCCTCAAGCCTAAAGTATTCCCATTACGTCGTAACCTTTCCCTTTCCTCCTCCTGTTCGCTTACCTTGTAAACGATAAACGGATCACACCGTATTACGTAAAATGTGTGTCGCAACGTTGTGTCGACGGAATACTTCATGTATAACCAGAGGGGCAAGGGTACTACTGGAAGGTCGAGTCCCTTCCTGTCCCCTCAGTAAACGGGGTCAACCGTGTCGATCATTCGCCCCTCCGGTGCTAAATTTGGGTCCAGACAGACGACTCCACTTTCCGTAGGGAAGGTGCTAATGGGCGATGGCAGAGAAGGGGCACACACACCGTGACAACACACAAGACACTATTACTCCGTACCGAAGACAGAGTTCTTTGGATAACAGTTCACTTTCATAATGCACCCTTATGATTGCACGATTAAGTTTCACCGCCATTTATTGTGGCGTCATCTTAGTAGTCTCTTCATGAGACACTCGTCTCTTAAGGTTCTTTAGAGTTCATAATATAAAGTAGATTCTCCCTCGAACGATTGTCGGTCGAGTCAGTGTAAAACCAAAAGATTTTTGTCGGGAGTCCTACCCTAAGTGTACCAGACGTCACAACTATCCCTACGTTTAATTATTTGGAAAGACCTCCCTTGTGACCGTTACACGTATTTTTCAGACTTTTTTATTGACCAAAACTAGGAGTTTAGGATGAAGGACTCCACAACTATGATTCCTTGGCTTACACGTCTTCCCCCGACAGATATTCCTCCAAAGAACACCGAAGAAAACATTGTTGTCTCTGAGTCTTTGTCAGATTTACAAGTCACGGTACCACAACCCATTTCACAATATAGGACACCACCTTACGATCGACTTGGTAATTGATCCTCCGAGCTACTGTCACCAAGAGTTTCACACCAGGTAAAGTCTCGCCGGGAGTTCCAGTTTTAACAAAAGGCACATTAGGATTCTGCGAACGCAAAAGGTGAAAGTAAGAGAACACTCTTACATCTTATACATAGCTATCCTTAACATAAGTTATAGAAAGAAAGAAAAAGGGAGACCTTAAACTCTCTGAAGGAAAATACCCCAACAACAATAATAAAAAAAAAAAAAATTAAAAATTAACCTCCTATTAACGAAATGTCACAACACAACCAAAGACGGCATGTAGCTGTACTCAGTCGGTGTCCATATGTATCAGGGGAGGGAGGACTTGGGACGGGGTGAGGAGACCCAGTAGTGTCTCGTGGCCCGACCTGGGGGAGCCTACAGGTCGTTGAAGGGGGGTCGAGAGATAAAATGTACACCATCACATACCTACGGTTACGATGAGTAAAGGAGGGTCGGAGAGGCGGGGGGGAGACCACAGATGTTCAAGTAATAGACACAGAAGTAGAGATAAGGACAGAACGTTTATCTAATTAGTCATGGTAAAAAGATCTAAGGTATATACATAAATATATATAATTATATCCTATAAACAAAAAGACTGAATGAAGTGACACATATACCACAACCAGAATGGTAGGCGTAAAACACCATATACTTTCCGAGGAACAAAGAAGGACCACCACCACAAACTCGGACTACTACTCTGATAGTCTATCCAGAAGTGGAGGATCAAGAGTTGTCCGACGACGACCATACAAAAGGTGAAAGATCCTTGGTCCATGGGATGGCGGTTGGATTGTACTGTCTCATATAATTTCACAAGTCAAGTCAAGTCAGCGAGTCAGCACAGGCTGAGAAACGCTGGGGTACTTAACGTCGTACGGTCCGGAGGGACAGGTAGTGGTAGAGGACGTCAAGTGAGTTTGAGTGCAGGTAGCTCAGCCACTACGGTAGGTCGGCAGAGTAGGAGACAACAGGGGAAGAGATGGGCGGCGGTTAGGGAGGGTCGTAGTCAGAAAAGGTTACTCAGTTGAGAAGCGTACTCCACCGGTTTCATGACCTCAGAGTCGAAATCGTAGTAAGGGAAGTTTCTTGTGGGTCCTGACTACAGGAAGTCTTACCTGACGAACCTAGAGGAACGTCAGGTACCCTGAGAGTTCTCAGAAGAAGTTGTGGTGTAAAGTTTTCGTAGTTAAGGAGTCACGAGTCGAAAGAAGTGTCAGGTTGAGAGTGTAGGTATGTACTGATGACCTTTTTGGTATCGGAACTGATCTGGCTGGAAACAACCGTTTCATTACAGAGACGAAAAATTATACGACAGATCCAACCAGCATTGAAAGGAAGGTTCCTCATTCGTAGAAAATTAAAGTACCGACGTCAGTGGTAGACGTCACTAAAACCTCGGGTTTTTTTATTTCAGACTGTGACAAAGGTGACAAAGGGGTAGATAAACGGTACTTCTCTACCCTGGTCTACGGCACTAGAATCAAAAGACTTGTAACTCGCAATTCGGTCGAAAAAGTGAGAGGAGAAAGTGAAAGTAGTTCTCTGAAAAATCAAGGAGAAGTGAAAGACGGTATTCCCACCACAATAGACGTATAGACTCTAATAACTATAAAGAGGGCCGTCAGAACTAAGGTCGAACACGAAGAAGGTCGGGTCGCAAAGAGTACTACATGAGACGTATATTCAATTTATTCGCCACTGTTATATGTCGGAACTACATGAGGAAAAGGATAAACCTTGGTCAGACAACAAGTACAGGTCAAGATTGACAACGAAGGACTGGACGTATATCCAAAGAGTTCTCTTTGGATAATTTCACATTATTGGTGATTTTCCTCTTCTCACACTCTTACATCTTACGGGTCTATTAACGAACCTTCGAACTTTTGCTCTCTGTGTTTCGATAGTTACATCTAAAATACTCGTCTGAAGCACTTGTCACAAGAACTCTCTACTTAGAAAGTCTAACGTTAAGAGATCACAATCCCGACGTAACCTCTCCCTTTAATTTTTACGTAAACATTTTGTCCATTTCGTAGGGTGTGTCAGAAATATCTAGTAACTAAACTCTTATGTCTTTTAACCTCTAACTTTTAAAAAGATTTGTAAAAGAAATACGTGTTTTCTTGTCCGAGGGATTATAGTGTGAACGTCTTTGATCGTCTTTTACAGATTTCTAAACAGGAATTGACATCACAGTACCTAATTAAAAGGAACTCCTTAATAACCGTCGTAATCAAACCCCTGATCCAGTTTTCAGGTACCTCCTCGGGAACCCTTAATTTCTCCTCCACAAACCAACAGCGAGCCAGTCTCACAAGACCAGACCGAAGAGAGGGAGAAGGGAGAACATGGGGAGACTAAGGGACCACCAAGTCGACCATTTCTTAGACGGACGTTACGCCCTCTGGACCCAAGCTAGGGACCCAACCCTTCTAGGTGACCACTTCTCTATCCGATGGGTGAGGTCATAACACCGGACCTTTCAAGGTACCTGACATATCAGGTGCCCCAACGTTTCTCAACCTGTGCTGACTCACTGAAAGCGATATCCGTCGTGTGTTATAACAGACACTACCAGACAGGTTCCCACCTCCCGCGGGAGATATACGGAGATCCCCACATCGAGACACTCTAAGTAGGTGTGTCGGGGTCCTGTCGGTCGGGTGACCGGCGTTTCGGAGAGACGACTGTGCCCGTCTTCAGAGGAGGGGGCCTTAGAGGTCTCGACCGTCCTAAAAGTGGGTCGGGACGAGTAGAGTGAAGTCAAGTCAAGTCAGTGAGTCAGCACAGACTGAGAAACATGGGGTACCTGACGTAGTGCGGTCCGAAGGGACAGGTAGTGGTTGAGCGCCTCGAACGAGTTGAGTAGAGGTAACTCAACCACTACGGTAGGTTGGTAGAGTAAGAGACAGAAGCGGAAGAGGAGGACGGAAGTCAGAAAGGGTCACAGTCTCAGAAAAGGTTACTCAGTCAAGAAACGTAGGTTAGGTTTCATGACCTCGAAGTCGAAGTCGTAGTCAGGAAGGCTACTTATAAGTCCCAACTAAAGGAAATCCTACTTGACCAAACTAGAGGAACGTCAGGTTCCCTGAGAGTTCTCAGAAGAGGTTGTGACGTTAAGATTTCGTAGTCAAGAAGCCGTGAGATAAATACCAGATTGAGAGTGTAGGCATGTACTGATGACCTTTTCGGTATCGAAACTGATCTGTCTGGAAACAGTTGTTTCATTACAGAGAATGATCGTAGACGACCTCACTCTGAAAACACATAAAATAATGACAATAAAGGAAAATTTTTTTGCTGTCTCTTTTCTTTTTATAACGGCAATATACGATCCGGACACCTGTTTGGGAGTAAAGCAGATTATCTCCTCGACTCAAAATAAAAATGTATATAATGTAAATAAAAGTTCCGGCGTTAGATTACCAAGAAAGAGACAACGTTTGAATTCTTTTTAAAGTCTTCCTATTGATTCCTTTACTCCTTTGCACTAGTCGAAAGAGGATGAATAACCTGGTTAATCGGCAGTAGGAGATACGAAAATACCTTAATATTAACACCAAATTTTTTTTTACAGACGGCTTGTCGTCCCCTCTTCAGACAGGACTGAGTGACCAAATAAAACTTTTCTAGAGTCGGACTGTATAAGATAAGTCTACTGCACGAGACAGAGAATCATTGGTGGTGAGTTGGGAGCGTCCTTAAACTGTCGTCACCGACCGCCCCGTGTGAAAGACAAGACACGATTATGAGTCATCGACAACTTCTTAAGATCACGATTTCTCGATTCGGACATACATTGAGGACTCGACCCTTAGGGTCTTATACCTTACAAGAATTGGAGGTACCAAAAAGGAAATATAGGAGTCGGTTCCAATTACAACGGACATCAACTAATAAATAAAAGATAAAGCGAGAACCCAGACGGATATGGTCACTAGGAGTTGATCACACTAAGACTTTGGTCTCCACCCTATGATAACCGTAGATCATCCATCTCCGGTCCCTATGGCGATTTGTAGGAGTCGTATGTCCGATCGGGGGGTGGGGTTGTACATGGGGGTTTTACAGTCACCACGGTGAGTCCTTGAGGGTGGGAACTCCGCGAGGGTTCTGGTGTTTATCAACTGAACGGGTGCAAAACGAGACTTCGTCAGTGACTCGACACTTGATCGGGACAGTGTGGCATCCAGTGACTAAAACCAAGAGATCTGGACCGTAGGAAACGGGAGAGAAAAGATTTTATTACCCCCTTAAATCACCCACTCCAAAACATAAAGAGAAACCCCCTAGGTCTACCTACAGACGGACATCAAACAAGTCAACTCTGTATTGGAGGTCGAGAACCGGTCTGAGACTGACTCATCTATGAGGAATTCCAAAATATTTAACTAATGAGTGAGGTTTTAAGTCTAATGAGACAATTACGACCCGTCTACGCACTAGAGACCTTAAAGGAACAAGACTACACAGGACATTATGGAGGGTATCGTCCATCTGTAAGACAATGAGAAGATTCTAAGGGCAATAAAACGTGTCATACTCATGAACAATCTTAAATTTTCGCTTTAAAGGTGATAAATAAAATGATCCGAGTCAAAAAAAAAAAAAGTTTTACAATGACTAATTGACGTAATAGAGACCAATGTCCTGACCTTATCCCCAAAACACCATCAATACCCTCTGAAAAACAGATAGTTACAATCTAATTAAAAATTACTGTTCTCATAAAAGTAAATGAATACATTATTTTTAATTGAAATATAAAGACATATAGAGTTTTTTATAAAAGACACGGTTCGTCATGACTACAAATTACAACCTCACTCTACAAATTACTACTGACTCCCCACATCAATCCCAAATCTATTCTCCATAATCTATTCTATCGGGACCGATGACATTGTTCAGTCTACAGTCACTGAATCACATTATTTTCAAAGAGAACTCGAGTCAATTTTCATGCGACGTCCATAAGGACCAATCTGTCGAGAGGAGGTTCATCACTGAGTCCCTGACTCCGTGGGGTCGAGAATATCGAGACCAAAGAAGTCATACACCGTAAATTCCAACGGAACGAAGTTCGACACACACCCTTTTTGATGTCTCCTAGTGAGGACCCTCTAGAATCGGATCTTTACCGTATGTAATGATCCCGAGTGAAAGGTAACTGATCTTGAGGTACTGAACCGACGGTAGACCGGTGTCGATGGAGTTTCCTCCGACCCTTTACCTCTGAATGGACATTCGGGGAGTTCTCGTCATCTTTCAATCGGTAGCGAGTATCACTCGTTTCTTTGTTGAAAAACATATGGTTGTCTTTCACCTCAGATAATCTTCTTGAAATTTCTCGGGTGTCCCTCTGACCTCTTGCGCCGTCTCCGGTCCGTCACGACCCACCTCAAGTCCCTTGTTCTTTCTGACTCAAAGACCGGGTCCACGACAAGATCAGTGAGACGAATTCTGAGTCTGAGGACGAACTCCTTCCCATCCTCCTATTGACTTGGAGTTGGTCGGACTCATCGACGGGAAGAGACTCAACGATCTTCTACCGTTCCGACTGCCAGGTCACCGAATGGTAGAGTAAGCCTCACTTTAACTTTGGGAAAGACACCTGATATTCGAGTTCACTTGATCGAGGACGGATGAAAAGACTGGAGTAGAGAGGACGAACGATATGAGGTTATATAAGGGTAAAAATGACAAGTACAAACTGTTCGCCAGAGTAGAATCGTTGAAATTACGACAACAAACGAGACGACAAAGAGGATGACAATTATAAACGTGCGAGTGACGGAAGTCTAGAGGCGAGGTTATAGAGAAAGTAACACTCCAGTAGGAACTGGCAGAAGACATATATTACATCGTAAGGTTTAGTATTGGTAACGGGAGATAAGGTAAATGGGACAAACTAAAAGAAGTATCGTAAATAGTGGTGGATGGTAAACAAGTAAAAGACAGAAGGGGAGACTATTTTAAATTCGTTGTACTCTATCTCTGAAACAAAACAAATGTACGACTTTTAGTTCTGCCACCCACTCGTAGGTTCGTTCGAGATCTTAGGTCCAAAGGAAGAAGGACAATTGACCAACGTCGTCTTAATCGGAGTCTCGATTGTACCGGGATTCGGTCTCATTGGACTCCATAAATTCTTATGGTCGATAATAGAAAAACGAAACAATAACAACGAGTCATCGATTTAACACAGGTTGAGAAACGTTGGGGTACTTGACGTCGTACGGTCCGAAGGGACAGGAAGTGATCGAGGGTCCCAAACGAGTTTGAGTACAAGTAATTCAGCTGCTACGGTCGGTTGGTTGAGTAGGAGACAACGGGAGAAGAAGAAAACGGGAGGTAGAAAGGGTCGTAATCTCAGAAAAGATTGTTCAGTCGAGAAGTGTAGTCCATCGGTTTTGTGACCTCGAAGTCGAAGTCGTAGTCAGGAAGGTTACTTATAAGTCCTGACTAAAGGAAATCCTAACCGACCAAACTAGAGGAACGTCAGGTTCCCCGAGATTCTCAGAAGAGATTGTGGTGTCAGACTTTCGTTGTTTAGAAGTAACGAGTCGGAAGAAATACCAGGTTGAGAATGTAGGCATATACTGATGACCAAACAAAAAAAAAAAAAAAACATATTAGACTCAGTGTAACAGTTAGGAATAAGAAAGGTAGAGTACCTGTAAAAAAAAAAAAAAAACGGTACCAACATGGTAATAAATAGTAACTGGCACCTATCGTGTAAACTTTTTAAACAGACACAACGAACATTTCGTAGCACATGAATGTTTCAAGTTTTCATCCTCAGTGTTTCACATTAATGTTTCAAGAATTTCGAACAAGAATATTTCTCTGTGTACAGACACACGGACACTTCCGCTACCGACACGGTAGTCCCACAACACAACGACTCAAGACTGACCGCTTAAAGAGACAGACTATCCAGGGGTATAGTCAAATACCACCTATGACTGTTCGTACATCCAATAGACAGTATAGACAAGAACGGCAGGTCACTACAGGAAACCCGAAATGGTTGACGACATGTACACAAGTAAATAAATATAACCTGAAACCGTTCATATTAATGGAGAAAAGGGACGGATTCTAGACTTTGTTCACTATTCATTAGTTTCCTTGTCGTCTATCTCTAGTTTTGCAGTCGAAATAATGACTATTTCGATTATAGTTTCTTACACCGAATCCACATCCTGTTGTTACACGAAAGATTATGGTTTAGAGTCTTTACTTACCTAAATATATGGGTCAGTAGTGGAGACTTTTGCATGTCCGAAGACGTGCACTCTTGGATGGAACACATAAATTATCGTCTTAATTGTCTCATCCTACTCCTTCTCTATCTCCCTTCGATCGACCCTTCCTCACGATGTGACTATCTCCGGGAAGGTAGACCTTTCTTTGTGGACCTTACTCTTGAGTCACAGGGTCGATTATTCAACTTTATTCAACGATAGTACATAAAATTCTATAAAATATCTAACTTTCTGAGGAAATTTCTTCGATTTTTCTACACTCATCTCAAATGAGCATGTGCGAACACATCTACTTCGTCCTTTTATAACTGTCTGATTCACAAGAGTCCGATCCGACCCCTTTCGACTACCACAGATCACCACGAGGATATGTCCACTCGCGACTCCATTCGTTGGATTGAACGAAATGACAACTCGAAGGAGGTCACCGTTGTAACTTTAGTAGTATCTAAAGTTCTCTCGTTTTATTCTTTTATAATTGAATATCAAGACGACATTTAGATATCGAGTCTGGTTTGACCAATTACGTTTCACTGACATTTCTAGACAATCTTTTAAACGTGGTTTACCAACAGAACGACATTTTTTTTTTTTTTTCTTTTAGCACAGATTGTATTGTTAATCATGTATTAACATCGAGTTATTTATCAATCTACTTACTTAGAACTGGAACCCGAAGTTACACTTTAGTCAACTTTCACTCACAAAGTATCAAAACTTTAATAGACTCTGTCTTTAAAGTACCCCTATCTACTCACCTTTGATCTTTACTTTCTCTTTCTTTATACTCGAAACATTTCAATGAAAGGTGATTTGGATTAACCGACCACACTGGTTTCGTGGGACTAAAGAGACATTTTGTCTGACTACGGATTCCGTTCAATTGGTAGGGAGTATCGTCTGAGAATAAATTATTAAGGTTAATAAATTTAAAAAAAGAAACAAAAATCAACCTCCTATTAACGAAATGTTACAACACAACCAAAGACGATATGGGTTACGTTTAGTCGATACGACGACGACGACGATTCAACGAAGTCAGCACAGGCTGAGACACACTGGGGTATCTACCGTCGGGTGGTCCGAGGGGGTAGGGACCCTAAGAGGTCCGTTCTTGTGACCGCACCCAACGGTAAAGGAAGAGGTCACGTACTTTCACTTTTCACTTTCACTGCAGCGAGTCAGCACAGACTGAGAAACGCTGAGGTACCTGACGTCGGGTGGTCCGAGGAGGCAGACACCCTAAAAGGTCCGTTCTCATAACCAAAGACGATATACTGTTACGTTTAGTCGATATTCACATATGTATATACAGAGGAAGGAGAACTCGGAGGATTATGGGTAGTAAAACTCAACGTAAAAATGATGCCCAGTCGACACTAATAAGGTTTCGAAAAATAGGACCAAAGTCAACAAAAAGTCTAGTCAACGAGTCAGTACAGACTGAGACGCTGGGGTACCTGACGTCGTGTGGTCCGGAGGGAGAGGTAGAGGTGAGGGTCTCAAATGAGTTTGAGTACAGGCAACTCAGCCACTACGGTAGGTTGGTCGAGTAGGAGACAGCAGGGGAAGAGGAGGACGGAAGAAAGGGTCGTAGTCCAAGAAAAGTTTACTCAGTCAAGACACGTAGTCCACCGGTTTCATAACTTTAAAGTCGAAGTTGCAGTCAGGAAGGTTACTTATAAGTCCTGACTAAAGGAAATCCTACCTGACCCACCTAGAGGAACGTTAGGTCCACTTCCAGTTCCACTTCAGCGAGTCAGCACAGACTGAGAAACGCTGGGGCACCTGACATTGGATGATCCGAAGAGGTAGGTACCCTAAGAGGTCCGTTCTTATGACCTCACCTAACGGTAAAGGAAGAGGTCCCCTAGAAGGGCTGGGTCCCTAGCTTGGGTCCAGAGGACGTAACCTCCGTCTGCGAAATTGGAGACTCGGTTCCCTGAGAGTTCTCAGAGGAGGTTGTGGTGTCAAGTTTTTCGTAGTTAAGAAACCACGAGTCGAAAGAAATATCAGGTTGAGAGTGTAGGTATGTACTGATGACCTTTTTGGTATCGGAACTGATATACCTGGAAACAACCGTTACAGAGACGAAAAATTATACGACAGATCCAACCAGTATTGAAAAGAAGATTCCTCGTTCGTAGAAAATTAAAGTACCGACGTCAGTGGTAGCCGTCACTAAAACCTCGGGGGGGTTTTATTTCAGACAGTGACAAAGGTGACAAAGGGGTAGATAAACGATACTTCACTACCCTGGTCTACGGTAATAGAATCAAAGGACTTACAACTCAAAATTCGGTCGAAAAAGTGAGAGGAGAAAGTGAAAGTAGTTTACGAGAAATCAAGGAGAAGTGAAAGACGGTATTCCCACCACAGTAGACGTATAGACTCCAATAACTATAAAGAGGGTCGTTAGAACTAAGGTTGCACACGAAGAAGGTCGGATCGCAAAGAGTACTACATGAGACGTATCTTCAATTTATTCATCCTACCGTTATATGTCGGAACTACATGAGGAAAGAACTAAACCTTAGTCAGACAACAAGGTACAGGTCAAGATTGACAACGAAGGACTGGACGTATGTCTAAAGAGTTCTCTGTTCAGTCACCAGACCATAAGGTTAGAGAAAGTCTTAAAACGTGTCAAACAACACTAGGTGTGTCAGTTTCCGAAACCGTATCAGTTATTTCGTCTTTATCTACAAAAAGACCTTGAGAGAACGAAAAAACTACTAGGTCGCCTACAACCGTTAAACTAGGGAGCAAGGAGACGGAAAAGATTTTGGTCGAACTTGTAGACCTTCAAGTGTCGAGTACATGACAACTTCGGACCGAACCTCTTAAAACTCGTAATGAAAATCGCTCACTTTACTCAGGTTGACATACCATCAAACTTGTAAGAAATCGCAATGGAAAGAAACCCTAACCTTAACATCAACAATAACACACTATATCAATTTATAATGGTTTCTACTACTTTACTCACGTTTTACTTTCTCAACAAGGAGACTTTTACTTCCATTTACAAAACCTTTCTGAAGTGTCGTCCTCTCGAGGATTTTCTTAACGATTTTCTATACTAGGGACGAACGCCCATCAAAGGTCGGAACATCTCATCGATTCTATATACTGTTTATTGAGATTACATACCACCATTTACGATATCTTCTTCTAATGTACTCCTAAGATCTTAAAGTCTCCTTCTTTTAATGAAAACAGGACTTCTTGGTAACTGTCGATGTACCTCTTCAACTATATACTCGACCAACAGACTTCCGACATTTTAATCTTCGTCTCTACTAAGTAAAGTTCACTTCTCTTCCTACATTCGTTTCGTACGCCCCATTCCGGTCACAAACCGACCTCGTGTCCTAAGTACTTCCCCTTCTCATCTTCCATTTCGATCCTTCTACTGATGAAGTCTATCACACTCCGGGATTTAATGTCAGTATTTTAAAGACCAGTGACCCTGTTATTCTATGAATAAGAAGAGTAGGTGTTACTTGAGCTCACCAGAAATAATACAATGTTTTATTCGTGAACTATAATCCCGTACTATTTGACATATTATTAAAAAAGTACGTACCAAATCACTAAAAAAATTGAGAGATTACCGAATATTCGATGAAAATTGGATACGATAAAATATAGTGAAAACAAGTCGTTACGTATCCAATTAAAAGACGATTCCTTTACCAATAAGTTAATTAAGAATCACTTTATAATTAACATCTTAATCACTAATACGAAAATTCTGGAGAACCAAGAAAAAAGTCCTGGGTGTATTTTACGATTGTTTAGTATAATATTCCAGTGTTTGAACGAATCGCAAAATCCGAAAATTTTCGTGCAAAAGGTTTAAACGTTGTATTCGTTCTAGTATATACTGAAGTAACGACACAATATTATTAGCTATGATTTACGTAAAGTCGTCCAAATCATCCTCTTTTAGGATAGATAATGAAACAAAACAAACTATGTGAAAAACACTCACATGATACGCACGACGTGGAGTCTCATCTTGTTCTGTAGTATTTTTAGGTTCCATAACAAGTTTCAATATAAGGATATTCCTTACACATACAGTGAAATTGACCACCAGTCTCCTTCGCTGATGGTCAAGGATTTTATGTTTAGAAATACAAAAAATTTGTATTTACATAAATAAAATTAACCTCCAATTAATGAAATGTTATAACATAACCAAAACGGTATGTAGTTGTACTTGGGCGGTGTCCATATGTGTACAAGGGGTAGGACTTGGGGGCTGGGAGGAGGGAGGGGTATGGTAGGGAGACCCAGTAGGGCCACGTGGTCGGGGTTCGTGCGTCATAGTACGTAGAGATTCTTTTTATTTTATTTTTTCAATATTTAGAGTCGGAAGTGTATTTTTTATCAAACTCCTGGACAAAGAGAAGAAGTCTTCTCATCAAAAATAAAGAAAAGTACTTTTTACTTTCACAGTTAAGTTTTGTTTCTACTACTATTTTATTCCCTTTAATAATAAAACTATCGAGGAGAAACTATTGGTAAAAGGAGTAATTTTCAAAGTCAAACCTATATAATGGAAAGAAACCAAGGGAGTGAATATTTTATCTTTGTCATATTTTGATGTTCCGAAAAATGTAAGTACTAACTAATAATTAAAAGTTTTTCAATGATCAACGTCAAAGTCGATTTCACTTTGACGAATTTGTCCTTTGTTCCTGAAAATCTGTACCAGTATAAGGTCCTGGAATAGGAAGTAAAACTTTGAAATCTTCAATCTAAAAAGGTCGTGTAAATTACTTTAAGTAGAAAACTCTTTATTAAATATAATTATACTGAGTTTTATTAAATCTTTTGTATTACAGTTAATTCGTCCCCCTATTTTCTCATAATAACCGTTCGTATGGTTTTGTGACAGTTCCTTAATAGTGTAAGGTAGGAATGATATGTTTCCCCGTACTTGTATATGTATGATGATACGGTGTGTTACGTTTATATCCCAAATAATTCCCTTTAAAATCTTTACTTCTTCATCACATCGTCTGTTAAGGAAGTTCAAGAATAGAATGCCTCAGTATGAATAATCACGTATCTACCTGAAAATACCGTTCCTTTCCCGAGTACGTCCCCCTAACATGAATAAATTACGAATTCAATAAACATCCCTGTACCTATATTTTCCGTTCTAACTCTTGAGAACAGTCTCTTGACCTTTCTCATCTTACCTTTAAGATCTTGAATTTTTATGGTGGATGGTATATGTATCTTTATTTTTGTCTCTTAATCCGTTTTACTTCACTGTCTCTTATACAAGACTTACTTCCTTATTCCATTTTGGGGTCTTCTTATTGATTCACCTTACCTCTATTCGTAATACAGAATGTTTGTCAAGTTCCATTACTAGTATCACTACGACTTTCTTGAACCCTCTTCTTACCTACTTGTGTCACTCGTCAGTCTTCGAAGATTCTCAATCTTTTATATTTCTTTTTTGTTTGTGTCAACTTCTTATATTATTAACTTTATTTTTATGTGGTCTCGATTAGTTGTCATCTAATCTACTATGTCTCCTTGTCTAGTCGTTTGACCTTCTGTCTCATCACCTTTAGTGAGTTCGACTTGTTATTTTTCTTAAAATTTTATATCCCTGTTAAATTCTCTGGAGATCCCGTTATAGTTCGTACGATTGTAAGTGTAATATCCTCGGTGTCTTCTTCTTCTCTTTCCTAGTCTCTTGTATTATCAACTTTTGAAGGGATCGGTTCCTTTCCTTTGTGTAGGTACAGGTTCTTTGTTTCTCTCAGGGTTAGTTCTAGTTGGATTTCTCCTGGTGTGGTTCTGTGTAATATAAAATTTTCCGTTTGTAATTTCTATTTCTCTCTTATGATTTTTGTCGTTCCCTTTTAGTTGTACAATATATGTTCCCTTGAACGTATTTCGAGAGTCTAGTGAAAGTCGTCTTTGAGACGTCCGGTCTTCCTTACCATACTATATAAATTTTACTACTTTACTTTTCGTAATTTACACATACGACCCCCTCCCCTCATTTTCACATTCTAACTATTTTACACTAACTTGAATTCTCTATTTGTAGAATTTTTTTAGTATATAGGAGTTATTTTAAAATCATTTGTTTAAGTCGGTATGAAATTTTCCTAGTATGTGGTACTAGTTCACCCTAAATAGGGTCTCTACGTTCTTACATATAGGTTTTTCTTACGTTCATAGGTTTTTAGTTAGTTACACTATGTGGTGTAAGTATTTAATTTCTTATTTTTAGTACATCTATGTTTTTTTTCGAAAACTGTTTTAAGTTGTATATAAATATTAAATTTTTTTGGGAGAGTCATTTAACCTATATCGTTCTCGTATGGAGTTGTATTATTTCCGATGTATACTGTTCGGGTGTTGATTGTAGTAGGAGTTGTCACTTTTTGACTTTCATAAAAGAGATTATATTCCTTCTTATGTTCCTATGGGTAAGAACGATGAAAATAAGTTGTATCATAAACTTCAGGATCGATGACGTTAGTTTAATCTTTTTTCTTTGTGTTCCTTAAGTCTAACCTTTCCTTCATCATGTCGACGGTGACAAACGTCTACTACACTACGACATGTACCTTTTAGGAGTTCTACGGTGGTTTTTAGATCATCTTAAGTAGTCACTTATTTTAACGTCCTATGTTTTGACTATAAGTCTTTAGACAACGAAAAGGTATGTGTTCGTTACTTGATAGTCTTTCTTTTGTTAGGGTAAATATTAAATTAGTTTTTTATTTTATGGATCCTGATTTAGATTGATTCTTGCACTTTATGGACATGAGTCTTTTGATATTACATGACTACTTTCTTTAACTTCTATTGTGTCTACCCTTTCTATGTGGTACGAATACTTGACTTTCTTAATTATAACAATTTTACAGGTATGATGGTTTTCGTTGGATGTCACATTAAGGATAGTCATCAGTTACATTAAGGAGAGTTTTATGGTTACCGTAAAAAGTATCTTGATCTTTTTTATCAAGATTTTGAACACACCTTGGTACTTTCTGGGACTTATCGGTTTTATTAGAACTCTTTCTTCTTGTTTCGACCTGGATAGTGTACGGGACCAAAGTTTGATATGATGTTTCGATATCTTTAGTTTTGTTATACAATGACCGTGTTTTTGTCTGTGTGTCTAGGTACCTTATTTTGACTCTCGGGTCTTTATTTGAGTATACCAGTAAATGAGATACTACATTCTCCGTTCTTATATATTACTCGTTTTCTGTCTGAGAAATTATTTATCACAACCCTTTTACTGTCGATGTACGTTTTTTTAGTATGACCTGATGAAGGAGTGTGGTATATTTTTCTATTTGAGTTTACCTAACTTCTTAATCGACATTCTGGACTTTGGTATACAGAAGAATTTTCTTTCGTATCCGTCATACGAGGAAACTGAAGGGTCCGCCGTTATCACCATTTCTTGGACGGACGGTTACGTTTCTGTATTCTCTATACCCAAACCTGGCACCCCAGCCCTTCTAGGGAACCTCCTCCCGTATCGTTGGGTGAGGTCTTAAGTACGGACCTCTGAGAGTACCTGTCTCTTCGGACCGTCCGACGCCGGATATCCCAGTGTTTCTCAACATGTGCTGACTTTACTGAATCGTACGTTCACACGAGAAACTGTAACGGGAATCGTTATGAAAAACCATACAGAGAAGTCCGTTTCCTTTGTGTTTGTTTTTATTCGTTTATGATTTGGTTTTCATTTGTTTTCGTTTTTATGTGGTTTGATTTTTAGTGTTCCCCTGACAGTTATTTTACTTTTCTGGTGCATGACTCACTCTCTCCTATAAACAATTACTATATAAACCATTCTTCAATTAAGGGTTTTATATATTTCTTACGTATGCTGAGTTGTAGTTTTTTTGTTTGTCTGATACGTTGATCGAATCTTTGCTCCGTCTCCCCCTGAAGGGACCGTCAGGTCACCAATTCTGAGGGACGAAGGTGACGCCTTCCGTACCCAAGTTAAGGACGAATCCCTCGATTCTAGGACGTACAACGTATCGTACCTGCTTTTTTTTTACACCCGTCTCTTCGACTTATCCGTAAAAAGGTTTCTTCTGTAAGCCTACCAGTCCTCCGAGTACTTTCTACAAGTGGTAATGTGTAGTAGTCCCTTTACGTTTAGTTTTTGTGTCACGCCATAGTGCAGTGTGGACAGTCTTACCGATCCTAGTTTTTCTGTTATTCATTCACGACCACTCCAACACCTCCTTTCTCTTGGGGACACGTGACAACCACCCTCACATTTGACCACGCCAGTGATACCTTTTGTCACACCTCCAAGGAGTTTTTTAATTGTTATCTTAATAGTACGTTAGGTCGTCAAGATGGGGTGTTTAGGTCGTCATAAATAGACTTTGTTTCTTTTTTTGTTTGTGGTCAAGTTTTTCTATAGACATGGGGATACAAGTCATGTCGAAATAAATGTTATGGACTCTATACTTTCGTTGGACACACGGGTAATTATCTACTCGTTTATTTCCACACCATATACACCATATGTCGTACCTTATAATGGGTCGGTACTTTTCTTACTTTAGAACGGTAAACGTTGTTGTACCTAACTGGATTTCCCATAATACGATTTACTTTATTCAGTCTACCTCTTTCTGTTCATGATATACCAAAGTGAACACACACCCTAGATTTTTGTTTTGCGTACTTGTTCGTTCTGTTTCTGTTTTCGATGTCTATGTCTCTTGTTTCTCCTCTGTGTTTAGCCTTAACTTTCTTACCCGTGTCAAAATCTAGAATGTTTTTGCATTTTCTAGGACTCTGCTATGATACTTGTTTAAATTAGGTCACTAAAAAATTTTAAATCCAATTTATACAGTTAAGAGTCTTTTTACGTCGTATAGTTTTGACTGTGTTTAAGGTACATCAGTGTGTTGATGATTTATTTAACGATTAACTTTGGAATGGCATCTTTTCTGATGTCTAAGTCTACTGAAGTAGTTATTTCAGACGGTTTGTGAGTTCCCTCTTTATTATATTAGAAGGTACTTGAGAAGGTCTCTTATCACTCTCTTGTGAAGGGTTAAACAAGAAACTCCGTCGCGTTATAAAAAACCCCCACCCCCACCCCCACCGCCGCCAATAGGAGTCGGAAACATTTTGGTCTGTGCCCTTTCTTGATCTAGACCCCTACGTACACACCAGGATTGTATCGTTTACAAATGGGACAAGACTATTAATGTTCTCCGTCGTCAATAGAACTAATTTTTTTTTGGGACTGTTCGTGTAACATTTCTTACTCTAACGTCCGGTTAATAAGTACTTGTGTCCTCGTTTTAAGAATTGTTTTAAGTCGAAAAATTATACTTTTTATACTATGTAGTGTTGGTACAACTTCATTAAAGTCCTCAAGTCCCAACGAAACCGTAGACCTTTAGTTAGTAACGTTAAGTGATGTAGTTGTCTCATTATTTATACCAGTAGAAATATCAACATAATTTCAACATATGATTTTATAAGTAAGTAATACTTTTTAGAGACAATTGTTTATTCTTGTCTTCCTTTAGTCTATTTCAAATAGGAGTTTTCCTTCTTCCTCAGAAACCGTGAGTCGAACCCATAGTCAGACAAGAACGGACCTTGATTGAGTCTAGACAACTTGGAAGAGGAACGTGTTGAGATTTTCTTCCTTCTTGCACTCGAGGGGTCCAGTAATTCTAGATAAAGAAGAGTGAGAGTAACTATTTAGACGTACCCGTCGACTCATTATTAGTCTTCCAACTAAACACTCTTAGTCTCCTCTTACTTATTCTAGTACAAGTATCGGTTATGACAATTAATATGTTGTAACTACATATATAATTATAGAAAGGTATCTACTCTCGTGAACACAAGAACTCATTGTTTGTGAAGACTTGAGATGCCCTTGGTAACTAGAGGACAATTCTCTTATCAAAGAAGTACGACTCACATTAAACTTATGAACTGATACTGAAATGTGTATGATTATATCAATAAGAGACTAGGACAACCGAGATAATAGGAAACAAGGACAGGTCATTAGGTCTGTAGGGGGTTTTGAAACCCAAAGAACCACTCGGTTTGACTAAATAAGTATTCATACGAAAAATTATAAGACACTGTAAAAGGACCTTACTGGAAGGGTAGGAACATGTTGGTGGTGAGGAGTAGGCAAACCGTTTGAGGACACAGAAGAATTTTAAGGTTATGTTCCTAGAAAGGAGACCAGAAGGGAAGGAATACAAGAACGACATAGAACGGATAGAGGACATCCACTCGATTGGGGTGAGATAATTTTACAAATCAAGACAGAGGGACAATCTGAGACTTAAAGGACTTTCTAGCAAGCCACAAAAAATACATAGGGAACATCGAGTCAGCCATTTCTTAGACGGACGTCACGTCCTCTGGACCCAAGCTAGGGACCCAACCCTTCTAGGGGACCTCTTCCTTTACCGTTGGGTGAGGTCATAGGAACGGACCTTTTAGAGTACCTGTCTCCTTGGACCACCTAACGTCAGGTACCCCAGCGTTTCTCAGTCCGTGCTGACTCGCTGATTGTGTGTGTGTGTGTGTGTGTGTGTGTGTGTCATGAATCTGAGTTATTTTATTTTAAAATAATGAAACGATCGTCCACTTCACTCATATTAATACGTCATCAAACTTGTAAGAAACCGGAACGGGAAGAAACTCAAACCTTACTTTGGACTGGAAAAGGTCAGGACACCGGTGACGACGTAAAAGGTTTAAACGACCGTATAGTTCACGCCGAGAAGTTGTCGGAGTAGAAAATCTTAAACTTTATCAAGTCGTTCTTAGGGTAGTGGAGGTTAATCCTAAAGTTTAGGATTTTCTACTCCGACAATTTCACAACGTGAGTCAAGTCAAGTCAACGAGTCAGGACAGCCCGAGAAGTGTTAGGACACCTGATGTCGTGCGGTCCGGAGGACAGGTTGTGGTTAAGGTCCTCGAATGAGTTTGAGTACAGGTAACTCAGCCACTACGGTAGGTTCGTAGAGTGGGAGACAGCAGGGGAAGAGGAGGGTGGAAGTTAGAAAGGGTCGTAGTCCCAGAAAAGTTTACTCAGTCGAGAAACGTAGTCCACCGGTTTCATAACCTCAAAGTCGAAGTTGTAGTTAGGAAGGTTACTTGTGAGTCCTCACTAGAGGAAATCCCACCTGACCGACCTAGAGGAACGTCAGGTTCCCTGAGCGTTCTCAGAAAAGGTTGTGGTGGTCAAGTTTTTGTAGTTAAGAAGGCGCGAGTCGAAAGGAATATCAGGTTGAGAGTGTAGGTATGTACTGATGACCTTTTTGGTATCGGAACTGACATGTCTGTGATGAAACCGTTTCATCACAGAGACGAAAAGTAATACGACAGATCCAATCAATATTGAAAGGAAGGTTCCTCATTCGTAGAAAATTAAAGTACCGACGTCCGTGGTAGACGTCACTAAAACCTCGGGGGGTTTTATTCTAGACGATGACAAACTTGACCAAGAGGTAGATAAACGGTACTTCACTACCCTGACCTACGGTACTAGAATCAAAAGACTTACAACTCAAAATTCGGTCGACAAAGTGAGAGGAGAAAGTGAAAGTAGTTCTCCGAGATCAAGAAGAAGTGAAAGACGGTATTCCTACCACAGTAGACGTATAGACTCCAATAACCATAAAGAGGACCGTTAGAACTAAGGTCGAAGTAGGTCGGGTCGCAAAGAGTACTACATGAGACGTATCTTCAATTTATTCGTCCCACTGTTATATGTCGGAATTGCATGAGGAAAAGGATAAACCTTGGTCAAACAACAAGGTACAGATCAAGACTGACAACGAAGGACTGGACGTATGTCTAAAGAGTTCTCTATCCATACCACCAGACCATACGGGTAGAGAAAGTCTTAAAGGGTGTCAAATAACACTAGGTGTGTCGGTTTCTGAAACCGTATCAGTTATTTCGTCTTTATCTACAAAAAGACCTTGAGAGCACGAAAAAGCTACTAGGTCGTCTACAACCGTTAAACTAGAGACCAAGGAGACGGAAAAGATTTTGGCCGAACTTGTAGACCTTAAAGTGTCAAGTGTATAATGACTTCGGACCGAACCTCTTAAGATTCGTAGTGAAACGATCGCACACTCTACTCACGTCAACACACCATCAGACTCGTGAGAAACCGTAACGGAAAGAAACCCTAACCTTACTTTTACCTGGAAAAGGTCAGGAGACCGGTGACGACTCAAAAGGTTTAAACGACCGTATAACTCACTTCGTGAAAGTGTCGTCGTAGAAAGTCCTAAACTTTATCGAGTTGACCTTAAGGTAGTGGAGGTGATCGAAACAAACATCACTACGAAAGATTCCGGGTGAACTGAAGTGTAAGGTTCTACAGACCGAGAACCACTCACTAGTGTGGTAGCACTAATAGAACCAGTACTTCTAGAAAAAATATGTTAAGAAGGCACATAAGAACGGTGGAGAAGAATTATACGAGACGAAGACAATCCAGGGATAGTAAAGACAGGAAATAACGCGGGTAGAAATGTACTTTACAAGGGAACTATAGACATTAAAAGACCTTCTCTAGAGATCACAAAGGGTAAGATAACAAAAGGAGATAAAGAAACGTGACTGGCGACTCCTTCCAAAAGAATAGAGAGGAACGATAAGAAACCTTGAGACGTAGGTTTACCCATATAGAAAAGAAAAGAGGAAACGAAAAGCGAAGGGAAAAAAAGTATCGATAAACATTCCGGAGGAGTCTATCGGTAAAACAAAAAAACGTAAAGAAAAAGAACCCCTACCAAAACTAGGGACAGAGGACATGTTACAGTGTTTGGAGGTAGGTGTCAAGTAGTCCGTGAGACAGATAGTCTAGATCCGGGAATTTAGATGAAGAGTGAAGGTGACATACCAGTATTCCCAAAACTAAATCCAGTATGGACTTACCAGATCACCAAAAGAGGTGAAAGAAGTTAAAGTCAGACTTAAACCGTTATTCCTCAAGTACTAGACTCGGTGTCAGTCGAGGGCCAGAACAAAAACGACTGACATATCTCGAAGAGGTAGAACCGACGTTTCCTATATTACTTAGACTAAAACCACAACTGGTAGACCACTACAGTACACATCTCAGAAGAGACCACAAAAACCTTCTCCCACAAACGATATTGGTCACACAAGAGAACCGTTTTGAGATAATCGGAAACGGGACGAAGTAAGACATGAGGGTACCGGTTTAAACGGACAATGAGGTCCACAAAGAACTGAAGGATGAAAACGTAAGGTCAGGGGATATTACTTTTCCTGTAGAAAACCCCACAATCAAGATTTTCCAGAACATCCAGAAGTCTCTTGACAAGTTGAAGTCGGAGAAGTCGCAATGACAAACCCCGTATCTGAACCTAATGGCTCTATAACTTACCAAACGGAACCTTTACTTGTCTCTAGTAAGACAGTGAAAACTCCAACGTAGGTTCATGACGTAAAGCCTGAGAAAACAACTGACACTACCGATGAGGTAAAGAAGAGTCCCGAAGGACGGGCGTCATCATCTATGTTACCAGTAGACTCAATTTAAGTGGGTAAGGTCAGGTAGAATCAAGTGACTAAGGATCTTAATAACCATTCTTTGGACTTAGATTAGTACATACAAAAAGACTTCACCAAAGTAAATTATGAATACGAATCACTGAAAACTCGTATCTAAAAAAACAACAACATCTTTTTAACACAAATTCGGTCAGTAATCAAAACATAAATATAGTTAGAAATTGAATTTCCTTTACATTGACGACTTAACCAGTCCTACGACTAAACCAGTCCCTACCATTGTGACCTCCAAAATTTTGATTCGGAACTTCTCATCCATCTTAAATTTATACGTCCTTTCGATCAAAATCTACCCCCTCTTAACATCTACCTCCTTACCGTACTCGTACCCCTCCACCCTACCACATTCCTTTAAGGTCTCTTCTCACGACACTTCAGACTCTGTCCGGGTCAGCATAAAGCTTCCCTCTCGGTTGCGGTCGATAGAGAACTCCCAATCAGGTTCTTCTGGTAGAGAGGTTCGGTTAACTTATACTGGTACGGATCCGAGGACACTACCTCTTTCTTTGCCGTTAGGTAAGGTCATAAGAACGGACCCTTTAGGACCCCTGTCTCCTCGGACCTCCCGACGTCAGGTATCCCAGCGTCTCAGTCTGTACTGACTTCACTGAATCGTCCGAGGAAACTGGGTTCCTAACATACCTTCTGGACTATGAAACCGGTGGACTACACTTCTTGACTGAGTAACCTTTTCTGGGACTACGAACCTTTCTAACTCCCGTCCTCCTCTTCCCCTGCTGTCTCCTACTCTACCAACCCACCGTAGTGACTGAGTTACCTGTACTCAAACTCATTCAAGGTCCTCAACAACTACCCGTCCCTTCGGACCGTACGACGTCAGGTACCCCAGTGTTTCTCAACCTGTACTGACTCGCTGACTTGACTTGACTTGATGTACGTTCCGTGTAAAGTACACACAATCACTTAATTTAGGAGTGTCGTCAGGGTATTCCATCTAAGACAACACTGGGGACCAAATGTCTAGTTAACCCATGTCGTGTCATCCGACGAAAAACACACACACTACATAGACATAAGTGATAAAAAGGAGTACCGAAACTGAGTGTCAAGGATACTATATGACCTGTCACTCAATAGATCAATTTTGTCTTTACATAGTCCACTCGCATCCCACCTTCACCTATGAACCTTTCTTCCAGTCGATCCCTAGTCTCTCAATTCATAGAACTTAATTAAAAAGATGTCCATACTCCGTAAATGACTGTAAAAACTCATCCTTCACCGCACTACTGGTAAAAATCATCTTAACCAGACTTTTCTATCCGTCCTACTTAACTCCCACACTCCTCCCACCCTCCATTTACACTATAGTCGACTGGTCAATCCTTCGATTACTTTATCAGGTACCGTCTCACTACACTATTTTTCGACCCAGTGTCATCACTATTGTCATTGTGCCTCGGTGTCTAACTTCTCGGTAATACTCCAGGACCACTGACAACAGTATATCTATTGTCATTCAGACTTCCCGACCTCCTCAGTTTCCTCCGAGTGAGAGACTATCCCACTATCCGCTTCCACCACTTAAATAAAGATAAAAATTTAAAAATTTACAAACACAAACAAACAAATAAACCGACGTGTCCCAGAATCAACACCGTAAGTCCTAGAAATCAACGTCGTACACCCTAGATCCAGAGACTGGTCCCTAGCTTGGGGTCCGGGGGACGTAACCCTCGTACCTTAGAATTGGTGACCTGGTGACCCATTCAGGGTTTCCACCACTTAAATCGTAATCGAAAAAAAAAAAAAAAATGAAAAGTCTTATAACTAAAGTAAGGTCAAACCCTCAACAATAACATAAACCATGGGACTGAAGTTAAGAATTTGAAATAAAACACACACAGGACCAAAAACCATACCTACCGTAATATATAGACATATAAAATTGAAGTGTAATTAGGAAATGGATCATTTTTATCCTAGAAATGAATAATAAATTATACATTAATTCTACAATAATAATAATTATTTACATTTAATAATTATTACAAAATTAAATGACATCCAATAGTCTGGTCCTACTTCTCCCGTTCTGGTTCTTCTTTACATAGTATAGACTGGGGAGGAAAAGGTACCATTGTCAAGTTGCCCTTCTATCACCATAGTGGACCCTCTGGTCAAGTTCATCCGGAAGGTGAGGAACCCGGAGTCTTCTTTCAGTCTGCAGACCACACACATCAGACCTTCCCAGCTGAGACTTAAGAGGAGGTCCCTCACAAAGAAAATAACACCTACTTCAATTTTTTCAGGCCTTTTCTTTCGGATTCAGTTTCGTACCGAGTGGTAGAGACGCAGCCTTTCCGTTGTTTTTCTCTTTAAGAAAGCTTAGGGTTCTACGGGGACGTTTGTTTTGTTCAGTCCTTGATTGGTGGGTCTTTCTCTTTAGTAGATGACCGTGAATACTATTCTACTCTTTTTTCTTCTCGTGGAGTTCATGTGGAGGGTAATGCCCCCGTTATATGTTTCTTATGTTCGGGAATCACAATTCCGGTCAGATGTATCCTTGTCATGTCATATTTTAGTTCTACAAGTTAAGACAATTTCTTCTTAATTAAGGAGACGTTAAAATACCTTGTAACGGTTTCCCAATACAGTAATTTCTTTAGGTAATATCCTTCCCCTTTCTACGTAGGTAATCAGATCTCGGTCTCAGTCCGCTAGCACTAGAATTTCATCAAAGGTTTTGTCCGTTTAGTCGTTGGGTTTCGTATCTTCTACAATTTCCTTTTCTCGAACGCGGTGGGACCTCTCTACACAAGAGGTTTCCTAGTTTCAGGGACTGGAGGAATAAGCCAGTACTTCTAGTCTTCTTTTGAATGCTGCTAAAAGGGAATTCCCGACGTAGACGGCGGGTCGTGTGTCGAAGGAGAGTATCTTCAGTACGGTATCGTCTTGCCCTTAGTGTCGAGTCGGGAGGAGCCCATCACGGTGTTCACGACTGACTACTTCGTTTCGGGACACTGTACTTCGGAAGGACAGAACGTGGGCGATGTAGACATCGGTGCAAGGACCTTTGACGTTTCCTTCTTAGACTCCGACTAAGTGTTCTTTGTCATTAACGTCTCGGACTGAGAAGTCAGAGTGGCGGATATGACCTACTTCACTTCTGCCTTCTGTACAGAAGCTAACTGGTAAGGTAAAGTGATCTCCGTCTCTTCCCAAGAGACCTTAGTCCACGTGGCCCAGACTGTCGGAGATAGGTCCTTCTAAAGTCGGGACCCTCTCTCCTCGACCTAGACTGAAGTGTCCTTTCCCGTCTTGGTCAGCGACTGGTTGACTGGGGAGGAGTAGAGTCGTAGTTTCCTCTCTTCCTTCTTTGACACGGGCTCGGTAGGTAAAGAGAAAGACTTGGAGATCACCATCTCCTTGGTCTCTTCCTTCTTTGTCTTTACGGGGATGGTTACCGACGATGGGGACTTGGACTTCTAAGATCGAATCACCTTCTTCTTCTCTAGTATCTTGAACTAATGGGTCTTTCAGGTAGTCAAAGACTCCTCGGGAAGGGTGGTACGAACCGGGGACTTCACCTCCTTTTTCTCCTCTGGGAAGACGGTAATGACTGTTGAAGTTGTGGACTTGTCCAGCGGAACAGACTCCTTCTTTCTCTCCTTTTACTCAGACAAAGATGACTAAGACGAAAACACAGTCTCATAAGTCGGGGTGTCCTAACCTAGATACTTGATCTCTTCGTTCTTCGACTCGGTCAAAGAAATGGAGTACACTGTCGACATAGACTTGTACGTCAAAACAGTCTTCTTCTCCTACTATTTAAACTCGTAAGGAGGGGTTGAAGTCGAAGATATAGACAGAGTGGGAGGTGTTGACTCTTTTGAGAACTTACGGTCAGGGGTGACAAAAGTCGTCAATGTGGTCTTGGGTGCTAGGACAGGCCTCTTCTCCCGAGTCTTTCACCCGCAATGTGCGGCCTGAGGTGTAGACGAAGACTTATAAATCAAGGGAGAGTCCGTTGTCTTCTCAGTGATTTCTTTTGTCATCTGGAATTCAGGGGTAATTTCAGTGTCCCACAAAGACTCGGGGACTAAGACAGTCTTCTTCTCTTACTTCTGGGACCCGACACAAGGGGTCTCAACCGGAGCAATGGACTTACGAGGGAGGGTGGTAGGTGTTGACTCCCCTGAGGACTTACGGTCCGGGGTGGCGAAAGTCGGTACTGTAGACTTGTGCGACAGGACAGTCTTCCTCTCTTGGATCCTTTACTCCCACAGTGTGTTCTAAGTCGTGACTGGAAGGTTTTACGTCAGGGTGGTTTACATTCTGTCCTTAGGGGTTTCTTGTATTAACTACTACAGAGGGACAACTTTAGTCTTCCACAAAGATTTGTGTTCTGACACAATCTTCTTCTCTTCCTTCTACGACCTAAGATATGGGGTCTCCACCGGAGCAATGGACTTGCGAGGGAGGGTGGTAGGTGTTGACTCCCCTGAGGACTCACGGTCCGGGGTGGCGAAAGTCGACGGGGTGGACTAGTGCACCAGGGGAGCCTTCTTCTCTGTCATCTTTACCTCGCCATGTGTGGGAGAAGGTGGAGACGAAGACTTGAAAGTCATGGTGGCATACGTTGTGGCCTTAGTGTCCTCCTTCTTTAACAGGTGTGTAGGGGAAATTTAGATTTTCCAAGGAGGAGGGGGTACTGAAAGAGTCTTCTTCTCGTTCTTCTGTAACCTGGAAAAAGAGGTCTGAGCCGAAAACACAGTCTTAAGAGTAAAGGTGGGATACGTTGTTGTCCCTTCTCTCTTAAACTCACACTAAGAGGTTATACAAATTGTAGTGGTAGACTTGTGTGATAAAACAGTCTACTTCTGTGGCTCCTTTACCTTGAAAAAAGAGGTCTGAGTCGTAGTGTTCGAAGGTAGGGTGGGATATCCTAGGGTCTTTACTTGTCTTTCCTTTAACTCGGACTAAGTGACAATTGACGTTACCGACGTAGTCCTATAAGGGCGAAGAGTCTTCGTCTACTCCCTCTTTAACGTGGTTGTTGCTGATGTGGACATGGACTCGCAGATTCAAGTAGGGTCGTCGTTTCTCGACTTGGAAGCTACAGACGCGGATTTCTGAACTCAGTCGAGGGAAGTTGTTTACTTCGTCTCTTTCGTCTTTAATTCGGTCTACGAGTTTGTTGTAGTTGTAGACATAGACTTATAGAGTAAGACCGTGTCTTCGTCTCTTGAGCTTGCATAAGTCTTGGACTCGGACTTCTGAGCCAAGGTGGTTCCAATTGGTCACTAAGTCTCTCCCCTCTTTGGTTCAGATCAAGTAGCGATCGACGTGGTGGACGTGTTAGTGGGTGTCATTTCCTTCTTTGGTTTGGACAAAACGGCCGTAGAGTCACAAGGCAAAGTGGACTAAGTCGTGCACGTTAATTCTTTCTTGTTCTTGGGCTTTGTAGGGAGTGAGGTTTTAGATGTCTACTTGTCTACCGAAACAATTTTCAACTTTCATTCCTTCTTTAACACGGACTAAGAGTTCTTCGATATCGTGTACATAACGCCCTAGTTCTTTACCTCGGAGTCGGAGGTTTGAAGTCTCCAAAGTAGGGTCTCAGACCCTACTTTCTAAGTCAAGACGGACTGAACCGTCTACTCGGTCTCTTCCTACAGTTTGGGTTGAATCGAGGTTGACGTTGTAGACTTGATCCTGTCTCTTCCAACAGTCTCTTACTCGGGCTTCATTACTTCGGTATAAGTGGAGATTCCCTTCGTAGAAATAGATCTGGACTCTAAAGTAGTCACCATCTTTGTCTTCACTTTGAACTAAGATTTCATTGACCAGGTGGACCTCACGACGTAAGTTGAAGTGGCCCTCACCTTGTCCTTCCACTCGTACCTGGTGGACATCGTCTTAAAAGTCGAAACAGTCTTCTTTATTTCTTTCTTTAACTTGGGTTACGAAGTTATTGGTATTGTAGACTCTGTTTCGTACTAAGTTTGAATTGGTTTAATCGTTTTCTTCTTTAGGGTTGTCTGAATGGAGAATGGTGGGGATATCTTGTAGGTCAGAATTGTTTCCATCTTTTCTCACTTAATCCTTCACCAAATGGTGGACATCTACTCGTAAGTGAAAAATTTCTTCTTCCGTTCCATCGTTAGTTTCGATCGGGAAGAGGGTGACTTTGACGACGAAGTGTTATAGGTCGAACCAGGCTTCAGTTCTTTCTTTAATTTAAACTAAATGGACGTTCGTATAGGAGATATAGTCTCGTAAGACAACACAGTCTCCATCTCTGACTTCTGTAATTTGGACCCAACCGTTATTGGTTCTGAAACAGAAGAGTCGTAGATCTACATAGTTTCCTTCGTTCCCACCTTCTGTTTGTTCTAGAAAGTAAAGGATGTCAAGAGCTGAGACTCATAAACCTAAATAGTGTCTTTTTTTTAATACACAGACGGAGTCTCTACAGCCCTGGACTTGTACACGGAAGTGAGTCGGGTCCACCACTCTATTTCTTTTGTCTTTGACTTGAAGGAAGGAGTGTCTTGCACAGTGGATGTGGGTTTATATATCAGGGTTTTCCGTTTCTACTCCACTGTCGTTCAAGAGGAGGACTCAACCTTGTAAATTGTGGTCTTCTAAATCGAAGTTGTAAGAATTGGAAACCACCACTATTCTCCCTTGTCCGTCATCTCTGTGGGAGACATTAAGTCCCTCTAAAGGCCAGTCTTTTTGGTCCAGAGCGAGCCCGTGGCGACAGGTACCTTGGACTCTTCTCTCTGTTCTGTGTAGGTCATAGTCTTAATGGACTTTGACCTTCACGACCGAGTCTTAAGTGACCACTACATTCATCCGTTTCACCTAGGTATGTCTGTCTTGTATATTTTAGAGGGGATGGCCTTTGTCTCCTAAGACAGAATCGTTTCCCGGATGGACTCGAGTCCTCGGCTCCTCTTCCTTTTCTCCTTTTGTCCCTTGAAGTGCACAGTTGATGTCAAGGACTTTGAAGTCTCCAAAGAAGTATGGAATCCCTCCTTGGAGTCTAAGTTCTTTACTTTAGAGAGAGACGATTCCAGCAATCGAATCCTAGTTCCCTTCGTAAATGGAGAGCTGAACTTCCTCTGTCGGATCTTCTTGAAGTCAGTATGCGAAATAGGCGTTTTCCTAGTAGTCTTCTCGGCTTGGTAAGTCGACTGAAATTTTTTCTTCTTTTTGTTCTTTATTCGGGGAATGTCGGTCGTCCTCTAAACTTCCGTGTTCACTGTCTTCCATGACATTGATTCGATTTACTTTGACTGGTTGGTTTGAGTAAAGTACATGACGTCTCACATCGTCTCGGTAGTTTCCAGCGAAGAAGACTGGAGAAGCACGTCGTCTTCGGACTTCTTCGGGAACTAAGTCTAGTTCGACGACGTAACGGACTGTATTCGTCCAGAAAACGTCTATTTGTTCTGGACCCATAATTTGTTCAAAACAAATACTTTCTTTTAAACGGAAACCTTCTTAGTTTTAATGAAGACTGTTGACTTGGATGCCTACAATCTCTTTGTGTGTACTTTCTCGGGGAATAAAGAGGTTTCCTACTTTTGACCTACGACTTTTTCGGTCTTTCTCTGAACCATTCAGTAGTGCTTCTTTCTCAGTACCCTAGACACGTCGACCCAAGAAGACCATGGTCACTGGACTACTGTCCCGTCGAGTTCGGACGAGACGGTCTCTTTCTGGTGTGCGGACTTTAGTCTTTCGTTTAAGACGGTGGAAGACGTCGTCTTGGAGTGAATCGTAAGGTTCTTGGTCACAGATGAGAACTATGGAGGGCACTATTATATCTCTGGAATCGTTGACTTTGAATGAGAAGACTTCTGTATTTCGACCGGGGGTTTGGTTTTAGAAATCAACGTCGACCTTTACACCTCTCTTCACTCCGTCTTCACTTCGTCTGGGAAAGAAAACAACCCCCACTTTCAAACCATCGCCTCTTTCTTTTGTGTCTTTAAGGGTCCGGAACGTTTCTTCTGTCGGTCCTTCTTTAGTTTTATGGAATACTTCCTCCGGAGGTCTTTGGTCACAGACCGGGTAGTTACCTTGTTCAGTTTAGTCTTTGAGGAGGGAGAGAACAGTTTCGACGGGCACAGAACCGACTTCTCCGTCTTGGACGTGACCCGCAACTTTTTCTTCGTGTACCGGCTTATAGGGGAAACGGACCTCTCTTCGGTAATCTTCTTAGGTTACACCAAGTCGGTTTCCAACGTCTACTACGATTACTCTCTCCCTTTGGTGGTAGGCATCACTTTCGTGGGTGTGTTTATTTTGGTGAGAGGAGTTGGGTTCTTTTGTTTCTTGGAGTTGGGGATCTCAGTGGACTCCACTATGTTTTCGGCGGGTTCCTCGTCTTCCGTCACCTCGGTTCGTAGAGACTCCTTTTCCGTTTCTTTCCTTAAAGTAGAAAGTGTAGTACCCACAGGTCAAAGAAAAAATCTAGTTCGTGAGTTCTATTGTTTCAACGACTTTTTCTTCTAAATCTTCGAGTCGGGTCGGGTAGACTTCTTTTTTGTCACTGACACTATCTAAGACTTCCAGGACGAGGTCGACTGCAAGTACCTTGACTCTTCGGTCACCTAGTAGATAAGGGTCTCCGGTTTGGATTTTGACGAAGTCTTAGACGTCTAAGAAATCAATTTAGACCACTCGTAGTGCTAAAATTTCTGTTTGGGCGTAACAATAGTTTACATCTTAAGAGCGGTGTCGGTTTTAGGTCGAAACTCCGTAGATCACTGCTAATACCTTTCTTTCTCCAGGATCTGATAAGTCTTCTTTACCTGGACTGGAGCCATCAATGAAGACGACTACCGCCTCCTGTAGAATCTTAGGTTAGTATAAGAGGGTACTCACTCTTTAGGTAATACCTTCTTCGGTTTTTACGACAGGGAGAAGTACAGTGACTGTCATTTTCTGAGGTCTTCGGTCTTTAGAGGGGAGCTAGATTTACCTTATAAAGATAAGAATTTCTTCTCGGTTCTTCACTAGTTTTTCCTTTTGGTGAGAACAGACAACTACGTTGTCTATTCCACGGTGTTGTCGGTCTTGGTCGAAGTTGCTTGAAACGTTCATTTTGATAGTGTCTCCTTAGTCTCTTCGACCTCAGTCATTAAAACGGTCCTCTTCTTGGATTCCCGTCAAATTAACTAGAACTACTTCTGTCTGATCCCTTTCTCTACGGTTTTGGGTAAAGGAACTTTTAAAGACTTCTCCTTTATTTTGAGTCTAGACAATCGGGTCGACTCCTCTTTCCATGGAACCCTTACTCTAGTATAAGGAACCGTCTTTTCTTCCGGGACCGTCTTTTTGTTCTCTGTCGTCGGGGTAATCTGGTATCTCTTTAATTACTTTATCTCTTCCGTTTTTAATATGTACCCGGATCGGGACAATTTAACCTTCTTGGTTTTCGACGATGACACGCCGTCGTTCAGATAGTTTTACTTCTGGTGTTTCTTTCTATGTTTTAATAACTCCTCCTCTTTCCTCTTCTTTTTCTTCTCGCCAGTGTACGTAAAAGTCTTCCCTCTCTCGTCCTTTATGTCGGTATAAGGTATTCATATCGGTCTGTAGTCGGGCTTCTCAGTCTATAGAGAAAGGCAGAATGAACCCCACTTTGGGTTGGTAAAAGTAATCAATTTTGATGTCTTCGACGACTTTGTAGTCTTTGGTACTAGAGTCTCCGAATGAGACTTTAGTCCCTTTGTTTCCGTCATCCTTCAGTTGGTGTAGGTAATCTTCTTGCTCTTCAAAACCACCTCCTTTGGTTCCGAAAGGAAGGTCACCTAGAAGGAATAGCACTACTTTATTTACTCGGGAGAAATGGATTCCTTCCTTTGGACCATGACCTTTTCAGTTCGTCCCTACACCACTGAGTGTCTCTTCTTTTCCCTGTCCAGTATCACAGTCTCGACGGTTTTCCACCGAGTCAACCATGACGTTTTCTTTCATTTGTTCCGAGAGGTAGATTTCTTAGACTTTCCTAAAATCTAGCAGGAAGACCGCTTTGTTTCTCGAATCTTTGTGGAAGTATAGACAACAGTAGACACTTTGGCGTTTGTGAACGAAGTCCTCGTAGAGGTCTTCAATCAGGTCTCTTCTTTGTTCTTGTTGGTGACAGTCTTCACTGAGGTCTATCCGGATGTCAGGAATGATGAGTTTGTAGATTTCTAGATTGTAGACTTTACAAACTTGTCGGACAAGAACAAAGTTTTGTGGTGAACCTCCGACATCTTCTAAGGGTTCATATACTCGGTACGGGAAGTCGTTCGTCATTGATACGAGTTAAATATTGATTACGTTGTTAGTCCCGACTACTCCACCAAAGATTCCTCGGACTTCTGTGTTCGCATTCTCTACTTCTTAAATGTCACTGATCATTCGGTCGACCTGAAAGACTTCTCGTTTTCTCACGGAAGTCATAGTAAAGACTTCCAACACTCTATGACTTATAAGTACGAGGACGTAAATAAAGAAGTCAACTAGTCCTTCTTTCACTTGTTTACGTTCTATTCAATCTTATAAACCTTCTCTTCTAGAGTAAATTCGGATATGATGAGGTACTACTCTCACTCCTTTAACGAACGGTATTTTGTGATGTCTCATTCAATCTTCTAAGACTATATTTTCAATATAGTAACTTTCTTCTGGTTGTCTTCCTTTAAGTATGTCGGTTTCTCCTCTATGGGTGTCTGAGGCTTTGACCACTAAATCGGAAATTAGTCGGGTGTTCAGGGCTACTTCTCCTAATGAAACTTTTTATATGTAACTAACTAATATTGTAGAGGGGACTGGGTCTTTTTGTCTCTCGTGGTACCTTTAATCTCCGTCCTGATAGTTTCCTTCAAGGTCTTCTTTGACAGAGAAAGGGTCTTGTAAGTCTCCTTCCACGGGATCTTGTACTTATACTGAACCACTTTAATCTACTTTCAAAGATACCTGAGCTTTTCCTGATGTCGTTTGATAGACTGGGTGTCTGGGTTTTCAGAAACCAATGGGTTTTTAATTGTCTTTCTCTACGAGGTTTCTCGTGTCTGTCTCTGCACCTGAGTTTCAGTGGACCCTACGGAAATAAACTACTTCTCCTTCCTCAAAACAGTGCTTGAGTCTATAAAGGATGGTGACGTTTTCGGTAGTTAGGACTTGAAGACCTCCTCGGTGGACGTGAACGCAAAAATATGTTTCTAGACATACTTCTTCGTCAACCTCTCTTTTTCTTTCTTCCTCTCTGTCGAAGACTTCCACTGTCACACTTAGGACTTCGAAGTAAAGGTTCGTCTTTAAGACTGTGACTTCTACCTTGTCCTTATATAAAACTCTTCATGTATGAGTTTCTACTGTAAGAGGTACTGTGAAGACATTGACTTTTCCTGGTTCCGGTTCCAGAGCTTCTTTTCGGTTAACCATTCCTACTAAGTATGGTTGGTTATTGATGTCTTACCCTTTAGACCCCGTTCAAACGTTGATAACTGTCCCTCCTCTCAGACCTCCTTTTTGTCTTTCGTCGAATGTCCCTTCCTCTTAGTCATCCGGTCTACCTCTGAGAACTGTCACATCGGTACGTCTCCTTTCGAGGGTAGTGACTCCTTCACTCTCACCAATGGGTCTCCTATTCGATACGCCAAGGTAAACTTCTGTGAGTAGTACAGGACCTCTCTCATCTACTTTGTTCGCCAGTCTGACTACTTCGTCGTTTACGTTTGGGTCTCCGGTCACACTTACAGGGCCACGTTCACAGGAAGGGTCTTCTTCTTAAACGTAGGCCACGTTGAACGTACGTTCTTTGTGACGTCCTTCTTGGAGTTTATTACCAAGGGGGACTCGGCTCACCTCTGACCCAGGCGTCATCGGGACAAGTCCTACTCATACTTAAACGACTTAGGGACTTAATACTTCACCAATGAGTTCTGTGAGAAAGGCTTCTGGACATAAGTCTCAGGTGGGGACTTCTACACAATAGAGTTCCTTTTCTTAGGAAACTTGTACAGTCACTTTTACTTGGACACTGACCTCGTCTTGTTTCTTTCAGACGACTTGTCTTTCTCAACCCGTATCTCTACCGTCTTGTTCTGGTCAGTGATAGTCTCAACCATTGCCTCTTCCTTGTTTTCCTTTACTTTTGTAGAGTCTAACTGTGTATAACGATGTGTACGTCTTCGGGTTAAAGACGACAACTGTGCTACGAACCGTGAGTGTTCCTGGTACTCTAAAGTTGTGAACTATGTCGATATTCACGACATTTCCATTTATCTGAAGTTTCACATATTCACACATTAGTATGCATCTGTTAATTAGACAAAAGAGTAAAAGAGTTAAATTTTTTACTGGTTATAAACTATGTAAGTAGAAATCCGTATTATCAGACTTTTTTTTTTGGAATTCTTATAAAGGGATCAATAAATCAATCGTAGTGAAACTGTCCGTAAATGACCCATGTATTATACACGGTCAAAAAAAAAAAGATTTAAGAGACATATGGTCCTATTTATTGACCGTAAGGGTCAATTGACAGAAACTCCAGAGAATAAAATATTTGCATCGGGAATTGTAATAGGCTTTTTCTTTATTAAAATTTATGTTTTTATGTACAATCTCATATCTTGTTTTAAATAAAAGATAATAGATGTCATACTAGGAAATTTTTATATGTAATATAGTATAATTTGTTAAAATGATGTTCGAAATATTTTACGAGTTCTGTCATTCTGTAAATTTTAAAACTAAAAAAAGGTGTAAAGAAGAAATAAATATTTTGACTACCATCTTTACCTTTCAAAAACGTAAGGAAGACCGATACAGATATCTGAGGGTTACAATCTTTCAATCAGTGTTGTGCATAGGAATATTTATAGAATGAAGAATCTTTATGATAACCTTGAGTTTGTGAATCAGAAATTCTAAGAGTGGATGGAAAGTTATCGGAAGATTGACCTTAGAGGTGAGAATAAAGTAGTTAGATAAGAGGTACGTCATCGTCTTACTAGATTTTAACGTTCATTATCGTTCTTGACGCGTGAATTGATACCCGGTCCGTTATACAATTCAAGAAATATATGTCCTATAACAAATTAAGAGTGTTTTTAGGACAGTGACAGAAACTAAACCTCCACTGTCTTACCCGAGTCTCTCGGGTAATTCAGGTTCTAGTATCTTCTGTCTTGATCCTGACCATGGGCCTAGACAGACTACGGTCTCACGCACGAAAACTACACGTAGAGACAATGAGACGAGTCCCGGAAGCATTGCCATCACCAAAAGTTATACTAGTAAGTCAATCCAGTGACTATTAACAGTCTAAGGAAAACTAAGTCATCCTATTGTGTAAACTTAGAACCTAAAAAAAAAGACCTTTTTATTAGGAAGAGTTGAACATACTATAACCAAGATAAAAATGTCACACTTTAAAACAACTTTGAAATGGATCAGTTCAAACCCCCATCCGGCACCAAGTTAAAGAAAAACCTGAGAGTCCGTAAGTCTACCGTAGTCGTGGCTACTTTGTACAGGGCAAGAAGCTACTGTGAACCAAAACAACTGATTGTTGATGACCCATGACAGTCGTCTTTCTTCTGAAAAAAGGTCGGAAGAATTAATACAAGACAAATAGAGACACTCAAAATCTTTAATTTTTTTATTAAGACAGATTTAGGACAGTTAAATTTTGTTTAAAGTCTTCGTCTCTCTCTCTACTACAGAGGACGAAATTTTGGTAAAATTTCAAGAAAAATAAAAAGAGGCCTGGAAGAGGTTTCTCATACTTGTCTTTCACGTTTTGTTTAACTGATTCGGTCTCTGAACGAAGCAAGTAATTTACCTGACACTTCTGACTCAACCAACCGTGAAAAATTTTTAATTTTTATTTAACTTCTTCAACAGTGAACTCTTAAGAGATCGTAGAACACTCACCGGTAGACACTAAAAAGCCCTTGACTGCCGACGTAAACATCTAATAGGTCCAGGACCGAAGAGGGAGGTGAGATAGGGGCAACACCACCTAATAGAAAATAGACAGTACATAAAGAAGGTAGTGAGAGAAGGAAGGGAGAAAGAGAGAGGGAAGGATAAGGTACAATTCTCGACACGAGTAGTATCCCTTATTTTTGTTTTTATTTCCTTCGACCTGAACATCGAGGGGGTTTAGTGTATCGTAGGACCTTTACGTCACAAGACTCGCTCTTTGGGAGACCCTCACTCACTTTACCACCTCCCCCTGACCTCTCTACCGCTTCCAAAGAACTCTTCCACGTCGAAACCGCTCGGATTTATCCTATCGCAAGAAGATTGTTTGGTCCCGTCCCTCCTGTAAGATCTGTGTCCCTAACGGAAGATTTTTCCGTGTATCCACTCTCTTAGGACCTCGGGACACCTCTTCTCCGCCCCCGCACTCGTCCTTCGTCTCTTGGTCTAGGGCTTCCCTGAAGGGTGTCACATTAGAGAGGTAGCAAGACACGTATCACTTAGTCCGTCTACCTTCGAGAAAATAAGACACAGTAATTCAAAACGTCCTTTCTAGTGTCGATGGAAATATTGATTATGCATGACAACTCCCAGTAATCTTAGAAGTCTAGAGAAATCATCTATCAAAAGTAACAAACCACACGATCTAAAGTCCGGACCACTGAAGAGTCCCAGTACACTCCGTTCGCGTGGACCTTGGTAACCACGTTTATACTCCTCCAAAGAGTCGATACAACCTGGTCACGTCTCTTTTCAGACGATAGATTCTTCTTTCTGTCACATATTTTTAGCTCCGGAATGATTCCTCTTTCTTAAGTTAAGTATCAAATGATTTTGTTCATATGAAACATAAGTGGTCGACTGGTTCTTCCGTAAGGAGAACGTATCCTTTTATTTGACAAGTAACGAGAGTGAGTATTCGAAGGATTAACAAATAGTCTGTAATGGATATATCAGTTAAATCTACTTCGTCGTTTCTTTTAAATTTTCAACTAAACAAACACTGGTACTATATCACATGGAGATGGTTTGTATGATTTAAATATTCCTTTAACCTTGAGAGACGAACTTCAAGAAAAGAGTTTACAGTATATGATTCCTATCGAAGTAAGAAAAGAAGTCCAAGTTAATCGCCTGAAAGATCTTCTAAACGTTCTTTTTAGGAACTCCTAACTTCGAAAACAATCACTCTATCTTAGGAAAAAATTATGGTAACTCCATTCGATGGAAAAGGAAAAATGAAATAGGGTTAAGCGAATTTTGTAGTGTTCATTTATTTCGATTTTACTGGACTTAACCCCAAACACACACGTAAACACCAAACGGTAACAACCAAAACAAGGTAATTTTCATCAGGAATTTAGAAGGGAGACACAATAGTCACTCTAATGAAGGACAGATTCCTATTTACTACACAGGAATTTTTGTGTATGTGTATATGTTTATCCCATGATTGATACTATCCCGTTTGTGAAATGTACGAACAGGTTAAACTAGGAATGTCATTGGTATACTTTACCCTCAATAATAACGAGGGTAAAACATCTATTCTTTGACTCTAAATCTCAATTCATATAATGGGTTCCAGTATCATTCAAATATCGGTTCTAACCTTGAATGAACGAGATGGTAGGACGGAAAGTGACCCAATCGGGACGTCTCTACGAGATTTCGTAACAGGCCACAAGGTACGATTCCTGTCTACTCACAGAGAACACCATGGTGACAGAAACTACTCAAGTACGGCTGGGACGAGAGAGACGTCACTTTCTTCCCCTATCCTTGCGAGGAAACTATATACTTAAGTCGGGTACGACCCCAGGTCGGGGGCGTCCTAGGTCCCATTGGGAGTCCTCTTTACCACAGTCACTTACTAAATCTCGCTCTATTTCTTTCTTATAGTTATTGGAGTCTATACGTCTACTGTGGTGGGAATACCGTCTTTCATCTCTCCTCGATTTTTCGGAGAACTACTTTCACTTTCTTCTCTCACTTTTTCAACCGAATTTCGAGTTGTAAGTCTTTTGCTTCTAGTACCGTAGGCCAGGGTAATGAAGTACCCTTTATCTACCCCTTTGTCACCTTTGTCACAGTCTGAAATAAAACCCCCCGAGGTTTTAGTGACGTCTACCACTGACGTCGGTACTTTAATTTTCTGCGAATGAGGAACCTTCTTTTCAATACTGGTTGGATCTATCGTATAATTTTTCGTCCCTGTAACGAAACGGCTGATTCCAGGCAGATCAGTTCCGATACCAAAAAGGTCATCAGTACATACCTAAACTCTCAACCTGACACTTCTTCCGACTCGTGGCTTCTTAACTACGAAAACTTGACACCACAACCTCTTCTGAGAACTCTCAGGGAACCTGACGTTCCTCTAGGTTGGTCAGGTAAGACTTCCTCTAGTCGGGACCCTAAAGAAACCTTCCTTACTACGATTTCGACTTCGAGGTCAGGAAACCGGGGGAGTACGCTTCTCAACTGAGTAAACTTTTCTGAGACTACGACCCTCCCTAACCCCCGTCCTCCTCTTCCCCTGCTGTCTCCTACTCTACCGACCTACCGTAGTGTCTGAGCTACCTGCACTCAGACTCACTTGAGGTCCTCAACCACTACCTGTCCCTCCGGACCGCACGACGCTAAGTAACCCAGTGTTTCTCAGCCTGTGCTGACTCGCTGACTTGACTTGACTTGCCTTGACTTTCTTTCTTACAACATCTATTCTTTTATCTCCTCTCTTTCTCCGACTATAAGGAACGAACTGTGTCTTTCGGTTATTTCGGGGCTCTGTTCCTCGAACGAGACAAGTGTCTCCGGCATCCACGGGAGGGCCAGAGAACTCCCTCACTTCTGCGTCTTGTAGAAGGGCAAGTCCAGAATCTTTGGGTCCGTCTATTCACTTGCGTCTCTCGGAGATACGAGGTTCCCTAGTCGGACCTTTTCTCTCATTCTCTCTCTTTCTTTCTTTTTTTTCTGTGCCCCACTGGTTCGAAGTCACTCGCTCCGGGCAATGAAATAAAAGTTTTCCCTGAAAATATCGAACTGAACATGTATCTCCCTTTACTTTCTACGCTCCAGTACGTCTTAGTCGGGTTTGTGAGGTCATCAAAACGGGAATAGCTTCGGTCCTAAAAAAGACGTATGGAAAGGGTGTTTACTACAACATATGTAATAGAAGACCGGAACCTCCGGACACTTGTAAAATACTGGGAGAAAACTATTTCCGACGAGTTGGTCTTTTGAATAAAAGGGAGTTTCACAAAAAAGAAATATAAAGATTAGATACAGTCGGAGTCTTTTACGATTTGTCTCAATGTAAAGAGTACCTCGTTTCCACGTCACTCAATGTTCTTTCTTGGTTAATCGAGTTTACGGACTACACCAATGAAAGTTCCGATGATAAAACAAAAGAATGTAAGGTTGATACAATTGATTACATGAGGGTCCACGTGTCACCTATTCTCTATACCCTTGAATCGTTGTTCGTAACCGGGTTATTACTTTAGGATGTGGTCGTGACGAGATTATTGAAAATTGAGAAACTTTCCCAGATACAAAATCCGAAGGGCATGGAGAGTGTCAACCCTCCGACACTTATTAGTGTTCGTATCGACGTTCTCAGACCTATTTGGACGGTTCGTTCGATCTTACGATTGTCAACCCAAACTAAACTTTATAAGGAGAGTACAGGTCCTCTGAATAATCGATCTCGGGATTCAACTAAAAGAGGTCTCTTTCCACCAGTCCCTATCGGGGGACAATTACAGTCCTCTCAACCACTTTCAGTATTTTATTATTTTGTCTGTCTAAGACCAAACCCCCATCTACGAGCTCGACCAGATCCCTCGGGGAGTTCAGGACTTCGGAACGAATAGTCCAGAGAAGGTGTACTGGAACAGTACCCAACCTACTAACGGGCACGACCGAGGACCGTTCGGGTCTGTAGGAATGAATAGTCAGTCCTAACTGTCCGAAGACACCCTCCGACCTCACGTCAAAGGGGTAGTGAAGAGCAAGATCGAACGAACGCTTTCCAGACGAATTGAGGACAACATTTAGTCAATTCACTTTCACTTCAGCGAGGTAGCACAGGCTGAGACCTTGGGGTCCCTGACATCGGATGGTCTGAGGATTCAGGTACCCTAAAAGGTCCGTTCTCATGACCTCCCCCCACGGGGATGACCAATAAAAATCACGACAACGACGGGTTGGAGGTGACGGTGGTTTCACAAGGAAAGTCCGTCATTTGTTATACTAGTGGAGTAGTGATCGGGAGATCAGTCCTTTTAGGACACCTACCTCCTCGGACCGTCCCATTCAGGTACCCCAGTGTTTCTCAGCCTGTACTCGTTGACAGTGTGTGTGATCAGTCCTCTCGATTCGTAGTCTCAAACACGTCTGTTCGGTACACCAAAGAGGCTGAGATCGTCTTCCATGGAGAAGGGGCCTCTCGTAGACACCGACACCGTGGGACAGGTCATAGGAGCGACAAAGGAGGAGGTGTGAGACTAAAATCATCTCACCCTTTCTACCGTGACTTGGGAGAACCGATGGACTAGAAGTAAGTAACACTACGGTCCAAAACAGTACACCCCTACGTCCACCCGTTCTGAAGGGATGTCTATAACAACACACACACAAAGTAATTGATTTAGGAAGATCTAACAGAGAAGAATGTCACTTAAGACAACGTCTCTATTGATACCGTTTCCTCCAATTATCCGACTTTTAAGTCTAACACATGTAGTAGACACTAAGAGAATGGTCTTACGGGTTCTAATTAAGAAATTTTCCGATCATAAAGAGCACTTTTTATGTATATGAAGAAAAAAGTGAGTCTTAACCAAAAAAACAAAAATTAAAAATCCTTTTGACATCATTTTTACTCTTCGCCGATCTTCTTGTCTTACTCCTTTACTACTTCTTCCAAAATCGTGTTATACTACTCTTTCGGGTCTCGAAACTCCTTCACTTCTCTTTCTTCTACCTCAAGGACGTACTGGTCTACCAGGTAAAAGACGTCTCGTACCTGTGACGGTTCCTGTGGGACCTCTGGTAGCACTCTCTTCGGCTCCTCGAACTGCTCTGGCAAAAGAACTGACATTCGTGGTAAAGTTTGTCTAGGTCTGTGGAACTTGGGTCAGACCGGGTTCAGATAAAAATTTTTAAGTTGAAAACGATAAAGGACTCTAGTATATATAGAGAGACCCCTCAAGGATATTAAGAGTAAATTTTTAATAATCCCGTACGGTCTACGAGTACCTTTTCCGGGTAGGTCAGGAATTTCGGTATTGTGGGTCTAGGTCGCTTTCCCGTGTACCTTCGGTCGGACGTCGTAGTAGACAGGCAAGACAGTGCTACTAACTAGCGGAAGATTCTCCCTCCCTTTCGTCGGACTTTTGAAATAGACACGATACGACGGACACCCACGTCCGGACTAGAACGTCACAGGCAGGGGTGAGGTACGGGATTAGACTTTACTGGAGAACTGGTACGGGAGACTCGGAGTGGCTCGCCTCTCGTTGTAAAACCATGCGAAAGTCGTACGTTTTCTTACTGTATCTTACTATGGAGAAAATCCATAGTACAATTAGAAAAATGTTCCCAGAAGGACCCCTGGTCTAAGGAATTAAGTCTGTTCATGGACACGTGTCCCTTAGGGAACCCACGAGGAGGTCAAAGCGGGTCTCCGTCGAGAAACGAGAGGGTTAAGGGATTTGGCGTCATCTTACGACCAAGAGGAGTCTCGATCCTAATTGGTCCTCACTACCGCTACAAAAGGAGCTCCCGTTAAGGTCTGGGTCAACAGTTGAGACTCCTTTCGTGGAAAGATACTACTCGACAATTTCGAGGAGACAGGAGGGTCGGGAAATCACTTCTGACCTCTACCTCGTTCCGTTTTGGCCCGTCTTTTAAACCCACCCTACCTACACCGTAGGAGTCTCCTCCCACTTTAGTAAGTCGTCGTAATACGAATTAATTCCGTTTCGAAACCATAAAATTTTAATTCATGGAGTACACTTCATATTGTAATTATTTCACGAAACACAAGGGATTCTTGGAATGGACCCAAACTATTCTCATAAAAGAAGAGAGATCTTCCTGTTCAATATTTTTTCTTTTCGTACAAAAAGGATGAATATTTTCACTATATATACGTCAAATCTTTTAAACCTTTTATATCTTTTCGTGTCTCTTTCATAGTAGATCTCTATTGATGACTAATGTAAAACGCGAGAGAGAGAGTGTGTGACTTGTGTAAAGTCAGTAAAATGAACGAAGTCTCTTAAGTCAAGACCTTTGATTAAGTAAACAATTACTTATCTCTCTTCGTCTCGTCTCCGTTTCACAACGGTGAAACGACTACCATCTCTCATCTGGATTTCGGCCGAGGTAGGCTCTGGGGCGAGGGGTGGGGAAGACTCGTGATTAAGGAAACGACGCACCTTACTTCGGGGGGTTTCCTTTGTTGGAGTTTCCATCGACTCCTCACATTACTAACAATCTTGTATGTGTTAGAATTGAGAGGTCCCGCCAAAAAGAAATACCAACAATTGATCAAAGAGAGAGAGAGAGGGGGGTGGGGAAAGGGTAGAGTTAGAGAGAGACAGAGTAAGGAGGTAATTCAGTAAACTCCTTTAGTTACTTTCCATAACTTTTGCACCGTGTTACATCACCACCGACTCTTCTCGTACTGACATACGAAATAAAAATTATAAAACCACGAAATATCTTTTACTCGACGGTCAAATTTTTCTGTATGTAAATCACTCGAGGACCTAGACGTGAAAATCGATGTCACGAAAATTTTCGATTTACTTTCGAAAACTTTCTTTTGACGTACACGAAATCAATTTATTGTTAATAGTATTACATCCAAAAATTGACGAAGGAACTCTACATTAGACATAAAGGTTGGATTAGATCTGATCCGATAGAAAAGGCAGTGACGCATGTCTTGTAAAACATATACGAAGCTGAATAACCAATATATACTCATAAACTTTCCTAGTAAGTATAGACGGAACTCGTTAAACTACTGAATACATTAGAAATTACCTTACAAGAGAGTAAAAGAGAAGTTTTCTGTCCGTACGTAAATAGAAGAGAAAGACAAGTCGACTGGATTTACTTAGAAGAAAACTAAAAACAAAGCACAAACAACAAAAATTGTGAGTTAGATTCTCTTCAAGAAATTTCCGTTTTGTGAGTTGTTCTTTAGTCCTTCACAACAAATATTTTTGTGCATTGTTGTTTAAAAACAAATAGAAGACTCGTAGACTATTACTCTACGAGTATGACTAGACTGAGTAAAAGCAAAGACGGGGTATCTGTCCGAACTCCAGAAAGGATGTCCGACTCGGATTTCAAAAAAACAAAAAAAAAAAAAAAATTAGTTAAAATGGGAAAATTACATTTAAAGATTTTAACACTTATAGTAGAAGTCAAACGAAGTAAGTCAGAGTTTAACATTTTATCGTATTTCATTTTTTAGTCCTTAAACACTATATAATTTTATATATTTTTACCAAAAGTCAATCTTTGGACTAAAAAATCTACTCTTGGTGTGTCTACTTAGGATAAATGGACAATTCCTTTAGATAAGTTGTCTTATAACGGTTATAGATTTGTAAAGAAGGTATCAAATTAGTATTAATCATACTTCTTTTTCTATATCCGTTCCTTTATCTCTTACTTTTTTAACTATTGTTTACATATTACTTTGATTTTGAAGGGGGAATTTTAAATACAAAGTATAGATGCAATTTGATATGAATGCTGAAGACCCTTTTTTTTTCTTATAACGGTTTTACGAAATTCTTTTGTTAAACATATAATTATGACCGTTATTAGTTATTCCCAAAATAATGTCACCGAAACAATATTTATCTTAATGAGTCCCTCAAAATTTTTTACGACTACTGACTCAGAATGCAGGACTCTAAGACCGAATTGACGACACCCCACACCGGTCCCGTAAAAATTTCGAACGATCCACTAAAGTTACGTGTCCGTCCTAACTCTTGGAGACCAAATATTGTCGGACAGGAGACCGGGTCACCACGGTGTCTGATCACCACGGACTTAATGGACACACCATTAAGGACCTCGAGGTCGGGTCTAGATGATGTCCTCATAGGTCATCACCCTGGTCAAGACCTGGTCTTGACTCTGGTCAAGACTGTGTCCTCGGTCTCCGTGTGACACGTCCAGACTTTTGACTATGGGTCCGGAACGAGGGTCAAAAAAAAAAAAAAAAATGAAAGTGTGAAGAAGATTCATAATGACTACAAATAAAAATGGGGGGTTTCATATACCTAAATCTTACGGTAAGGTATACGCGACCTGCCGTATGTCCGTAAAAACGAATAAATAATATAAAGTAGACGAACACCTTCTTTGATTAGTTCTTTTAAATCACTTACTTTTAAACGTTTACGTAAACGGAAATTTTTACGATATCAAAGTGTAAAAAATGAAAAGATTTGTAATCTTATAATTGAACGATTATACTCAACTGTACGCAAATTAAGATTTATGGTAAAGGAACCAAAACACGAACTTGAACAAGTAGACACACAGAAAAATTAATTAAAACTAGAGTAACAGGTCAACCGTTACTTAATTAGAAACGATTTCGACGTACAACGGTTTTCCTTTCATATGAACCCTATTGGTAATAAAAAGACATTTCTTTTTTTCTATTGTTTTAAGTCCTAAACTACTTCTTTATACTTGTTAATTTCTTTTAGAACAATTTACACGTGTGTACCCTACTTCTAACTAAAAAAAGTGACTTTACTTTGGAAAGTCCAAGAATACTATTGAACATGGAATTTCAGAGTTACAATAACCACAAGGATACTCTTTACGACTAAAAGATCAAAGAAGGGGAACGACGAAAAAGAGTGAGAGTAGCATAATATATAGATTTCCGTTACGAACGTATAATTTAGTAAAAAGTGTTGTGGTTTTTACGAATTTAATTTCTTACGACAGTTCGTATAAATCTGAGTTTTAAACGTATAAGACTTTTTGTGTAAACGAATCTTTTACGACAAGACAATTCTCCTGCGTACGAAAAAGATAAAACGAGAAAACACAATATTATTACCTTCTCTCAGAGTTGGTAAACATCCTGGACGAGTATTTTTCTGTAACCGAACGGGAATGTGTGTGACTATTTAAAACTGTCTAGTCACGTCTTCCCTTTTAAGTTTGTAAAATGTACAAAATAGATATCGAGGTCGAAGACACGATACTTCTCAGGAGGTAAATCAGTCACTGTACATGACTCGAATCATATACGTGAGCATCGGGGAGAAACAAGTAAAACTCAGACAATAAAGATGGGGGACGTAGGGATTTCGGAATTAATTCCAAGTGCAACGGAAGGGAGTAGATCTCGTAGGACCCCGGAGGGTTGACCGAAGTGACGGAGAGGTACATGACCTCTAGAAGGAAGTCTGAGGACAGTCCCACAAGAAGATTTTAAGGGAACACATTTTGGGAGACACTGAGAGAAACGGAATTTCCCGTTTTACCTTTGAGAACCACCAGCACTTTCTGAAGGGTCAGTTCAGAGTTTAGTGGAAAGATCAAGTAGAGATTGACAGAGGTAAAGGGTCAAGAATTCCAGGTACCAGGGGACACCGGGAACTCACACGGAATGAAAAAATATCGGGGTACGGAAGTAAATACGACAAGAGAGTCGTTGTGAGTATGAGACAACGGATCCTTTGAGGATTTCTAGGAAATTCTGAGTCGTTTTCAATGGAATAGAAACTTCGGGGATTACCTCGTAGAGGGAGTTTAGTCTTCTATCACTTACAATAATAAGTATTGTGAACATTCGTATCACTCGTGAACAATTTATAAAGTCAATATTAAATAGTACAAAAGGTGAATATGACTATTTAAAAGGTCTGGACTCTAGGACTATAAGAATGGGTTTCCTTTGGAATAGGAGAATAACTAAGTGTATATAAATACCTTTCGCATGATACACGGTTCTTTGTATATGACATCTTTTTGGTCGTTTCGGGAAAAAACCGTACATCTCATATGAGTCCACTTCATCTGTTTTTGTTTATCCAACATTACTCAAACTCCTTTGTCGTGTTGTCTCAATTCATTCTTCGTCGTCTCCAGACCGGAGAGACTCCCCGACTGTAAGATTATCGCTAGGTTTAATTCACTTCGTCCTCGGTGTGTCCACCGATCCTCTTCTTTCAAGGTCATCGTTCACTTTTCCGAATCTCAAATGACGGGTTTGGGGTTACAGGTACCTCAAGGATTACCAACTGAATTAAAGACCTTCCATAAAAGACAGGAGAACTCATTCCATGTGTCTCCTCTCGAGGAGGGGTTTAAGATCCGGGAGTACGATTTATATTTACGAAAACGTCAGGAAGGAAGGGGACAAAGGGAGAAGTCTTAGTTGGGAAAAAAATTCAGGTATAAAGTGGACCTACGGTTACGACTCGCGTAGGGAGGATTATCCCAGAACTTATATTTCTTTTCAATTATTAAATATATGACACCGAATTAAATCAGAAAGTTCTTATCTATCCGAAATAGGAGGAAACAACGACTGGGTCACGGACCGCGAATCAACTACACACATAAAAGAACTTTCTGATTTACCGATCTATATATTATGACTCTCAACTTTTGTCGTTTCTGTAGTGTTTCATAAACTGAAAGGTCTACCCGAGACTTGGAAAAAATAGAAATCCCTTATTTTTGTTAGTAAGTTCACATTAGTAAAAATCCTGATTGAAATATCTCCGTTTTAATTCTTACATATTAAGTTACCTTAGACAAGTTAAATTCCTATATCCTTACCTCAAAGATTATAATGGTCAACGTGATTTCTTAGGATACTTATGTAAAATCTGTATAGAAAGGTCTAAAACTTTGTAAAATTTAGGAAAAACCGATGTTACGGAGTGTTTTTGGTGGTGGTGGTTATGGTTGTTGTTGAAGTAAAACTTATTAACAAGAATCGAAAGTAATACATATACAATTATTAAAGAACTGAATATGTCTTAATAAAAGGGTTGTCCAACGAAAGACGTTACCTCTTGTGACGAAGAAATCTCTTTTACGGACGGAGTAAAAGCGAGAAACTTGTAATACTACTATCGAGTCGTTCTTCACTGGTCTACAATTTTGTTCACCGACCATCCTTGAAACTATATAATTAATGGAGTCACTTTAAACCGTCAATAAAGAACAAACAAAACATTTCAAGAACTTCGATTCCTTAATATTGACCTTTTCCTTTTTAGAAAGAACATTCTTAAATTTCGATCTAAGACTTTATTTCACACTCTGACCGTATGGTAAAGTCAATATTTGCCGTAAAGGTAAACTTCGAAACACTGACACGACCTTATGACTCCTCCGCCTTCCTGCCTCGTCACCTTAGTTTCCCAGAAGAGAGAAAAAAGAGATTTCTTCTAAAGAGAGAGAATCTCTAATAAACGAAGTGCGGTCGTCGGTCCATATTTTCCTTTCTATTTAGTTTATAAAAGTATATATAACATGTCCAAAAAGAAAGCCTCACCGAAAGGGAAGAAGTCAACTCAAGAAAAAGGAAAAAAAGTTTGATTTGTCTAATTGCATCTCTTGATTGTCGAGTCGTAGTACGATACATCGGTCCTCGGAGGAGGACGAGTCGACAGTTTTCGTAGGACGGCTGAGAAGTTTTATGAAAAAATTACACGATAAAATTGTTTGTTCTGTTACTTTAAATAAATCTAAAAAAAGTTTCGATGACACAAAGTCACTTCATTGGTTCAAAGTGAATTACATTTTACATGAGAAATTTTCTACGATATTAAAACGTTTCGTTTGGTATTTCTGTTAAAGACACAAGTTTAACTCTTAATTAAAAATAAGGGCACTCCTCCAAATTAAATCATTGATCATTTTCAGATGACACAGAAGTTTTTTTGACTTTTTGTTTTTTCGAGGGGGGGTCGGGGGTTGTGATATATTTTACTTTTAAAGTCAATAAACAGGATTACCTAAAAGAAATCCATATAGAGTCTTGTTTCCCCATAAAAGAATAGTACAGAAATTCTTCGTAAACTTACCTCGGTTCTAACGTTTGGTTCTTTAAGACCAGTTGTCTCATCGAGAAAATAAAAATTCCCTAAGAAAAAAAAAAAAAGAAATTTTTTTTAATAAACAAAATTAACCTCCGATTAATGAAATATTATAACACCACAAAAAACGGTATGTAACTGTACTTAGTCGGTACCCACATGTACACAAGGGGTAAGACTTGGGGGGAGGGTGGAGGGAGGGGTAGGGTAGGGGATCCCAGTAGGGTCACATGGTCGGGACTCATGGGACAGAGTTCCTGTAAGAAAACTTAGACTACCCGTCACTCCCCCGCAAAACATGTAAAGTCTCCAGTGTTTCACAATTACCACGTAAGTGTTTGTCATGTACACCGTCAGGGTCATCAAGGTTCGAGAATCCCCTCTGACCAGACACTCTAAACTTACGGTGTGTAACGCGGAGACGAAGTCTCTCATATTACTCTTCGTCTCGTCGGGATTGCGAAGAAGGACGAATACACTACGGCCCGTCCCACCTCTGACAAAGATCAACCTGACAGGAGATTAGAGTGTTGAGATCCTCTGTCCAAAATAACAATAAGGGTAGACTGTCCACTCCTTTATCTGCCTTGTCTCTTAACAAAGAGTATAACGAGATCTATGTACGACAACCCCTACACACACCGTCCCCATAAACCGAAAGTCTCAGAGACACGAACTAGGTGACCAGACGTGGTTTCTCCGACTCACATAACGACACTTTCCCCCCTATTGGTATCCAAGCACTGTGGGGTTCCGAAGAACTGAGACGAGGAATCTTGAATTTTTTTTTTTAACACATTTTATTTTAACTGGTAAAATTGGTACAACTTCGGTGGTAACATGTTGGTAATGACGATTAGGTCGAGGTCTTAATAAAACGTTTTGACTTTGACACACAGACAATTTATTGTCAAGGAGTAAGGAGGGTGGGTGTGGGGGTCCGAGACCGTTGGTGGGAAGATGAAGGACAGAGATACCTAAATTGATGAGAATTCATGGAGTATATTTACCTTAAGACGTCATGAACAGAAAAAATACTGACCGAATAAAGTGACTCGTAGTGCAGGAGATTCAAATGGGTACAACATGGTACACAGTTTTACGGGATGGAATAATTTCGACTTATTTAGTATTTAGGGTAACATACAACTATGACGTAAAACGAATAGGTAAGTGAACAACTATGTGAAGACTCAAGGAAAGTGGAAAACCGATGACGTCTATTACGACGAGAGGACCCCTGAAAGAACTTTCGAGTCAACACACCCTTAGACATAGGTGATGTTCATGACTTCGCGTCCGACTAGATTACGAATCGAATAACTCGTGCTGTCGAGAAATACCCGTACGAGACAGTCCGTCTCCCTTAGGTACCCCCACTACGGAAACGGGTCACGGAATCGGATACAGACCTTCGGAATTTTAGTAAAACGTAAAAACCGTAGTGAGAATGAGTTCAAAGAATGAGATCTTCACATTTATCACAACTATTACATATTTCAGACTCGGAGACTCCAAGAACACGGCGTATCCTTAACATTTAGCTCGGTGACAATCATCTAATGTATGTACCTTATAAGTATGAGGTAAAATTTAAAATCTTATCAAATTTGTTATTTTCACTAGGAACAAAACTTTATTCTACAAAATCACAGTAACAAAAATTTCCTCATCCAATCCATCTTTTAATAAAGATCGGATGTACGTAACGAATCAAGGGATGTTGACGGATAAGGAATTTTAAACAACTAAACCCTCCCCGAGTTAATAGGTAAATTTCAGACGATTCGATGGACTATATTTCTAAAGACTTTTCTATAATGGTAAAATTTTTCGTCCATTCCGAGTTACATATTAAGTATCTCCTTTTCCCTCGTAAAAGTAACAAACAAGAAGTCTTTCAAGAGGTCGTGATGAAATTTCTACTATCTGTTATCAGTTAGACGAACCGAGAAGGTATTTGGTCCCGTTGTACTTTTAAATGACTTGATGTAAATAGACCACCTGGGGAAATCTTACACTGTGACTGAAAGACGACCCTTCTGTTTGTCTTTTCAGTTTCTATCACATTCTCGGAGACTTCGTGGCAGTCGGGAACCCCTCCACGAAACTGTCCACCCGAAGGACGGGAGAGAGCGTCGGAGGGCCGTGCAGAATTTGCAGACACCAGGGAGACACAAATGGGCTACTGCCCAGAGATAAAGTCGACGTAGCAGTCCCGACGGACGGAAGAGGGGAGGCAAAAGACACGAGGACGTTTCCGGTACAACGAAAGACTTACAATTGCGACCAATGCACAGGTCATGAAACGATTCGTGAACTATACGTAATAGAACGAAAGATGTTGTTAGGACCCTCCTTTATCGTAATAACAACAAAAGGACAAAATTTCTATCTCCTTGACTTCGACTTCATTGTTTCGAATGTTCATCCCCTAGACCGTAAATTGGAATCCGGTCGGAGAGGGGAGGTTTCGAGCACTTGAACGGGTAAGAGAATAGAAGGAAGAGTAAAAAGTATTGACACATAAAGGAGACGAGAAATAGAGACATAACTTAGAAAAGTCACACAGAGAAAAACAAGGCAAGAGATTTAAATCTTAGTAAATAAAGAAGATTAAAGGTGAAAGGACAACTTGATTGGAAACAAAAGAAAGGGAAGTAACAACTGAAAATTATTTCATTAGTGTATTTTAAATCGGATATAATAAGTCGTTCGAGTAGAGAGTCCTAACAACTGACCTTTTATTATTGGTGTTTTTATTTAAAATTTTGTCAAGTAGACAAGTTGATACCCTTATTGGAAAAGGAGATTAAACATTTGATATGAGTAACGAAAATATAGAGTTTTTAAAACCTCTTCTTAAAGTATCCTCGACTTAAATACCGTAACATACATGTACTTACAAGTTATACGTATTAATATTTGAAAATTTTAGAGTTAATTTTGTGAACTCTTGTAACAACGGAAATTTTAGTCTTGTTATTTAAATATGATCTGTAGATTTGGAATATAAACTTAGTCAGTTATCCCACGAAAAGGGAGTACATTAAAAATGTAAAAAAAAAAAAATTCATTAGATCTAAATAAGTCTATACCATTGTATTGTACTTTTATTTTATGTCTTTACAAAAGTGGGTATCTGATAAATGAATAAACGTATTCAAAAAAAAAAATTTTAAAAAATAAAAAAAAAAAATTAAAATTTTAGAAATTAAGAATGTACGCAAGGGTTTGTACTTGGGGGGAGGGTGGAGGGAGGGGTGTTGTAGAGAGACCCAGTAGGGGTACGTGGTCGGGGTTCGTTCGACGTGGGATGCAGTCTGTACCTGACCGCTAAGTTAAGAATGTACTGTCATATGTACAATATTAAGGGTAAGAGGGTTTAGTAGGGTGGGAGAGGGAGAGGGAGACTCAGGTTTTCAGACCATATGTGTAGACACAGAAAAAAGGACAGAACGTATGTCCCAGCAGTAACGGTAGAAGGATTTAAGGTATATATACACAATCATATGACATAACCACAAAAAGAAAGACCGAATGAAGTGAGACATATTAACCGAGGTCAAAGTGCGTAGAGTAGTCTTGACTAAGTTTACTTAAGAAAAATTGCCGACTCATTATGAGGTAACACATATACATGGTGTCGAAAGAATAGATAAGTAGACGACTACCTGTAGATCCAACAAAGGTACAGGACCGATAACATTTGTCACGACGCTACTTGTAACCCCATGTACATAGAGAAAGTTAATTAAAAATGTAAAAAATTCTTAATTTTTTTTAACATCCATACCAGTACAACCTATACCCTTTTACCCTATCATCAAAGTCTTTCACATAAAACTATAAAATAAGTACGTTCAGAAAACGTCGGAACTACTATTTCGTTGATATCGACTTTTCCCAAAGTAGCTAGAGATAAACTTATATCTAAGATACAACTGTATCTTCCTATACTATAACCAATGATCGTTACGTTTGAGTTCCAAAACAAAACTTCCTTTTGGTTTAGTAAACCACGTAGGAGATTGAACATATTCAAATAATGAGTTTCATATCCTGACTTCTTCATATAATAGTTCACTAGGGTAACCCTCTAGGTAAAAAAAAATAAAGATACACGTAGTATCACATATACATGTGTCCGTCTCTTCTGTAAAACCTCTCTCTATGTGTGTTGATATTATTGTTACCAACGAAGGTTCCCTATAGGAACTCCAACCCCCCGACAACTCTTGTTCTCTCGGGAGGGTAAAAAAAGAGGTACATGAAGATATAACGAACATAATAATAGTTATTCGTGTCCACTGAAAACGTTTTTCTTTTTCTTTAGTTATTTTGTCGTAATCAATATTATTTAGAACGAATATAAGGTCAAGGTGTTGGAGGATCTAATCTTGGAGTCCTTGGGTTAAGACGGTGACCGTGGTGTTAGCGTCAGATGACCTCGTACTTGTTTCTTCTACAGTAACTGAGTAAGGTCCAAATGACGTACCTCCTCGGTGTTCTACTGGTTCTTCATTTACCATCCTAACGATTGTGTATGAGTCTGCGTATACATGTAAAGATGTAGAATTACACATCATAAATTTGTATATGGATAATCCTGAGAAAGGTGTTTCGTAAACATCGGTTAGTATTTTCGTTGTTACTTGGTCGTTAATATATTACTTTACTGTATATTCGTTTTAAACCTTTAGTCCTGGTTTCCTTTACTCTTACTTATTTATAATAGGATTACTACTTATTAAATTGTACTTATTTCAAGTACTTACTTATGAAAAGTTGTACTTATAAACTTGACTTTGAGTTTAAACCGAAACTCAAGAGTCCAGTTGTTCTCGTTAACTCACTAAGAGTAAAAGTCCGTACTCCATTGTATGGTTTCACAACTTTTGTTTCAAAGATAGTCTTGACCAGATTTTGTGTTCGTATTTCACAGGGTGAAACATCTCCTCTTTACTCGACTTATATCCTGTGACAGGAGGTGTCATTAAAATCACGTCTGCGTCGTAACCTATAGTACCAACCGTAAAAGAGTCTAGGGGGAAACTATTTTCGAAGTTTGTTTGATATTTCCATTTAAGTCTCAAGTGTGAAGAGTTCCGTACTCTTCTGACATACCATATCAGAAGACCTCAGGGTTTAATTACACTTCTATCTCCATTTTCACGAACCCTCCCACTTACCTAGTGTACAGAATGTCAACTCGGAAAACATTTGTAGAGAGACAAGTCATTCTGGAGATTATTCAGGATCTTCGGTCCGTCAAACTACCTAGTCTCAACCCTCACGACTGTAAGACACAACGGACAACTTCCATCTGGGTATAAAAACCTTTAATCTACTCGTACACTGTTCTAACTGCACCGTATCCTTGGTTAAACATTATTCTTTACTTAATATTGAATAAAGTGACAATTAGTCATAAATTCAGAAAACCCTACAGTACACTATGAATTTAATCTTTTTCATCTCTCTCGTTGGTATCCGTATAACATTTTAACCGATTTAAACAGACATTCTTGAGTATAGAATAACCCTTGGATAATGGTATATGGACAGTGTCGTGTTCTTTTCACGAGAATAAGGGTGAACGTTAACTCTTTTGCCTACACTCTAATTTATCAAACGGGTTCTGGTGTTTTTAATGAACCCTGGTCCTGTCCAAAATTTATTTCTAGAAAGTCTGAAGTTTCGAATACAAAAATAAACGAACTGAGACAAAACAATATGGTGTGAAGTGGAGGGACATATAGGTCAATATAGTTTCTTGGAGTACCGAGAGGTTCTGAGGAGAATTGTTGACAAATAAAGGACCTCATGAAATATTTTCACGAAGTGGAGGGGTGGAAGGGGACGGTACGGAGTTTGTGTATGGACAGAACACAGAGTAAGGAAACTACGGAACTTGAGACGACTACGGTCAAGTTATTAGACTACCAGATCTGACACTATGATACGACACACATTATCCAGGGGTTATTGTATATAATACACGAAACAATTTTCCTCATGGTCCGATTTACTGAATCAGATTTTCCTATTGAGATAACTCTTAACGTCAGGGTCCAAGATCCGATACCTCCTTTACAAAAAGTCACACATATACAGAAATACTACAATAAATTCGGTTTTAAAGTAGGTCTTTCATATAGAGTGACCATTTCTCTCTACGTTAACTTCTTTGGACGACTCAACTTCTCAAGGATTTAAATGAAATTTTCCCTTATTAGACCCTAAGAATTGACCTCCCCAAAACTTCTATACTGTAGGATCTTATTATACTCTCCTATGAACCTTAATGGTCTCCGATTAAATCTTTTCTTTTAGCAAGAAAATTTTCCTTTCTTTAAAGTCATTCTGACGAGTCTAACCGGGTTCCCCGTCCACAAGTCTTACAATGACTCATTATAAATGATGATTTTATGAATTTCATTTTATTCATTAAAATCCTTTACAGAACCAACTTGTTTCAATAAAGAATCTTGTCAAATACGAGATAGTTGTCCCAAATTCATAAAGATAGTTAATACCTTTAGAGATCAACTTTCTTAAGACCTTAAGTACTATTCTTTAGTTCTAAACTTTGACTTTTAGTATGACTTACCAAACGATTAGATATTTCTACGAAAAATTGTCACATGTAAATCCTTTGTACCCTAACAGGAATAAAATAATGCATGAGGAAATTTTATAACAGTAACGAAGAATTCTGAAAAGAACTCTCATATAATGATCTTAATTGTATTTAAGGTACGTTAAAATCATAAACGATAATTTTGTTCAATGAAATTAACGCCGTATACTTTAAGCTTTAGAATGACTACACGATAATGCAAGACCATTCACAAGTGTTCATTACGATACAGTAAGATGAATAGAAAACCTTACAATAACGAACTTACAAGAATTTACGATAGATGGTGAATCACTATAGACATTCAAATAGTCAAACATAAAGGGTGACTTTTTACACATCAACTTAAAAAGGTCATCGATATCGAAAGTCCTTCTATGGAGTCTCAAATACTGACACAAAATACGATCTAAACCATCTTCTTATGTCTCACTGGCACTTTCTTTCGATGACACAAAAACTTCTAAATCTTGGACTGGCTACGATAGTTCACACCCATTACCGACACTTAAAGTGTCCTACATCGGACGGGTCACTTTCCCGTTAGAAATCTTGTCCATTCCTCTACCCTCCCCGAAGGGTCCACCAAGTCACCATTTCTTAGACGGACGGTTCCGTCCTCTGCACCCAAACTTGGAGCCCAACCCTTCTAGGGGACCTCTTCCTTCACCGGTAGGTGAGGGCATAAGAACGGACCTCGTAAGGTACCTGTCTCCTCTGACCACCTGATATCAGGTTCCCTCAGTGTTTCTCCGCCTGTACTGAGTGGTTGATTTGTTGTTATTCGTTGCTGTTGTTTTTCCTCTACAATTCCCCCACAATTCTCCGTTATGAGTCAAGAAATGTCTGATAATTCTAGTTGGTTATTCGTAAACAATTCGTGGACAACGTCCGACCCACAACATACCACGACGTAAACGTTATCACTTATTCTGACCCGAGGAGAAGAGTTCTTCGAATATGAGTTCACCCCCTCTATGTTTGTTTTTTAGTACCTTTTACACACCATTCCCGACACTAGGCCTTCCTATAGGTTCTGACCGACCCCGCCCCTGTCCTAGTCCTTACTGAAGGATCTTGAATACGGATTTACCTGAGTAATTTCCTGGTCATCCTTCATTATACAATCTCCTCACATAGGGTAGACTCCTTCTGTATACTCGTGTCCACAGTTCCACTCTTTCTCATCCCTCACACGTCTTATGTAAATCTTAAAACCATAATAAAGAAACTGAATTTTTGTTCCTCTTCTCCTGTGCTCAATTCTTTCCGATCATGTATCTCAAGTGTGAACGATTCCAATCTTTGAGTCCGAAAGAGTATACCCATGATCCTCGGGGGTTTTCTGAAAAGTCGTTACCATAAGTCGACCTTTACGTAAGGGTAAACCTTAGAAAAGTGTCCCCGAATTCGTCCACACAGTATTCGGCTCAAACGAAACATAAAGTCTATTAACATTGAGGGAATCCCCCTCTTTACTGGGTGAGGGAGACAAAATAGGAAAGAAGGTCGGAAAATTTTGTTGAATAACTCATGGATAACTGCCGTTCCAGTACCGTCGATTGAAAACACATTTCCTTCCCTGTTTTTAGAAGTATAAGTAAACGAACATATACATTCTTCTTTGGGACCATCCTAAATATCTTCTTAAATATGTTTCGATGATAATCTTCGACAAACTCCTACCCACTTTTGACCCGTCAAACTTTCGTTTCTACTCTCCCTCTGGAAAGTGATACATATAAAGATACATATAAAATGGAAAACCCAAAAGTTGAGTCCTGTACAATTTTTTTTTTTTAATTTTAGTTGGGGTTCGGATCGCTGGTCCCTTCGTCTTGACGGTATCTGTCGAGGTGTCGACGGGACCAAGAGAGGGGCGTCGGGGGAGGTGGGGACACTAGGCCCGACTCCTGACATGGCACACAACCTTGAGTCGGTGGTAGGCGACCGCCGGGCGGTCGGGCCTCCGGTGACTCTGGATGTGAAACCTCATGACGTCTGTCGTGCGAGGGCTCCCGCTCCCGGAGTCCATTCCTGCGAAGACGCACCCTTCTCGGACCACACGGTCTTTGGGTCGCGTCCCGAGAACTGGTCGGAGATTCAAATACGAGGGTCTCCCTCTTTACGAAGGATTTTGGGACGACACGATTACTTCGACACCTGACCTAAACGTTGAGATAGTGATAAGTATTACTTGAGATTCAAACATTATTTCGTGTGCGATGTTACGTCTTACCACCGAGGGAACATTCTTTTTTACACACACTTAAAATTATTCTATCTTGTAAGAAACTCCATATAAAGTGAACTTAGTAATCTGTCCTATAACGTACACAAGACACGAAAAAATCATCAGTATGTCTTGTCCATGGTGGATTGAGTCCTTTGATTATCACTCGTACATATATTACATTTAAACTTACAAAGGTATTATATAACCGTTATTTTTCTTTGATTAATGTAAATATAATAGTGTCGGTATGAACGGAGAAGGTCTCGTACTTTTTGGATCTCTAAAAGGACCTTTTTTTCTTTACATTTCGAGAGAGTTATTTTTGATACTTCGATTTTAAATAATTATTTTCCGACACCCAGAAACCATTTACGATTAAATAAATGACTCCACCACAAAAGAATTGGAGGCCAGACACCGTTATCCCTTACTACAAGCTACTACTTATAAATCTAATAATAATAACTATAGGTATAAAACGATCTCTGTAAATTTTTAGTCATTAAATGACTCCATTCAATAAGACCGTCCTATACCTTGAACCTTTATTACCATACTTTAGTCTGTCGAAAAATTATTTCAGATAATAAATTCGAGAACTAATAGAAGGACTAGTTCGGTGTCGATAAAGAAATCAATACTACACTCCAAACTAAGTTAACTCGTTATTAATAGTAAAGAAAGTTCATACACTCCTACTCGAAGTGTTTTATTCCTAGTTTCCTACTTAGTTGCGACTCACCTCACACATTCCCACTCTACATCCGTAAAGTCGACTTCACTCTTGTGTCATTTGTATGTTCTTTGTCGCAGAGACAATTACACGGTTAACGACCTTCCGTCCTGAGTTACTAATCGTTTATCGACTCACCAATTGAGTCTCTCTCTTTGTGTGTGTGTATGTGTCTGTTCTCTGTCTCTCTGAATCCTTCTCTTTCTTTCTTATCTCCTTCCTTCTGTCTCACTCTGTTTCTTTGTGTCTCTCTAATAATGACCGAAGATAATTCGTAAGTGATATATGGTCCAGTGACAGGATTTACGGAATACATACGACGAAATAAATTAGGAATGTACGTGAGACTCGCGATTGTCTACTAAACTCTCGGATCGTCGATCACTCACCGTTAGTCCTGAGTTTAGAACAAAACAATCTAAAGTCTTAGGTTCGACGATTGGTGACAACTTACAGTGAGTACTCTCAGGACCTGTAAGAGACGCATTTTTGAGAACTACGACACTCTCGTAAACTAGTCTTCACGGACTCAGGGGTCCGTTAGAGAGGGTAGTAAGAGGTAGTAGTCGCTCCTTTTGGGTCAAAAAAGGTTCCGTTCTGGTCTGGTACTTCCTCACGAAACCTCACTGAGTAGGGACAATATCGTAACCAGGAGTCGACCGTAAACGTATTTATTATGGTCGTGTCAACCCAAGAATTTAGTCGTCTTTAGACCTTTGGGACTTTGGATCATCGGCGAAGTGACTCCCTTGATACTACAGTAGAGTATTCACACCGAAGTCCCTCTTCCTTTTCCCCTCTTCCTTCCTCCCGGAAACTGTACAGTCCTCGACACGATTCAGAGTAGATTGGGAGAGCTGTCAATATCTTCCCTCCAGTACTGAAGGTAATTTACTCTGAGTCCCTCCAATTTATTAAACCGGTTCCATAATTTACTACCTCACTCTCAAGTCTCAGTCCTACGTTTGAGTCCAAGTAGAATAAAAAAGATGATCAAGATTTTGAACATAGTAATGTGTCTGCCACAATTGTATGGAATTGTCGGACTGTTGAACCTCAATAACATATAGGAACCAAAGAAAACAGTATACTTTTTGTATCTACATTTCTCTTGGGGAAATCAATTACCAAAAGGAAAGAGACCAGTAAGACTCCGAGAGTTTTTTTCAGCTAAACGATAGTTGTTACTTCTTACGTAAGGTTTGTTTAGGAAGTAGTTTCGATCTCTTTAGTTACGGTCAAGGTAAAGATCCCTTTTTTTACCGGAAGGTAGTCAAAGTAATTCTGGTTTCAACTCGAATAATTTTGTACTGAACAGTAAGTAAATAGGGAAACTCTGAAACGGTCACCCAAGAGAATTAAAAAGAACGGTTTCCTCTTGGAGACTCTCCGACCTATTCGTCTTCAAATATCTTCAATACCTGGTTATGTTCTTAGGAAACAATAACTTACCTGGACCAGGTTGTTCAAATCTTTACTTCCCTTTAAGGCGTAAGACTCGGAACAACTATCGAACCCCGACACAACCTCTACCTTGAGAAAAGGTCAATCCACAATTTTCTGGTGAGTCACGGGCCTCCATCTTACCATACAAGTTAGGTGTCGAGTCTCTACTGAGAGGTCCGAGAGACCTGTGGACTACTTAGAGTGTTATCTAGCAAAAATTCCGTTCGTGCTAAAACAACCGGCGTTTACTGATGGGACAAATAAACTATTCAGTGTAGTCTTACGAGGGAGTGCTTATGTTCTTCGGAGTCACGGAATATAAAGACCAACCGTAGTTGTTTGACACTTTATTAAGTAGGAATTAAAGTCTCCGGGTCCCGACGTTTTGAGTAAACATAGAAAAAACCAAGAGGTTAAATTCTCAAGTCCTCCTTTTCTTTTAAGCTGAGAAAGTCTCACCAGTACACAGAACACAGAAACTGGCAGACCAAGAATTTTGGTCGAAATTTTGTAAGGAATGTTACAGACTACCAAGTTTTGAGATGATTTGTAATCGATAAATCGTCAGTAGATATAACGGTTGGAGATCCTACAATCGACATCTGTCGATCAGTCTGTCACCTTGACTATTTGTTTCTTAGAGTTGTAAAATAGTGGGGATCGATTGTTTCGTTTGGCAGGGATCAAAAGGTAAAATGATCTTGGTGTAAGAAGTGAAACCAAAAGACGTATCGTCACGTATTAATTTCAATAAAACACAGAACCTTTCTTGTCGTTCGGTTCCTAACAGACTAGGGTGAGTGAACAACCGAGGTATTTCCCCGATAATACATTTCAACGTCGGAGTCACGAACCCTGTCATAGACCGTATAACATCGATGAGTTATGCGTACACAATGGATTTACCCATATATAGTAAGTGTAACTTATGTATTATGACTGTTCTTGTTATTTTCAATCCAGTGAAAACTCCTATTACAGTAAGTTTTAGCCTTTTTTCGGTTGACACGGGTGTCTCATTTCTTCTTACCACTTACTCAATTAAAATCACTTACCTATGAATTAATCCTCTATCCTGATCAGATTGAACCTCCTGCCCTTTGGAAAAGTACCTAGTGAATATCCCTTCCTGTGAATATTAGAAAAAAATAGGTAACCAATGTATTGGGAACGTATGTAAGACCCAAGATACGTTTTGGGGATACGATTTAGTCTACATTTTTGTTTTGCGTATGTTTTTTGGGGTATTTTTTGACCCATTCTTGTCCTTCGAAAAGACACGTCGAGAAGTAATGTCCAGACAAATTACTCACTTACTCATCCATTTACTACCGTAATCGGTTAGAGGAAAACAGGAACGGTTGAGGGTCAGTAGGGTGACTGACCTTAGAGATCGTTTCTTTTCTACCTCTTGATTTGTCTTGATTCTTGATTTACTTAAATCTATAAAGAGTGGGAGTTAGGGACTTTTCTGTCTGTCGGAATTTTCGAGAGCAGACCTCATCCTTCTCTTTAACTTTACTTCTCCCCTTTTTTCCTACTGATTATACTTTAACGTGTATGCGTGTGCCCCCCGTGACTAATGGGAAATCTAATCCCTCAGATTAAAACCAACGGTCTTGTCTTTGTGTAGGTAGAAGTCTGACCGTAAGTGAGAGGGTCTGCTACTGGAGATCTTTAAGGTCTTTCTACGACCAGCTGGAGAATCTCCTCCACAAATTTACGTCACTCGGGTAACGCGAGGGCTCGGAGGACTGCACCACAGACTTTGTCGGCTCGTCAACAGAGGTACGGTAGTAGGAGTGTCTTTTGTGTAAACGTATGAAACCACACACCCGTGACACCGAGGCCGGGTCGTCAGCCGGGGACAACCCGAGCCCCCACCCGCCCTCACTGTTAGGGACCGAACACACACCCCCGACTCCCTCGAGGATGAGTGGGAAAGGACAAAAAGAAACTTACGAGAGGAGTCCAACCCACCCGAGTTTTGTGAAAGTTTTTAAAAGGTGGCGAGCCGACAAAGGAGTCGACAAGACAGAGAGGACACACCTCTCTTCAGTCGTCTTGACACCCACCTCCTCCCTTTCGACTCTCTTTATATCATGTCCCTAATCGGCACACCCGACACGTCTTTCTTCGACACATGACTTACTGGTTAGACACTCTGAGTTATGCGGCACTTTCGCCAACCACCACGCGAAGGACGAGGGGCCGGGGCCGGTTCCGCTGCCCACGTCTCTGGGAGGACCCAGTGGGAGGGACCGTCGGGGGAGTCCGACCCGACCCGAGGCCCCCGACCTAGATACTCGAGGACAAAGAGGACGAAGGTCGAAAACCCCAGTGTACACCACCCCGTCCTTGTCCTAGTAGACAGTGTCGACCCACTAGATCGACCCCTGTGGACGGTGAACCAGGGACACTCCTTTTCAGTCCCACTTAAAGGATTACTTGAGTTACGGACTAGTCCTCTACTTCTTAGGGTCGTAAACTTTTTTTTTTTTGTTGCAAAAAATGATTCGAAAGTCGACCTGTCCACTACTGACTGGTGTGTCAGATCCCGCTCACTAAACTGGAAGACGTGTCGGACACCCATTTCGTCTGTCAGTAAGGAGGGGGTACGAACGAAGTATCCCATTGTCCTCGTGGTGACTGTACTAACCCGGTTTTAAGTGACTCATTAATTCTCGCTTATCCTATTGGAGGGGGGTGAGGGGTGTCGAGGTGGAGGTGTCTTTAAGAACCGTAAGTCGAACAAGATTTACTTTAGAAAGAAGGGTTTACTTAGACTAAATTGAAACTAGTAAATTTTAAGATATGTGGAGGACCAACATATCATTTTGGAGTCAGTTACCTTTTGGTTGGAGAAGAAAAATGAAAATTGAATACTAGACAGTCAAAAGTTTTGCTAAGGTTAACAAGCGTTACTTTCTGAGTTAGTATGATTTCGGTGATTTTCGTTGGGACATTCCCGTTCTCGGTCTATTACGTCTCCATTCCTCTGACATAGTGTTTCGTGTCCAATTCTTGTTATGGAGTTACCTTGTACGTTAAATTTATACTTGAAGGACCGTCGATTTCACGTTTGTCTTCTCATCCCCTCTCTCGTTCTCCCTCTTTCTTTCTCTAATGTATTGAGTAGACAAAATTTTTTCCTTCGTATCGTGAAGTGATTCTCTCTGTTAAGATCTGTAAGTCAATATTCTACTTAAAAAGTACATCTAGAAATATATTCCCGATAACTTGTTCTATTATCACTAACAGAAATTCTCGTCAAAATGTTTTCTACGTTTTGGTAAGGGATACATTGGTAAAAAATTTGCCCGAGACTTTCGTACTAAATTTAGCGGTAAGACACGTCCTATAAGACACCCTGGAGTCCATTGACAGGTGGACACACTGGAACCTCACCATTTCCTCTCGAACCTCTTAGGTCTTCTTACTTGTCTACAATGATCCAAGAACCCTAAGAGACGGACTTTACATTTACCATAGTAAGTTTGAAACCTCCCATTGATTGATATCTCTTCTGATTTGAGATCCTAGGAAGACGACCTTTCTAGAGAAACTAACTGAGAGAAACTAACACACTCTCTAAGATTAATATCCTTTCGGACTCAAGGTACCCAGTAGTCCTAAGACGGGAGCACAATACAAAGATGTGATAATACTTGATTATCACTACAAATCAATTGTGACTCAGAATATCATTCTGAGTAAATAGTTTACTTTTTTTTTTTCCGGACAACTTTTTATAAATAAATGAGACAAATTTTTTTTTTCAGTTGTATATTTCTTAAAGGAAGAATTAGGACTAACTTGGTTTTTAAAAGTAGAATTTGTCTTTTAAGGTACAAACACCAATTAATTCAAAAATATTTACCGAAGGTTGTCGACTTTGACAAAGCAATCAACAGGAACTTAAAGTACAACGAATACAAGAGTGCCTAAAAAGAAGAATAAGGACAAAGAGGAAGGGTGGGGAAGAGTAGGACACGATAGAATGTTAATACAAAAAGTTTGGATTGTCTAGTAATTTTGTTGTTGTTGTTGTTGTTGTTGTTGACCCTATGAGCAGTCTCAAATCTAAGTGCCCGGGGAGAATTCCTAAGGATAAGTCTTCCAGATTTTACGGGTCCGTCCATACCCTTTGTGATGAAATGATCGACCAGGGGTATCTCGGGTCGTTACACGAGAGAAATGTCAAGTGTAATTTACCACAACTAACTGATCGACTTACAACCACGACGGTTGGTATTCTCGGGTGACACAAAAATTTTTTGTCAAGTATGAATCGGTAGACAGACGAGACGTCACTGTCGTGGTAGGCATCCGACGAAGGTCCTCAGTACCGTGACCCAAAGAGGTACAACAAACATGTGTACGGCGGGGGAAAAGGACCCTCCTTTATACAAGTCTAGGTCCATAACCTGTGTCGTCACGTCCCCTAGTGACGAGGAACACCACTGGTCGGGAGTCGAATGGAACTCGTGTACATGTGGAAGGTAGGTTGTGTTTAACAACTTAATATTTTAAGGATCTCTTCAATGAAATATCTTAAGTTTGATTACACGTAAAACGTTTGTATAAATTGGTCGAAGACTTGAACATTATATCGAGACTTTCATTTAACAAATTAATTAAAGTCTATCTATTATGTATTTATACCATGTTTAAGTTTTCTGTATTTTTTCTTATGTCACTTTTAACAGAGGAAAGATAGATATGAAGTAAATGAGTAAAGAGGAACGGGGGTCTCCGTTAATGACAATTGACTGAGCTACCTGCACTTAGACTCACTTGAGACCCTCAACCATTACCTGTCCCTCCGGACCGCACGACGCTAAGTACCCCAGCGTTTCTCAGCCTGTGCTGACTCGCTGACTTGACTTGACTTGACTACGTATAAATAGAAAAATCTATCAGACACGTATACATTGTCGATATAAAAAAGTTGTTTAACATCGTATGATATATATAAAGAAGGTGGAATAAAAAGAATAAATTTTTATAAAGAACCATAGAGTACCGTTATGCTTACCTTGACGTAACCGAATTTTTTTTTTGGTTAAAGTAACATAAGATTCTTATATTAGTTAAATAAACTGATTACCTCTCCGTGAATTCAACAAAGGTAACAGTGTTTCTCACCTCTTTTGGAACACGTACATAGTAAAGTATGTACACGGTCAGATAGACGTCCCATTTAAGGATCTTCATAGTACTAACCAACCTTTCATTCTTGTAAAACTCAAAACTATCTATAATCGTTTGACAGAGGTAGCTGCGACATCGACAAATGTGAGCCCGTCCGTCGTACATTCTCACAAACCAAGAGGTAAGAAAACGGACGTATCCCACACTATTTTGAACTAGAAAGTGTCAAACCATTCATCTTTCACCTTAGAATAATATCAAATTAACACGCAAAGATATAACCCAACTTGCAGAAAAACATACAAAGTCTCGATACATGAAGGAAAAGATACTTGAAAAGTAAAGGAAATGGATAAAAAAGGATAATCTCACATCATAAAAAAAGAGTAACTAAACATCTTCAAGAAACAAAAATTTCCTGTAGTCAGAAGTAGATACTATGTCCGACGTTAAATTTAAAAAAAACGGTGTGTAAAAAAAAAATTACAATTATGATCAATTATGTATGAAAGTTCTCCTTCACACCTCATCCCTTAGGTTGAGGTAAAAAAGATTATACCGATAGGTCGAAACGGTTGTAAAAGGAAAGACTAAACTTTATCAAGGTAATAATATATCAATTCTTAAATACACACACCACGATAAGGGTTGGAAATATTTGACAAGGTGACTGGGTAGACAAATACGGGACCATGGTACGTGAGAAATGGTAATATTGAAATATTAAAATCTTCAGTACATCTAACCCAACGGGAAAGTACTGAAGAAAAAAAAAAAAAAAACGACCAAATAAAGAGTGTACCGGAAATCTCAGTCTGACACATCAGGCGAGATTAGGAGACGGGGACTATTAAGCCATAAACATCTCCGGTACAATTCAACTATCCAATTAAATCCCTCGTAACGTCAAAAATACTAACAACGTAAAAGGAAAGGTTCTTGACTAGACGGGAAGGAAAATCAGTCCAGAAATGACCCGAAAGGAAGTAGTAGTAAAAGTTTTTATCAAAAGTATATTTAGGATATGTGAAAACGATAACAAACGGTGATAAGATTTATTCCAAAAATAAAACGAAGTAGAAGATAGATCAACAATAAACATGTACTTTCTAAAACTAAAAAATATAATCTAAGTGTAGATCGATAAAGTGATTTAAGACTCAAAAAAATCGACTCAAAGAAGCCAAAAGATCTATCGTCAGTATAATAGGTGTTCACTATTATTAAAATGGAGGACGAAGAGTTAAAAAAATTGGAGTACAGAGAGAGACTAAATTACCCTTACGAAAATCATAAAAGAGTATTCGTAATTCAGGGATTACCAAAATACGAAGTATTTCTAGGAAAAGTCAAGAGTATACTCTATAAAGAACGAGGTAACAGATACCTATCAACACCGTTTGAAAAGTCAGTAGGGGACGTTTTTGATTTCTTGCTTTCCCGAGTTTGATCTTTTCGGAAACAATGTAACCCGTTTGTAGCCGGAAGACCCCAGAAGGTGAGTAAAGGTAGACTTTATCGTTTTCTCCCTGGTCAGAGTAAGTGTACCGTCGGGAAGTCTGAAGACTTCTCTGTCATCCAGAGGAAACTTATAAAGAGAGACGGAATGTTGTAACAGATTGTTATAAGTGTAAGGGTCTTGAAGGTTATATTTCGGAAGGGAAGGGTGACATGACACCACGAACATCTCTCCTAGGGTGTGAATACTGGGTCTCACTGAGAAACTCAGTATAAAGAATAACACAAAACCTAAAATAATAACCGGGACTTGAAGATTTTAGTAGTCTGACCAGTGTAACAACTATTCTGACTTTAGAGAAGAATGGATTCGTGGTTATTGAGTGACCTCAAGGTACACGATAACTTAGTTAATGGAGTTAAACCTATAAGACACCTAAAATTAAGAGGAGGTCTGATACACTTCGAGTAATATTGGTACACCTAAGTCAACGTTAAGACTGTTCAAAAACCAAAACTTTATCTTTATAGTAGTAGATACCTCCTCACGGTGAGAAGTCTAAAGTTTAACGTTTTAAACACTTCAAAAGTACACCGAGTTGTCATCCCTGTCGACTGTACTTTTGAACTCACCGTAAGTTCACTCCAGTCTGTCTTATTTATCTGTATCCCAACTTGGTAAACATAGACTCGAAAAAACGGAAGCAGAACCACAAACTCGTATACTATCATTGAATATTTGTTATTTTGGGATGGTATAAAGTATACTGAAGGTAAAAGTACGGACCACGAAAACATCTAAGTCACTCCCACACCACGCATAAACAGTACAGATGTACTGGACAAACGTGTCAGTAGGGTATATAACCTAAGACATGGTACATCTGAAAACAAGAAATTTACTGATTATTCTGTATCGTACATTAACTGAGAGAGAGAGAGATATATATATATATATATATATATGTGTATATTAAAGGAGGAACTGTCTGAAGTATTTTAAATTCTTGTTTTGAATTGGGGTCTTGTCGTAGGAACCGCAAATTATTGAAGTAATAGTGTTTTACTTTGGGAATACAAGATAGGTCAAAGATCTCTACTTTAAAGGAGTGGATCAGGACAGTTCGTCCCCGTCCTGGACTCGTATACTATTTACTAGTTATTTATAAATAAATTACTCATCTACTTCAGACTTTAAGTCAAGTCTAGACTCACACGAAAAACTCTGTTATTCGAACAATATTAATTACATGTGACTTTTGTATAGAAGTCAGTAGTCGAGTTTGTTCTAGTCGTTATGTAAGTGGGGTCTTATTACTACATCTATGATCAAATCTTAACATAAAAATCAGTATCCTGGACCACAAAAAAATTAATCAACTTCGTATTAATCAACAGTCACCTGTACATCGAGTTAAAGTAGGTAGGTAAGAGGGGACGTAGATTTCTCTCATGGGAGGTTCCCGGACCAGTCCACCATCCAAGACTTTAATGTTGGTTATTCCAAACCCCTTAAATGTCCCTGGAAAGAGTCCCGGTGCATGATTTATCGTTTATGTGTTTATCTGGGTCCGAAGAGGGGAGACACCGGGGAGGACGACTCTTTGTGTTCCCCAAAGGGACGAAAATCTGTGTCCCGACGAGACCAGCCCCTCCTTAACAATGAGACATGTCTAAAAGACGAAGCTTTTTCAGATTTAATTGAACAAAAGACCTAGTCACTATGAAAAAGGAAAAGTACCAGGAAGTACCATAAGAGATTCCATCTATAGCTCTTACCTTAGTTAGTTGTCTTCCCCCTTATTGGACGTTTCCCTTTAGTTAGACTCTTACTTGTCACCGGTGAGAACTAAGATTACTAAAACACCTTGTAAGTAATTATTGTTTTATTTTGGTTTCTTTTATTTTTGTTTGTTTCGTTTGTCAATTTTTTTTTGTTTTGAGAGACAGAGACTCTTACCTAAACTTCCGATAACACGATAACAGAAGTTACTGATCATAGGTTACGTGTAGATTTTCCCTGTCCTAAGACTAAGACATCGTGAGTTTAATCTTGAAGAAGATAATCGTTCCTCGGATTGAACAGGTTTCAGAGGGGTCTACCTCCCATTTTCTTCTCGTGAACATATGAAACAATCATATTTACGGGATCCTATACTATTAGAGCGTCTAATTTCTCTTACCTTTTCTCCGTGTTTTTAATAAGGTCGAGTAAAGTTCAGGTCTTGAGGTGGAAGTGTAGGTCGTTCAGGTAAATCGAATTTACCAACCCTACAATGTCACATGAACGGCTCGGATGACGGAAAGGTTATGGTACTGGTCATAAAAAGAAAGCAACATTTACCCTCCAAATCCTTATTGACACCCCTAAAATAAACCGTTAATCTTAAGAGAAAAGAACGGTCCTAATTCAAAAGAGATTTCCTACAACAGAAGAAATCTCTAGGAGTCAAAGTAATTGAACCCACTGAAACTGTACTACCGATACATGTTTTAGTAGTGAAGTTCAAAAGGTGATAAGTCCTAGACAATTAATCTGTCACAAAAAAAAAAGACGGAATATCTAATCAAATTGTAGTAGAATTAGGTGTTCACGGGAGAACCGGTCTTAAAGTATTTCCTTTGTTACATACGAACCTCTGAGTAATTGGTGTTTTAATCAGATAAAAGACTTAATTTTTTTTTTCAAAGTAACTGAGACAAGGTTTCTCGTAAGACCTTCCGTATTATAATCTGTTTTCAACTGGTTCCATCTTTACTAAACTATTTCATTTGAATGACCTTCTACCGGTAAAATATCTTAGACTGAACGATTGAGGTACCAGTATTTTTCCCTTTTTATTCACTAAACAATTATTTTCTACAAGTGCGTGACGTCCTGACTTTATACTACATAACAAATCGTGCATCGTAATAAAAATTTTAATAATAAAAGGAAAGTACAAATCTAGAAAGAGACCTTAATTTCCTGAGGTCGACTTTCAATTAGAGGTTGGGTTACTCTTAATGAAAAAGATGCACTCTCGGTAGTTACGTAAACCCTGTTCACTCGTCTCACTTCGACGGGAGTAAAGGTGGTCTCCATGAAGTAAACGTGTGTCTCTTGATGAAGGTTTGTAAGGGTAAGGAAGGGAGGTGGTGGGTCTCTTTTGTAGGATCTCCCGGTGAAAAATTCGAGGGTCAGACAACCGTTACGATCCAAAAACTGTATTCCTGGGTCCCAACCGGTTTCCAGTTCCACAAAGAAAATAAAAAGACCAAATTCTGATGGGTAACCGATGGGTAATCGATAGTCAGTCCACGAATTTCTTAATTTTTCTTTTTTTTTTTACGACCCCCAGGTGAGGACTTCTAGAACTAGATTAAATGACTCTATACCCGAAACTGTACAAAGATTAGAGGAGTCTACTAAGTACAAACCAAATATTAGACGACATCTACCACCCATACAAAACTCAGACACTCACACACACACACACACACACACACACACACACAACCCCTCTCACCCTACTTCTATAAGAACTATGTACTGTGACACTTGACGTACTTATTAGAAGGTCAGAATAAGAAGATTAATAAAAGGTACGGAGCGAGTACTAACCACGGTCAAATACAAACAACTTATGCACTTACATACTCATTGAGTTCTTTTACTTTTGACAAGTTCCCGGAAAACCCCTTTTATGGGACTACTACGGTTATTTTTCATGACCCGAGAAGAGTTAATAACACTTTTCTTTACTCCTTACCTTTCCACTAGTAAAAAATGGAATAGGATCTGGGTTTCTGACTCCGTCTTTGAACTCCCACCGGGTAATTCACTGACCGAATTGGTCGTTTTTCAACACGTGTTCGGTACACACGACACACGACACCAATCCCTGTCGCACTACAAACATTTCTCTCGGTTGCCCCCGTGACAGACAGGTCTGCACAAGGGGCGTCAGGGTCACACCACGGACACGGCAGGTGACAATCTTCGTGAGGACCTCCAATGTGGTCACGGCAGAAGTCTGGACTTGCGCGTGTACCCAGAGGGTTCCTCGAACAATCTTATCTCTAACACTAAGTCCTTCGGTCCCCCTTCCGGACTCTAAGACGGAAAGAATGATCAAAGGTCCACTCCATCCACGACCCACCCCTCGTATGAAACATATTGTCATACACGATCTAAACCCGACTCCCCCCAAAGTGTGAGGACACCGTGGTCCGTTCCCCTGCTCAGTGATCGAGTGCTCTGGACTAGTACCTATCTTAAAACGGTACCCGGACTTTCGTGGCACCCCCGCCCCCCACCCCCACTAAAATTACAGTCTTCGTTCCCCTTTGATTCTAGACTTTCCACCCCGAACCGGTCCCTGCAACATTGTAATATTAGGACAAAAGACTAGCGTTATCCTTGGTCTAAAGAGAACAACTCCCTTTGTCGAGTGGGACGAGACGTCTAAAGGAGTTTACCCTGTCACTAGTCGAAGCGACTCTCCTCTGCCGACTGTCTCACTCATCTTCCTCTTCCGTGCTCTCCGGAACACACCGGAGTGGACGGTGTAGGAACCAACCCACGTGTACGACACACTGTCGTTCGTGCTTGACGTCTCAAGCCAATACCAAGCAATGATTCCCTTTCACTACCTCTATCAAGTTTGTACCTCGTTCACAGTTATAAAAATAACCTTTATGTTCGTGTCTACCAAAACAAATTGTGTATCCGACAAAATTCCGCAATAGAGACCAAGTCACTTTTTTCTCGGACCCAAGTAAGAAGATAATATAAGTTGTCGTTTAGTGTAAAACATAGTTAGGTGAACTTTTCCTTATCTCCTCTTACTGTAAAACAACTCAAAGACCTCGACCGGTGTACGTCTTGAAAGTTCTAGAACGGGGGAGAGTTTTCCTCTCACTTACACAATCAGTAAGTCAGGACAGACTGAGAAACGTTGGGGTACGTGACATCGGGGGGTCCGAGGAGACAGGTACCCTAAGAGGTCCGTTCTTATGATCTCACCAACGGTAAAGGAAAAGATCCCGACTGGGTCCCGAGTTTGGTCCCAGAGGACTAACCTCCGTTTAAGTAATGACAGACTCGGTGGTCCCTTCAGGGGGTGTTTTCCTTCGTCGTTTCATTTTTCTCCCGTCTTCGACTCCCGTATCGTACCTCTCCCGAGACGTTAAACAGACGTTAGTGAGTACCAATAAAACTCCCAGGTTTACCTTCTTTCGCTTTCTGAAAGTTTTTAGCATTGGGTACACTTTGTGCGAGGACACCCGTGACCACACGGCCCCACCTGTCGGTCGTTCGAGAGTGATGGCGGGACTCGGGTGGTTGCCACTGAGTGTGACAAAAGAAGAATCCGACGATAAGTGGACAGACACCGAGTCGAGTCCATAATAGACGAGGACCTTTACCGGTTCGGAAGAGACCCGAGACGGCGGGAAACTAACATAGATGTTTTTCAAGACTCGTGGACACCTTAGGATGTAGTCGATAAGGTAGAACTGACCAGGAGTCCGTCGGGACAGAAGGTGTAGAAACTTAGGGGTCTTAGATAGGATCCCAGGTCTTGTGACCTTCACGATTTGTATATGGTTATTCACTTAAGTCCTCCTTTTTTTTCTAAATTCTTTATCTAACTCTAAAAGACAGAGAAAACCTAAAGAGTTTTTTAGTTTCTCTTTTCTTCATATAACCTCCAACCAAGTATCTACTGACTACTATTATTGACAAGTCAAATCAAGTCAACGAGTCAGTACAGACTAAGGAACACTGACCCTTCGTGCGGTTCGAAGGACCAGGTAGTGGTTGAGGACCTCGAATGAGTTTGAGTACAGGTAACTCAACCACTACGGTAGGTTGGTTGAGTAGAAGACAGTAGGGGAAGAGGAGGGTGGAAGTTAGAAAGGGTCGTAGTCCCAGGAAAGGTCACTCAGCCAAGAAGTATAGTCCACCGGTTTCATAACCTCAAAGTCGAAGTTGTAGTCAGGAAGGTCACTTATAAGTCTTTACAAAAGGAAATCCCAACTGACCAACCTAGAGGAACTCCAGGTTCTCTGAGAGTTCTCAGAAGAGGTTGTGGTGTCAAGTTTTCGTAGTTAAGAAGCCACGAGTCGAAAGAAATATCAGGTTGAAAGTGTAGGTATGCACTGGTGACCTTTTTGGTATCGAAACTGATCTGCCTGGAGACAACTGTTTCATTACAGAGACGAAAAATTATACGATAGATCCAACCAGTATCGAAAAGAGGGTTCTTCGTTCACAGAAAATTAAAGTACCGACGATTATTATTATCGATTATTGACATTACATAAACTATCTTAATACAATTGATAATTAGACTTTTAATCAAGTATGTATAGTTCGTTGGTCCAAAACGAGGTCTTTCGGTCGCGGGTAGTCATCGGTGGAGAGACTTTACTCCAACAACCCATTTCTGTGTTCTTTCACTCTATGTAAGGGAACACACTAGTAAAGGAGTGGACGATTTCCCCTCGTCCTCTACCACGACTGACTTATAATTACGACGAATTTAATTTTTACGACGGAACGACAGAGTCGGTAAAGTTTCGTTTTGACTCGTTAAGTACGTTTGTTCCAGTGGGTAGTCGTCCACTTTCACGAAACCAAGTGAAGTGGTGCGGACAATGTTTTCATCGACTCCACTCTGTTTTTCTTTGGAAAGTTGTCCGGGAATCCGTATGGATGACGCTAGATTTCTCCGGGGCCGGGGGTTCTGACAACTGGCGTTCGGAGAGGTCTCGTCCTTGTGGTGTGGGCGAAGTGGACGTCATGGGAGGCGAGACCGGAGGGGTCTGCGGACGACAGGTCCTCGTCGTGGACCAAACCAGATACACGGGTCCTTCCAGGAGTCTGTGCCCTTGAGTACCAATTTCCAAAATCTCTGAGGTAAAACACACGCACGTTCAAAACCCCCTTTTTTGAAAGGTTCAGTATGAGAGAATCGTAAGAGGAGAACGGAGGAAACATAAAGGAGTGAGGGAAACTTTCGGCACGAACGACAGTGAAGCCAGTACAGGCTGAGAAACACTGGGATACGTGACATCGGGTGGTCCGAGGGGACAGGCACCCTAAGAAGTCCGGTCTTGTGACGTCACCCATCGGTAAGGGAAGAGGTCCCCTAGAAAGACTGGGTCCCTAACTTGGGTACAGAGAATACAGAGGATGTAACCGTCCACCCAAGAAATGGTAATCCCGGTGTCTAACCACGGCAAAGAAAAATAGGATACGCACACACAAGTCAGTAGTCAGTGCAGACTAAGAAACGTTGGGATACCTGATGTCGGGCGGTCCGAGGAGACAGGTACCTCAAAGGGTCCGTTCTTATGTCTCACCCAACGGTAAAGGAAGAGGTCCCCAAGAAGGGCTGGGTCCCCAGTCTGGACTCAGAGGACGCAAAGGACGTAACCGCCTACCCAAGAAATGGTGACTTGGTGGGCCCTTCGGGAGAAAAAAAAAAAACCTTCGGGAGAAGAAAAATAGGATAGTAATAAGATTAATAAAAGATCAAGGGTCAAGGAGATTCTCTACGATACACATTATGTACGCACAACACACACCGTCATCTTTATGCAATTTTCGTACAACTTACAAACCCCTTAAGACACCGGGAGTCCAGTTCCAGTCCCTGTCGTGCTTGTTACTTACAGAAATCAGTTTAAGGTCGTCAAAGGTTCCCATCTTAGGCCGAATTTGACACCCACGCAAATACTTACAGCTACAGATACTTTATTTCCAACGGTTAAGGACTAGTTGAAACGGACGTCTTAGGGTAGTCACGACCCACTCCTCGACGGGCGGACACCGGTTGTGATGACCCTTTGGTGACAGTGTCTGACGGGTCGGATGGCTGACCCGTAGACGAGGTCGAGTCGACACGTCCGACCGCGGGACCCTGTTCCTCTCTGGAGCACCATGTACGTCACGAGACTCGGTGTCTCCATTCGACCCCGGACGGGGGAAGTGGGTCAGTTTCACAGTACTCAGCTGCGGATCCGGCTCCCGAGACTCCCCGGACTATTCATCACGGAGTGAAGGGACGGGGTCGAGACTCGGTCGACTCTTTCTTCTCTCAGTTCATAGCTCGACCGGGTTTTCAAGTAAGTCCAAAAAGACATTTGTTTGAAAACCCGGTTGACTATGTACCTCTGAGTTGGTAATGAGACTAATGACTCCTTCGGTCAAAATCGCTTACACCAAGTAAACACTCTCGTTTCGACAGAGAATAGAGCTTAGGAGAAATTATCTAAACACGGGTGGCTTTCAGAACCGGTCCGGTCGAAGCGTATGACGTCCTGTCTCATCCACCGACCTTCTCCTGCACACAGAGGAGTCCTTCGAGCATTACTTTTCAATCCTTTGACCCACACACCGGTCCAAAAGGAAGTTTCAGGTGGGGTCCCACCCCTCTCTGGTGTGTCCATTACGACTTTCGCGAGGGAGGTACCTCCTCAGTCATCCTGACTCCTTCTTCACCTAGGGTCGTGGGGCAGAGGGGGTGGTGGTGACCAGATATAATCCCCAACCGTTTGATGTTGGGTGTCCGGTTTATCCTGGACGACTGGAAAAACATTTATTTCAAAATAACCTTATGTCGGTTCAAGTAAACAAAGGTATACCGGATACCAACGAAAAACGATATTACCGACTCAACAGATCAATATTATCTATGGTTTATCGGGGGTTTCGGGTTCTATAAATGACAGACCGGGAAATGTATGTTTCAACTGATTGGGGACCAGATATAATAACCACACTGACTGGACCCCAAAAACCTGAAAAAAAAAACGACAACAAAAAATTTTAGAAAAATTAAACAACAAAAACAAAACCAAAAAACTGGTACCATAAACCTGTATACCCTAGACTCGAGGGACTGGTCCCTAGTCTGGGTGTGGGAGACGTAACCTACCACCTCAGAATTGGGGACCTGGTGGGCCCTTCAGGGGAATCTGAGAAATCAGTTAAAGGTAACTATTCTTAGATCTGCTCCTTAAGTCCGTTCCGAAATGACCCTGAGGACGACGTCGTCCTCACTCGTTTCTGTTCCTTGCCCCAAGGGAACGAGGGAGGGACTCCCCCCCACTCGACCAGGGAACCTTCCTCCCATTTCCACCTAACCATCCAGTCCGACCTCGTCACCGAATCCCCCAGACGGGTGGGGGAACCGCCACGGCACACGTACATAGTGCCCGTCATGGGACGAAAACGAGGGTCGGGGAGTCTTCACCGTCAACTCAAACCCGGGAAACATAGAACAGGTATTAAACGGGGTCGACCCGTGTGTGCACCAATAAAAATCACAGAAACAACGAGGTCCTCTGTAAACAGGTCCCGTTCACGGCGTCATTTGCCAGGGTCCAACATCTGACAGAGTAATCCTAACAGATTAACCAACTATACTTTTTCGGCATTTGGACGTAATCAGAGTCTCTCTATTCCGTTCGTTCGACACTCGGCTTGTGCACGTGTTCTGCCAGATTATTTTCTCGTACTCCGACCCCGGTCCTTGGATTAAACTCAGGACCGAGGCAAGAACTTAGCGAAGGATAACTGAGGAGTGGTCTTCAACCAATTAGGACACTCGTCTAGACAGAACCAATTAGACACGGAGTAAACAGAACAGTCCCCTGTCACTGTGGATCGGATGAGGTAAACCCCCAACACTCCCAGTGTACTTCAGTCCATGTTCCTTCTCGAAACTTTGACATTTCTGAGTTTATACTCCGTAATAAGTTTACCTTACGAATTTTTCCTTCGTCACGAACGTTCAAGGGTCTTTTTCCGGGTGTCTAACCTAAAACGTATAAAGAGTGACGTGTAGAGAGGGACATAGAATGAACTGTCTCAAACTAAGGGACTGTTCCAAGTGTTCCTGTGGTAGAGGTTCTCGAAAAGTTTCAGTATGAGGTAGTTTAGTCTCGTTAATACTAATTAACTACAAGTCACGACACGCTAGGAACTCCTGGGTAGGAGACGGGTCTCAGCTTTTTAGTAAGTTTGGGTCTCAAATACTAGCCATCTGAATCTCAACCTTGATCCATAACTAAAGTACTTCTAAAGGAATCTGTTGACTTGGGAATTCTTGGATTTCCGTTCGGAGGTTATTGTTTCAAGATCTGAGGTCTCTTGTCTTGTCAATTAAAGTAAGTCGTCCAAGTTGTCGAAACCAGAAACCGAAAACAGTGGGTCCCATCCAAGACATCTAAGACCCTCTTACCTGCGCGGACAGACATACTAGTGTCGTGTCTCTTCAGTCCAGAATTCACGGAGTAAGGTACCAGGTTTGTCTCGTGGGACCGGAAGTCCGGTGACTCTCACGACGATGTCGTCTCGGAGGACACAAAAAGGCAAAAAGACCGAAGTACTAAATTTACCTCGTCATAATGAGAACTAAGATGAACGTAGATCACATTCTACAGTACCACCCTCTCCTCTTTACTTCTCAGAATTCCTCTTTCTTAGTCAACGTAAAGAAGGACAGACAGGGATTGAATGAGGAGCTCAAGTTCCGAAGGGAAGGAAATGGTCAGAGAGGGTGTCGGGGGTCCGGACACGAGAAGAAGATCAGAGATTGGTGAGGTTCGGTAAGATTCACAGTGGTGACCGTTTATAAAGATTTTGCAGTAAATGTAGTACAGGGAAGGAAAAGACGATTTCTTTAGATACTTGTATTTGTCACCACGGTCGTGAGACCCTGGTGTCACTTTCGCCCTTCGGGTCTTCTTACATTGGTCCGACCCCCTGTCCTCAGGACTCCCTTCGTCGGTGGCCCCACCTTTCCTCAGACCCGAGTAAGAGTCGGTCGTCACTCTACGTGGTCCCACCCGATGTGTCCATCCCTGGGAACGGGTCCGTCAAGGTCCCAGTCCGTCTACAGTTCTTAGTCCGAAGGCTTACTGGGAACAGGCTTGTTCTTGATCGTCAGGTTTCCTACCCCTCCCTCAGTCCGGTGTCTGTCTGTCCGGAACACAGTCCGACCTCACGTCGAACCTCTTACTTCACTACACGAGTCACCCTCTACCCCGTCTTCGTCCTGTCCCACTTAAGGTCCGGGACGTCTTGCCAACCCAGGTTCCAAGGAACCTTACAGGAAGGGAGGTACCATCGTTGAACGAGTCCCTGACTGACCCCGACCCGGACACCCGTGACCCCTAGAAGGTTCGTCCCATCCCTTTATCGAGTCTACCCGTAAGTCTTGGGAGAGCTGGTCAGGACAGGTCAGTGTGTAAGACTTTTTGATCTTTTTGCCATCTACACCGATAACTCGTGAACCTTACACCAATCGTCCTGACTACTTGACTTAAAACTTAAAATGAATTAAGATTACATTCACCGGTATACACGGAGAACCGATCATATAATCTGTCCCGTCCGGTCATATCTCGGACCGGAGACTGAATGGATAGGTTCATTGTGAGAGTTTCAGTAAGTGTACAGGGGAGGACTGACCAGTTCGTCTACCGTATGTCCAAATAAGACGGTGGAGTAGTAACGGAGACGACGGGGGTGTCGAACCTAGTGGAGTGGGAAAAGGGGGAATAGGTCAGGACTGGAAAGAAACCGACTTGCACGTGGGTGGACGAGGGGTTCGGAAGACATGCTTGTGGTCGATGTGACGATAGGGGGAGTAACGGTGAGTGTCGGAGACACACGAAATGTCCAAGATTTTAAAGTATCGTAAAACGGTATAAAGTGTAACCGTTCCGTGACTTTTCCAGGAAATAGTGACACCTTCAGAGCGAATGGAAGGTAGGGGCATTTGGAGAAGGGAAAACTTACTCGAAGTAAACCGTTCCTTCAACGGTTGAACGGTAAGGGACGCGAGTTCGAAGATCCGCAAATTCTCTCTGTGGCGTTCAGAAGTTCCGGGAAGAGACGGAGTGGTCTCCATACGTCCGAGATACCGGGTCAGACAAGTCGCAGTGAGGGTGGGAGTCTGGACAGTCTAGGCGTCTGGTGTGTGGACAGGGAGTCGAGAAGAGAACACGAAAGTCCCGGGGTGGGAGACAAAGATTCTAGTGGTCCTCTTTTGAGGGTGGAATACAATGAGAAAACGTGTCTCGTCAAAGCGAAAAAGACAAGTCGTTAAAGAGCGAGGGTTGGGCAGGAACTTGGAAAGGAAAGTGTTGGTTTGGTGCAGGTACTTTACATAGTCTTTTGTGCAAGGGGTAGACACGGGTCTCGACCTCAGACTCGGGGTCGGATACGACTTCAGTATTTGTCAAAAGGAAGATCAAGTCATCTCATGCCCAAGGAACTTCCTTTCCTGTCATACGACACCAGGAAGTATAGGGGGTCTCCACGTCTCCAAATTCACTTTTGTACCACTTGACTTACATAGACTTGAATTCTCTCTTTAGTTTCCATTGGGGGGAACCGCCACTCCGACGTCTTTTGTACCTCTTCTACTTGTCCTTTCAACCAAACCCCGTCCCCGTAACATGTTTCCTACTTCAACCTGTCTTTATTGCTGTATCAAGAATTTGAAGTAATTCCGGGAATATATTCAGTGAATGTTTAGAAAATTTGTCATTTTAATTACGTAAAATACCTTCCGCTCGGACGTCATGAAAAAATTTTATGTACCGTCGGAGTTTCCTCAAAATAAGTTTTCTTACTGTGTGGTACTTACGCCATCAATTTTGTACACCCGTCGGCCCTTTCTTAATTTTACACCTCTTTTTAGTGTTCCCTCCGTATACAACCAATAAGACCCGGACGGAGGATTACATCTTCATCGTTTTAATAATTTTTTGCGAGCAGACAACCCTTCTCGATACGTAAAATCGTAGATCCTTCCTAGACCGATTCCATAAACCCCGTTACCATCACGTTGAGGAATAACACTTGACTCTAGTTATTGACGTTTTAGCCAACAGAGGTCCACTAAAAGAAATAGTATCAGCAAGTTCTAAAGGTTTCAAAAGTTAAGGGTAAGACAAGGTAACGTCTATGTGTAAAAAGATGTCACCGTAACACTCGCTACAGGTACACTGACTCGCAGGGCGGTCTCACCCGTAGGACGACCTGATGTGGTGGGTCTCCGACGACAAATATTTGCGACTCTGACCTGTCTACGAGAAGTAGTAGTCCGTGTCCAAATTGCTCCCGCAGGTGGGACGGAAGCGGGACCTCTTTGGGCCTTTTACATGAAATGTGGACCCCTATCTCGGGGGGCTAAGACGTTCCGTCTTCACTAGTAACCGAAAGTCTCAAAGGTTCTCGTTTTAAGTCTAAAACCTCCTCCCCCGACGAGACAACAAGAAAGAACACCCACGATCTGTCGTAAGTTTTTAAACTTATGTCGTAAGTTTTTTGTGAACGTACTTACTATCGAGGTACGTGTCACTAGTTATACGCTCGGTTTGGTGGTTCTTTTGGAACTTAAAGATCTGACAGCACACTCATCTCCTACCTTTTTCGTTGGAGACGGGAAGTCAAATATATACAAACTCAAGAAGGGATTCACTTTTCCTAAATATGCACTGAACCCTTAGCTTTGTCGCTTTACCTGAGGGTGGATACAGCGACCACTTTCTTTAGGAACTCCCTGTCCAGACACAGGGAAGGTTTTACTTCCCTTCCAACACGACCATTATGTGGAGGAGGCTGTTCTTTGTTGATGAAAAAGGTATTCTTTATACAGCGGAGTGAAGTGATTTCTTACGACTCAGGATTAGTCATCTCTTTTACAAAATCGGTAAGATTCGACTATTACTTGAGAAAACATTGGTAATATATGACATCTTGTGCTCAGAGAAAAGGGATTTAAAATTTACATCTTTTTACGATCTACAATCTCTAAAGGAAAAACAATTTATTTACCAATCTCAGATATTTTGTTTTGTACAATACACTTGAATAATGTACACTGAACGTTCGGACCGCAGAGACCTACCCTGTTTGACGCCTATTTCTCAGTGGTGTGACGTCACCCACCATGATGGTGAGTAAAAGGACACTCTTAAATATGTACATTCGAAATTTTAGATTTGTAAAAGTCGGATATCAATGTCTGTTGATGGTCTTTGACTCTTAGAGAAAAACGATTTTTATTTTACCAACCAGTAAAATTCTATATAACTTTAGAGAGTTTTAGAAGGATTTTATACATACACATCTCAACTATTTATATTTTACGTACAACTCTACTAACGAGAACAAGAGATGTTCTGTTTATGAAACATGAACGTCTAAAGAAATTGTAATGCTTAAGTTAACAAAAGAATATAGTTCTTTATTACAGGATGAAAACCATGTATGGGATTTTAGATAACAAATTATCGACCTTTTCGGTTTAACCCACATATTGATGTAATTGTCTCACTGAAGTTTCGGAAGGAGTAGGGCGAAACTTTAATTCCGTTGACGACCGTTCTTCCTATCAATTACTTTTGTTCCTAATTACACGACGAAACACCCTTTGTGACAGAAGAAAAAAATGTTCGGAATTTTACTATTAGTCCAAGACTGATTAATCGTTGAGTACCAGTAATAATGAAAACCCCCCCCCCTATATCACATTAATTTTTGTTATTGTTTTCCTCGTCACTGGTGCACCTAAAATCTTAAACTGAGTCAAACCTAAGGAGGTTTTCATCTGGTTTCTCTATTTCTAAATCACGTTCAATAAATGTATCCTCCGCTAAGATCCTTTGTATCCTCCGTTAAGATCCTTCGTGTCCTCTCCTTCACCCCTTTCACTCTTTCCTTCACCCCTTTCACTCTTTCCTTCTCCGTTCTCTCAGATCTCCTGTACAAAATACCCACCCAATAATGTCACCCCCGTGGGAGGCTTTGGTGATCCTTGTACGGTCTCCAATTGCACATTCGTGGGGACAGGTTGGGTCAACCCACTCGTAACGGGGACCTCTGGAGCCCCGTGTAATTTAAGGGAAGGGATGGAAAGGTCCAACACAAGGAACTTCCGAGAACACCGGTGTTCTTTGGGGAGTTTCCTGTGCTCTTTGTGTCCACGGACTATGTCGTCTGTCGTCCGGCTCGTGGGAGATTACGTCGACGACCACGTGAGTCCGGTCGGTGCGCCTCCGCGTGTCCTGCGGTCGTCGCAGGCGCCAGTTCTGCCTTCGTCGAGGCCACAATGCCGCCTTCGGCACATCATTACCCTCCTCGATCCTAGTTTAGCACTGAGTCGGGAAGATGCAGTACTGAGTCCCGTTGGGTCTACGAAATCACTACGGAAAAAGAGTCCTATTAATATTTGTATTCCAATTTATTCGTGCACCTTGTCGGGTCATAAAAATCGAATGTTGCAGGACTGCTCCTACGGTCTCTGGGAAACACCGCTGGAAGGTGGCGTAGGGGCCATTCACCCGGGGATAGAGACTGAGGTACCGTTCACCTTCGACCGTCCCTCCTGTCACCCCAACCCTCGAGTACCAAATCGACGGAAACAGACAATTGGCTCTCCGCCACCAAGGATCCCCTGACCAGGGCACGTCTGTTCATCTCACTTCAATTACGACAAAGGGGGTGTAGGAGGAGGAACCGGGAATGAGAGACTCGAGGAAAACGCAAGAACAGAAAGAAGAAGTGTGTTGCGTGTAGGAGTCGCTCTCCTTTCCTTCCGTCGTTTAAAGACAGGTTTAAAGAGGAGACCTTTAAACGACTACCAGTTACATATCGAGTACGTAATAAAGAATTACGAGTAGTCCAGCAACGTGTTATTTTTAAAGGTAAAATACCTACTCCTTTGGTCAGAGTCTCGTCAACTTATTGAACAAGTATCGGTCTCGACCGTCCCTCGTCTCGTACCTAAATCTATATCGAACGTAGGTCTCGATCTTCTTATTCAACTAATATAAAACAAAGTAAAAATTAGTGCCTAGTAAAAAGATGTATATGTAACATGTACTTTAAATGGACAGATACGTACGAGTATACGTGTGGTGTGTATGTGTATACTTATATGTATATATGTGTGTATATAAATAAGTATGGAGGTGAAAGAGAAGGGAGGACTTAACTGAAGGAAGGGTTCGGAGAGAAAACAATAGTCACGACAGGATGAGCGTCGTCTGTACCCTATGAAATTAAGAAAGAAGTTATGGTAACTCGAATAAATCCTAAGTCTCCATACATATTATAAGATAAACACGTTTTTTTTTTTTTTTTTCACTTTGGTGTATGTACTTTTGTATCACAACGGAGATTGTCTATGTCCCGGCTTTCTCTCTTCACACACCTTTTTTCTAATGTTTTACTCCTACTTGGGACACCAGGAAGAGAGAGAGAAACGTGGACCGTTGAGACGACCTATATAAGAAACAGTTTGAATCTTCATAAAAAGACAACCTCGTTTGGCCTTATACAAGGACAACAAAAATATCTTCACGAAGGGATCACAGGTTGTCTTAACAGAACATGAAGTGGGAGTGAATGTTTTGACACACGAAAGTCGTGACTTTTGATTGTGAGAGGGTAGTCTTCGTAGAAAGTCCGGAGTCTTCCCGGACATAGACTCCAGGGAAGAGTGGGAACGACACAATTAATGGGTAAGTAGTAGAGTTGACAAATTAACGACTTTCTTGAGTGTCCTGAGTCAAATACGAGTACCTTCTCGAAATAGTGTCCGTTTCTTATACCAGGTCGACGTGTCTCCTTCCCAGTCGTAACTTTCCCAGGAGGATATGCAGTTCACGTCCACAGGAACAGGTGCGTACTCGCCCTACATGTCGCACACGTATAGAGGTCCGGAGTCTTGTGGGTGGCAGTCCCTCACACACTTCGTGGACCCATCGTCCTTCGGGTTCAAAACAAAGTCCCTCAAACCACAGCCCCTTCCCCCGACAGTATAATTCGACCAGTACATGAAAGATCGACACTTTGATCGGCATTAACAACTTTGAATGGAGGGACGGGGGATGTCCGAGATGGTTTCGGTCATGGATTCTAATAATGATTTACTACGACTATCTGACTATGTCGAACGAGGTTTTCTTGACTAGGTAGGTACCAATGTCTTATAGTGAAGAAAAATCAATTGTCTAAAGGTACCGTAATCCGTTCTTAGTCATTGATACACCTATGTGTCCACCAGTTACTTCTACTCACCCTTACTTGGGAACGATCCGTTAATGACAGGACTTAAGGTCTCGGGTCGACGACCCCCACAAAGTGCCTATTATCAGTACTCTCGACTCACGGAGAGGACGGTCATCGGTAGGGGGTACAGGGATTAAGCCACTGACAATCCGTCACTAGTTCCCGAGTAGGAACTCGACTTACTTCGACCTGGACGAAAGGTCGGGGGAGGTGTCACCCGTCCCCACAACCGTCCCCTTGCATAGAAGACGTCAAAAGTGTAATCCGCTTACCGTAGAGAATAAAACGAAAAGATGGGGGTCTCACACACAACCAACACGAGGAGAAAAAACACGGGGACAAAGTCAGAATTGAGACAGTTATAACTCAAGTAAAAGAGATTAGTCATGGACATTGAAGTCCACGAGTTTATCATATGCGTGACATTCTTATCGAACTCTTATCAACCTCCTAACTTTTACAAATTGGACCTTGTTTCTGTCCAATTCCTTCCTTTACTCAAGAAGTTTCTGAACGACGATAAATCAGGTGTCCAGTACAGGTTGAGAAGACACTGAGGTACCTGACATCGGGTGGTCCGAGGAGACAGATACCCTAAAATGTTCCTTCTTGTGACCTCACCCAACGGTAAAGGAAGAGGTCACCTAGAAGGGTTGGGTTCCCAACTTAGGAACGGAGGAAGTAGAGGACGAACCGTCCACCTAAGAAATGGTGACGTGGTGGATCCTTCGGTCTCTGAACTTCCCGACAAAATACCTTCCTTAATCCGAATAAAACTCAAAATATGGTCCTGGTCACCCATCTTCAGGGTCCCAACTCCTTAAACCAAGTTCTCTTCCCTCTTATGGGTTAGTCATTGTCGACCGATTCTCTGCATGACGAATCGTCATTTACTCGTGAGTCTCAGTCCGACTTTCTAGTTGGTAGACTTTAAAATTTCTCGTATAAGAACGAAAGTCAAGGTCTAGGTACCAAAAATTCAACATAAGGACCCCACGACCCTAAGGGGTCTCCCCGGACTCCTGTTGTACCCTAGGTCATCCTTTCGGCTCACCCGTATTTAAGTTTGGGGTTGAGGAAAGGTAGTGTCACCGAGTCACACCTAGACCTAAGGTATATTATCAAATAAATTATTTGTCCAAAGATACCACTCTATTGCAAAATTTTCATCGATTGGCGACTCTAATTTCAGACTTGAGACACTATGACTTAAGTGAAATTCCTGGGGTTGCAGGGATTTAGAAATTAAAAGAGGTTCAGGGCACAGGAAATGATAGGTTTATGACTACAGTATAACTAACATTCTTTAAAACTAAGACTAAGGTTTGAAGGTTCTTAAAGAGGTTTACTAACGAAAGAGGACCAACTGTAGAGACGGGAGGTTTAAGGGGAGGTGGTGGAAATCGGTGGAGAAGAAGTACGCAGGGACCAGGGAAAACTGAAAGTGTTAGGTCTTGTAACTGTGTTAAAGGTAACTAAGGAATTCCGTTACGATTGTGTTCCGACTGTAACCATCGTCAATTGTATCCAAAACAACTTCTGAACCCTCAATTATTGCCTTTAAAGAAGAATCTATTGCTACGTTTCATTTTGACTAATACCTCGTAGGGTACAACGGTCTTCGGCGGCAGACTTGAGGAAATCGGACCGGAAGGTCTGCATGACTTGTCTGTTTACAGAGGTAAGGTAAAACAAGAATGTTAAAGATCGAAGATAAGTTCGCAACAAAAAGAGTGTAGTCGGTTACCTTGATCTTTTGCATTTTGATTTTTTGCGAAGAGAATGGTTATGTCTGTAGAAAATATTATTTGACTCTTGTTTTGACACGGGAGGACAGAGGCGGAGAAGATAGGACGGGTCTGAAATCCGGAAAGAAACGTCTTGATTTTCCGGGTAATTTTCGTTAAGGGATTTGGTTTTTTATGAAGGGTTCTACTTAAACCGGTAATGAAGAATCTTACCAAAATCTTAGGGGAATCATAGAAGGGAAAGTACCTAAAGACATGTTGATCGATTACTACCTTTTAGGAAAACGTTTGATTGGGTTCGAGGGTCTGAAGTACAACCCGACAGAGTTGTGGTGTTTCTTAGAATGACGTACGAACCGTGAAATTCCTCTCCAGTCGTCAGTAGTTTAGTCTGTTTTAGGAACGAAAGTTCCTTGAATATAAAATCACCTATTATTTATGTATACACGTAGGGACCACCGAGTCTGTCATTTCTTAGACGGACGTTACGTCCTCTGGGTCCAAACTAAGGACCCAGTCTTTCTAGGGGACCTCTTCCCTTACCGATGTGTGAGATCAAAAAACGGACCTCTTAAGGTACCTGTCTCCTCGGACCTCCCGGTATCAAGTGCCCCAACGTTTCTCAGTCTGTACTGACTCGCTGATTGTGTGAGTTTATGTATGTATCATACAGTCACCCCTTATTCTTGATCCTTCTTTTTATTTAGGTCCATTTGCTTACTCTCATTATCCTCCGTCCCTGACGAGACATAACATCCATACTATTTTTTTTCACAGAGATTAGTCTACTACAAACTTATTTCTGGATTTATTCCCGAAGGGTCCACCGTGATAACCATTTCTTGGGTGGACGGTTACGTCCTCTGTATTCTCTGTACCCAAGTCAGGGATCCAACCCTTCTACGGGACCTCATCCGTTACCGTTGGGTGAGGTCATAAGAACGGACCTCTTAGGTGTGTGTCTCTTCGGATCGTCCGATCCCTTGTCCAGTACACCTATGGACGTCACCTTCTAATAACTGGTGTCTTCCTTGTCCTCATATCTCCAGGACTACGTCGTGTACCCCCACACAATTTCTGGTTATTCCTCCGGTACCCTGACCTCACCTTAATCGTTGCTCCTCTCTTACGATGCCTACGTCTGTCATCGACCCCCGGTCAAGTATTACCGGAATTTCCGGTTCATTCCTGAAGTCCAATATAAGACCCACTTAATTGTTCTTCATTCCGTAATCCTCACTCCGTTACCGTCAGAGTCTCTTAACCGAAAAATGTACAAACCCATAAGATAAACACTCGTAATTTGTCATACAAAGTATTTCCGGGGACCCGACTGGAAACGGTCGAGAGTCGAGGACGTCTCTCCTGGACTACATCCACCCTCTCTTCTTTTTCACAAGGAACAGAGGGAGAATTGAGACAGGTCCTTGGGACACCAGGACGACGAGTGAAGGACGAGGATCCCCTTGTCGTGGCGACTGACCAACGGAAATCCTGGTCGGAACACGTCTTTACACCCCCTTTGACGATAACATGGACCCCGACCGAACACAATTTAACTCAGCCAAATCTTCGGGGTCATGAAACCGGTAGACTACGTTTCTCGGTTGACTAACCTTTTCTGGGACTACGACCCTTTCTAACTCCCGTCCTCCTCTTTCCCCACTGTCTCCTACTTACTAACCTACCGTAGTGACTGAGTTACCATACTCAAACTCGGTTGAGACCCTCTACAACTTCCTGTCCCTTAGGACCGTACGACATCAAGTATCCCAACGTTTCTCAACCCGTACTGACTTTTCGTTGTCGTTTGTCGGAAACTATTCAACCGTCAGTCGTCCCTACCTCTTTGTGTTCGTGTAAACTTCCTCATGAAATATAAAAAGTCGAGGCACTTAAACGTCAATAACCCTTCTACTCTGGTACTACAGTAAATCCCTGGTACACCGGTTTGTCCCGGAGCCTGTCCGGCTACCCACACACAAATACACACATTCACACGAGTACACACGTAGTCATACAACACATATAAAGTACAGACACACACATACACAAGCTCACATACCCATACACACATATTTCCCCCTTTCCACCAAAAAGACTCAATCGTAACAGTAATTTTAAGTCCCGACCAAAAGGGTGCCTTCTGGATCCTTCATCTAACCAGTCTCCAGAGTTTCCAACTGTCCAGGTATCTCTAAGTCAAGTCAAGTCAGCGAGTTAGCACAGGTTGAGAAACGCTGGGGTACTTAGCGTCGTGCGGTCCGGAGGGACAGGTAGTGGTTGAGGGCCTCAAGTGAGTCTGAGTACAGGTAACTCAGTCACTACGGTAGGTCGGTAGAGTACGAGACAGCAGGGGAAGGAGGAGGACGGGGGTTAGAGAGGGTCGTAGTCTCAGAAAAGGTCACTCAGTGGAGAAGTGTACTCCACCGGTTTCATGACCTCAAAGTCGAAATCGTAGTAAGGAAAGTTTCTTTAGGGACCCGACCAGAGGAAATCTTACCTGACCAACCTAGAGGAACGTCAGGTTCCCTGAGAGTTCTCAGAAGAGGTCGTGGTGTCAAGTTTTCGTAGTTAAGAAGCCGTGAGTCGGAAGAAGTGTCAGGTTGAGAGTGTAGGTATGTACTGGTGACCTTTTTGGTATCGGAACTGATCTGTCTGGAAACAACCATTTCATTACAGAGACGAAAACTTATACGATCGATCCAACCAGTATTGAGAAGAGGTTCCTCATTCGCAGAAAATTAAAGTACCGACGTCAGTGGTAGACGTCACTAAAACCTCGGGGGGTTTTATTTCAGACTGTGACAAAGGTGACAAAGGGGCAGATAAAGGGTACTTCACTACCCTGACCTACGGTACTAGAAGCAAAAGACTTACAACTCGAAATTCGGTTGAAAAAGTGAGAGGAGAAAGTGAAAGTAGTTCTCCGAAAAATCAAGGAGAAGTGAAAGACGGTATTCCCACCACAGTAGACGTATAGACTCCAATAACTATAAAGAGGGCCGTTAGAACTAAGCCTGGGGGTAATCAGTTCGGGTGTCTTCTGAGTAATTATTAAATCTTACAGTTGGTGAATTAGACATCACTTTTTAATTCAACGGTTTCCCCGACCTCTCGTATGTGGAGACGAGTCTCCTGAGGGAGAGGTCCGAGGACTCGAGGTCCTGGACGTCCGAGGGTGGCACCAGTCACAACCTACGAGTATGAGGAGAGTCCAGGGTGTACGAGTCCTCTCGACTTTCTAAAGGTGTACCCTTCGAGACACACTCGAATTCCTAGTAAACCATTAGTTCCGTCCAATACACCTTCTGGAATTACCGGTCGTAATAATTTGACGGTACCGATCGGCACCCGGGTTTATAAACCCAAACGATGAGGTTCATGAAAGAAAGAGGCCCGTAGTCGGGACTCCTAAAAAGGGACTCTTTTAGGAACAGGTAACCCCCAAAATAAATAAGTCATGTTTAAAAATGTGAGTGTTAATTTTTTTTTTTTTTGATTCTGGGAAAAGGTCCGAGACAAAGAGAGAAGTGAATCACTTACTAATCGAAAGATCCGGTTCCAGGAAGACAAAAACTAGACTTATTATCGTACGGACAATACTACTGGGGACGTCTACTATATTGTAATAGATAATACACTTCTATAATGGTTGAATTGTCTTCCTTTGGTGTGCACGTTCAAGAATGCACTGTAGAGTAACAGAGAGGGTACCTGACTGACGTACACCCCCCTCCTCCTCCTACGAAAATAAGTTCCTAAACAACATTAACTACTCTCACCCAATCTGGGTCTAATAGTACATCTAGACCCAACTCTCTTTGACCCGAGACGAGGAAACATCGACACACTAAACTCCGTTTAATGAATCACAACGAATCTCAAGAGTGACATTCCTCCCGTAGTCTAGGCAAGTCAACGAGTCAGTACTGACAAACGCTGGGGTACCTGACGTCGTGCCGTCCGAAGGGACAGGCAGTGGTTGAGGGCCTCGAATGAGTCTGAGTACAGGTAGTTCAGCCACTACGGTAGGTTGGCAGAGTAGGAGACAGTAGGGGAAGAGGAGGGTGGAAGTTCATGATCAATAATACAGTATTCCAACAAGTAAATAAGTAATCTTATGATCGACTCTACGGTCGGCGACGGTATCCATGATCCCTAGGTCGTCACTTGTATTGTTTGTTTATCGGGACGGGTGTCTTCCAAATGTAAGATCCCTTCCCGTATTCATTTGACAACTCATAGTTTTCACTAGTTACGATAATTTTTCTTACTTTGTCCCTTCCCAACAACACTGGACATTTACTTGCTTAATTACACACATTTTAAGAGTCGTCTCACGGCCGGTATACTGTCTTCGTTTGTAAAATCGGTAATATTTAAGTCGACATTACGTCCCTGAAGAATATCAGTTTCTCGGATCACAGGGGGAGTCTTTTCGTGTTACAGGAGTGTACGTGGAACCACTCAACAATAAGACAGGTACCGGTAACATAGAGGTTACCTTCAAAGCATAAAAGAACAAAAATGAGTAAGGGTTATAAATCCCTTTCATAAATCGTGTTTTCTATAAATAGGAATTAAAGTGGTGAGTATCCCTCCGTCCCAATAGTAAGTCACACACAGGAGGGTTTACGAAGCGCAAGAAGAGAAACCCATGTGCATGTGTGTATACGCGCGTACACGTGAAAAATTTTACATTTATTTTAGTGACAATGCATTAGACGAGAACAGGGAATTCCGATACAGTGCTTGTAGAAAAGTGTAGTTGTTTGTCTAAGTGTAGTGATAAAATTTCGGGGTTACGTCAGGTGACCTTTCTACCTCACATCTGATGAGTTGGTCAAGTAATACTCTCTATAAGTTGACTGAAGGTTGAAAAGCAAAGATTTGCCAACCGTAATTGCTGCAGTGGTCTACCAGTTGTGGTTTTAGTCTAAGTAATATAAGAAACGTCGGTTTCCACCTCTTCGAGATATGTCAGTCGTTTTTGGTCTGAACCCTCGACTGACACCGAGTCTAATACTTGAGGAATAACAGTTTAAGGTCTCAATTTAACTTCTTTCATCCCTTTTGATGATCTGACAAATCCATACTGGATTTAGTTTAGGGAATACTAATATGTTACCTTCACTGTTTATCTAAATTCCCTGATCTAGACTATCTGTGTCACGGACTACTTGATACCTACCTCCAAACACTGTAACATGTCCTCTGTCCCTAGTTCTGGTAAGGGTTCTTTTTCTTTACGTTTTTTCGTTTTACCGACAGACTCTCTGGAATGTTTATCGACACTTTTCTTCTCTTCACTTTCCGTTTCCTCTTTTCCTTTCTATGTGGGTAGACTTACGTCTCAAGGTTTCTTATCGTTCCTCTCTATTCTTTCGGAAGGAGTCACTAGTTACGTTTCTATAGCTCCTTTTGTTATCCTACCCTTTCTGATCTCTAGAGAAGTTTTTTTTTAATCTCTATAGTTCCCTTGTAAAGTACGTTTCTACCCGAGTTATTTCCTGTCTTTACCATCCCTGGATTGTGTTCGTCTTCTATAATTCTTCGCCACCGCTCTTATGTGTCTTCTTGATAAGTTTTTTCTAGAAGTATTGGGTCTATTAGTGCTACCACACTAGTGAGTGGATCTCGGTCTGTAGGACCTTACACTTCAATTCACCCGGAATCCTTCGTAGTGATGTTTGTTTCGATCACCTCCACTACCTTAAGGTCAACTCGATAAAGTTTTGGACCTTCTACTACGACACTTTCACGAAGTGAGTTATACGGTCGTTTAAACCTTCTGAGTCGTCACCGGTGTCCTAACCTTTTCCAGGCAAAAGTAAGGTCAGGGTTTCTTTCCGTTACGGTTTCTTACGAGTTTGATGACGTGTTAACGTGAGTAGAGTGTGCGATCGTTTCATTACGAGTTTTAAGAGGTTCGGTCCGAATTTTTTATGCACTTGGTACTTGAAGGTCCACAAGTTCGACCTAAATCTTTTCCGTCTCCTTGGTCTCTAGTTCAACGGTTGTAGGTAATCTAGTGACTTTTTCGTTCTCTCAAGGTCTTTTTGTAGATAAAGACGAAATAACTGATACGATTTCGGAAACTGACACACCTAGTGTTATTTGACACCTTTTAAGACTTTCGCTACCCGTATGGTCTGGTGGACTGGACAGAGAACTCTTTAGACATACGTCCAGTCCTTCGTTGTCAATCTTGACCTGTACCTTGTTGTTTGACCAAGGTTTATCCTTTTCCTCATGCAGTTCCGACATGTAACAGTGGGACGAATAAATTGAATATATGCCTCATGTAGTACTCTTTACGACCTGACCTTCTTTGTGTTCGACCTTGGTTCTAACGGCCCTCTTTATAGTTATTGGAGTCTATACGTCTACTGTGGTGGGAATACCGTCTTTCGTTTCTTCTTGATTTCTCGGAGAACGACTTTCACTTTCTCCTCTCACTTTTTCAACCGAATTTCGAGTTGTAAGTCTTTTGATTCTAGTATCGTAGACCAGGGTAGTGAAGTACCGTTTATCTACCCCTTTGTCACCTTCGTCACAGTCTGAAATAAAAAACCACGAGGTTTTAGTGACGTCTATCACTAACGTCGGTACTTTATTTTTCTACGAATGAGGAACCTTCTTTTCAATACTGGTTGGATTTGTCGAATAATTTTTCGTCTCTGTAATGAAACGGTTGTTTCCAGACAGATCAGTTCCGATACCAAAAAGGTCATCAGTATATGCCTACACTCTCAACCTGATATTTCTTTCGACTCGTAACTTCTTAACTACGAAAACTTGACACCACAACCTCTTCTGAGAACTCTCAGGGAACCTGACGTTCCTCTAGGTTGGTCAGGTAGGATTTTCTCTACTCAGGATACACAAGTAACCTTCCTGACTATAACTTCGACTTTGAAGTTATGAAACCGGTGGACTACACTTCTCGACTGAGTAAACTTTTCTGGGACTACGACCCTTTCTAACTTCCACCCTCCTCTTCCCCTACTGTCTCCTACTCTACCAACCTACCGTAGTGACTGAGTTACTTGTACCCAAACCCACTTGAGGCCCTCAACCACTACCTGTCCCTGCGGACCGTACGACACCAAGTACCCCAGTGTTTCTCAGCCTGTACTGACTCGTTGACTTCGTTTGACTTAACTTGACTTTCCTTGGTTGAAGTGATAAACCGGATCTTAAAAAGAACTTAAACAGTACCTTTTAACACATAATAAAGGTATAAACGGTACTTGAACTTGGTCAAAAGCAATTCTGAACAACCCTTTTGGATTGTCTTTGAGGAACTATCACGTTCTAACGGTGGGTCAAAATAGATTTCAGTTAATTTATATAATATAAATTGATACAAGTTAAATTTACATCTAAAAAAAAAAAAAATTGGAGATGGTACAGTTCTATGGTATGACTAAGGACGACCCTTGGTTCTACTCATTCTGTGTCAGAGATGGAAATTTCTCCAACGCCGTCTTGTGTTCTTAGATTAGTCGTATATCCGACTTCTTAGTACCCCACGTCTCGACTCTTTCCTGCATACACAAACAATACTGGTTTACTATGACCAAAATGCAGTGATCACACAACTTATTCGTTCTGAGGCCTCTATATCAGGATTTTCTGTAAAATAAAAACAGAGGAACATTGAAAAATGCAAATAAGTCACTTTCCTTCACTTTTTACATCCGTCTCCTTGAACCCTCCTGAATCCACCCGAAAGAATCTTTTTTACAGACACGACTCTGGACTACCGACTTCTTCTCAACCGGTCTACCTCCCCTCACCCAATACCTCCGTCCTCCACCGTCCCTTCTCGCAAAGACTGTATCTCGTTTCCACTCCTCCACTGTCTATCGGACTACCTACTCTCTCCGAGTCTCCAGTGATATCGAGATACACGTTCCCCCCACCCCTTCTTCACCGGTGACTTCACTGAGATCCCATGACGACATCTCGCGAGGACGTCACCTCTCTAAAAAAGGACTTATGAGATCCAAAATCGAATCCCGGAGCTCTTAAACTCGTCATTTATTTCTAGCAACTTTCACTTCAGTCTTTTAGTATCTAAAAACCAAGAAATTGTGTCAAAGGGAAGAGTGGTAAGTCTTAGGGACAGACAGTCGAAAGATGAAAAGAGATGACCTTTTGAACTCCCGAGAGAGGTTTGTCATGAACCTAACATTCAGTTTCCCTCTTTTTGTCTTCAAGGTTTACCTCAGACTCAAAGGAGATACTGACCTACACTCACTTCCTAGACTTAGGAGTCCCAGTTTTTAATAGTAGGTCTACCCCACTCATTTGTACTGAACAGGTTTTGTGTTCGACAAACTTTCCAGTAAAAGAATTCTTTTGGACAACTATCTACCATACGAAGTTCTTTAGTAGAGACAACTTTAAATATTACGAAAAGTGGAAAAGAAGAAAGTCACTTAATTTGATATTGATTCGAATAAAGAACTAAACGTAAAGAGGAATTAATAAGACTCGATTCGAGATGGGACGTCTCGAGGTCTTTTACCTATTTTATACGTAAACTTACAACTTGTCGTCACCGTCTGTGGATGTGTGGTTTGGGACCGACACACCCTGCGACGGAAAAAGGGGTTCAGTAAAGTCCAGTCTTTGTGGAGACGAGGGTTTCTTATCGTAAATCCCCGGGGGTGTGTTTCAGAAACACACGTGGAATATTACACTCTCAGTCCTCGGTACGTAACGAGACGTAGGAGGGTTCTTATTCGAGTCCCGATGAAGAAGTGGAGATATCCGTATCTTTACTCAGGGGTTAATAAGTTGGGTCACCCTTTGGGATACCTAATGGACATACCCCGAACTTCAAGTTTTTGGTCTTTTACTAAAACGCGAAAGAGGTAAGTTACTTGTCTTGAAAGAAAAATTTTTCTTAGTGATACTTTGAAAATCTTTAATACCTTTTACTACTGATTTTATTTGTCATAGGTGTAAGGGCGTCCGGATCTGAGTCAATCATACAAGACACTGAAACCCGGAAAACGGAAGACGGAAGGAAGCAGACAAGTTATGGATCTCAATAGTATCCGTAGAACGTTGGAACTCCTACTTGAAGTGAACGACTCGTACTTCCTCGTATTTCTACCCTCGGGTCTAGGAGTCACCGTAACAACTCTGTTGTAAAGACCAGAGATCACAGATGAAGATTTGAAACACACCGAACTCAGTACATCCTCTGTGTCCAAGTCAAAGACCCAGACCTTCTAGGGGACCTCTTCCTTTACCGTTGGGCGAGGTCACAAGAACGGACTTTTTAGGGTACCTGTCTCCTCGGACCTCCCGATGTCGGGTTTCCCAGTGTTTCTCAGTCTGTTCTGACTTGTTGACTTGTGCACACACATATACACACACATATTTACGTGTGTATATATTGAAACTATATATAAATCACTCACTCACTCATATTAATATATATATATTTGTGTGTATTAGTCAAAAAAATACATACCACGTGTCATCTTTAGTTTTACATCCAAAAGGCAGTACCTTTTTTTCAACCAGGTTAGGGTAAAGTACTTAGAGAAATGGTAACAGTGGAAAAATTCGGATTCATTAAAGTTTAACAAGAAAAAACAATGGTTGTCGGTCTCTTAGGGTAGAGTACATACACCTACTCATACATACGTGTGTAAAAGGAAGTATAGGAATTTATAAGTAATGTTTATATCAAAAATTATACACGACTTATAAAGTAATATTACTATATCGTAGTAGATAAATTGATTATGAGACTACGACCTGTAAACAAATGTTGAAAACCAATAATACTTACTAAGATTTCACTCATAGGTACAGGTACTTATAAACGTACATGTAGAGTAATAAAGAAAGTCATTCAAGGATCTTTATGTTAATACTCAATTTTTCATGTTTAATAACTCAGTTGTCTCACTTTGTGCCGGACTTTTGTGTACACCTCTTACACGAAAACCTCTTGGCATTGGGACGTCATTTATTCGACTATTATGGTAGAAATTTTAGGTTTATATAAATAAGTTGAAAAAAGATTATCTGAAGTAACTAAAAAAAAAGATAACAAATGGAAGAATTACTGTTATCTTGAGTCTTTTAACTTTTAATGAACGGGATTTACACTCTAACCGACACATCCCGATGTTTTTTTTAAAGTCACATTTTCGGACGGATAAATAAAGGTCACGAACTTCGACGTTTACGTTCGTCATCTCAGTCCGTCAAGAATGTAAGTAGTGTCGTAGGGACGACAGAGAAAAGCAAGTATCTTGGGAAAGAAGGAAACAAAACGACACCGGTAAAAGAACAGAAAAGAAACATCCGATCTCTCCTAGGTCCTTACTGTACCTCTATTATGCCACAAAACCTCCTGAACTAACCACCTCCCTTCCCTCCCACCACCCTCCTTTGACGAAGACTTATGTGTCAAGAAGTTCAAAACAAAAACATCGTTCAGTACCTTTACCTCCTCTCCACTTCATCGTGGTCCCCTCCACCTCGAACGTGGGGTTTCCCTAATTCTTTCTGAATTTTTCCGACGTCTGATTAGCATCAGGAGTCTGATTCGTTTACCACGGTTTCCACAGTGGTACCGATAAAGACGCCAAAGTGTCTTCTCTGGGAAGACTCCATCTCTTCCCCTGGGAGTCAACGGTACCAGTAGGTCTCAAATTACCCTTCCGAGACTGAACGGAAATGTTTCACCCCAAACAAGAAGGTTTGTCAGTTTTGACAGGGTAGACCAAGTCCTTGTCCTAGAAACACTTCAGTTTAATACCGGTCTACAGTTGTTAGAAACTTGTAGAGGTAAAAATACGAAAACATGAAGATAATACAACAATAACAACGACAATAAACCAACACAAATAAAAGAAGTATTACAAGGAAATCTTTCAGAAACTAAAAACAGAACCAGTTTTTTTAACCTTCTTTTTCTATCAAAGTCTGATAATATCCGACTTAACGTAAGTGTTTTTACATGCAATTATAGGATTCGGACCACGGACGCTTGTACTCGAATAAACCCTCACCTCAGAACCGGTCACAGTTGACCTCCTCCCACTCGGGATTTAGGCCACTCACCTCTCTAAACCTCTGTCTCCAAGCAAGTCTCCCTTCTACGGGTGTACTTCTACGTCGTGCCCCACCTCACCACACAGATTTCAGTTCTACACGGTTCCTAACGCCCGTTGGACGTCGGTGGTCCGCGAGTCTTCTCCGTTTCTCTTTTAGAGATTTCGAAATCCTCCCTCGCACCGGGACGACTGTGGAACCAAAGTCTAGAGACCGGAGATCTGACGCTCTCTTACCTAAAGACGACAGAAAGCCAACGGGTCGTACACTCTTAAACGATACCGTCGGGATCCTGGGAATAGTGTCCTGTACCCCGAAACTCGCGCGGTCGACACCACTGACTGGGTCCTCTAGACTTGTCTACACACCCACCTCGTTTCTGTCTTGACGTGCACCGACGTCTTGCCGAGATCGTACACCTCAAGGGAATGTCACACTGAGTGGGGTCCGTGTATACCCCTAAGTCCCCACGACTCTGGAAGGTTCTGTGTAATGTATCTATATCAACCTGAACTTGAAAATTGTTTAACACAGTTTCTCGTGTATTGTACGTGAATGTTATCATTGGGAGACATTTACACACTAAAGCCCTATTCGTATATCGTAGAGGGGTGAGTAGGCACCAAAGTGAAAGACGTCAAAGTCAATTGGAACCGGTTAACACCAGACTTTCCAATTTGTCTTTTAACTTCTTTATTTGTTAAGTATGTAAAATTTAAACGTACGATAAGACGTCTCACACGACTTTAGAGTACGGTAGGACGTGGTAGGGAGGATACCGTTGGTAGGTTACCTGACAGTTCCATTGTGAATGAAATGAATGATTGCCGTGTTTCCCGTCTCTAGACCGTCAAGTTTATAAGAAAATGATTATATATTTAATTTGCAATACACGACGACGACGACGATTCGGTGAAGTCAGCACAGGCTGAGACACACTAGGGTATCTACCGTCAGGTGGTCCGAGGGGGCAGGGACCCTAAGAGTTCCGTTCTTGTGACCTCACCCAACGGTAAAGGAAGAGGTTACGTACTTTCACTTTTCACTTTCACTTCAGCGAGTCAGTACAGGCTGGGAGTCTCTGGGGTACCTGACGTCGGAAGGTCCGAGGAGGGTACATACCGGTATATCCTTTTTCGTATCATCCAAGTCCGTCGGTGACCCCTAGAACCTGACATAGGGGGAGTCTTTACCCCCCTGATTAACATAAGTGAAACGCCACCAAGGGACTTGTAAAAATCCCATTTTTCTATTTGTGAAAGTTTTTCACTAACTTTATGTCAATAAGAATGGGAAGTGAGGGATTTGTGACTAATGTTCGGACTCAGAATCAGTACTAAGACAAAGAATTCCCATGTCTCAAAGTTCGTCCACTTATACTTCAAGACCTAAAACTTTGATGTTTCTCCAGTAGAGAATCGTTGATTAGAATTTCGATTACAGTACGAAGTAAACTTTAACAATTTAACCGAAACCAGTTAGTTACGATCCAAATTTTTTATTCTCCCTCATGCACCCTGCAAGAACGAGGCAATACTATTTACAACACTGACGAGTTCCTACAACGACACCTGCTACCCTACATCTTAAGTCGGGCAGACCGTGTCACGGACGACGAAAGGTCTTACTCCTCCTTCAACTGTCAGCCTTCTTATTTCCGAAACACCTCCTTCACAGTAGTCTCGACTGGAAGTCCTCGTTCAGGTTCCAACAGTGTCCGTTGGGACCCAATCAATAACGTCTTTCCGGTCTCCCCTAGTGACCTAGTTTCCACTTCTCGTGTCCTCCGTCAGACCTCCTTCCGTCACACATTTGACGGGGTTTCGAGCCTCCCCAGAAGGTCAGACAGGACTCGAATTGGACAGACACATCTTTCGGAGTAGTGGGTCCACTATCACACCACTACCCTCCAAGGAGAGCCAGGGGACCGAAATTTGAACGGGTAGTAACTCAGACTGGAAAGACCCTACTTGGCCGGGTCCTACCTCTTCCCCAAGTAGGATCAAAAAAGGTTGAAGATTCGGTGGACTCGGTTACCGAAGTTCAAGAACTGTCGCTCCGAGGAGTGCACCCTCGGAAAACCTTCACCCCTCGTGTCTTTGTTCGGGGGAGAAGGTGGGAGGGGAGACGATCCTGTAAAGACGTCCACTCCGAGTAGAGTATCTACACTGGGACCACCCACCTCGTCATTACTGGGTAGATCTGATCCTCCACCGACCCGACTCCAAGATAGATACTTACTAGTGAACGGGGTCCCTTTCCGGTTCTGTCAGTCCAGTTCGTAGAAGAGGAATGTGTCTTGTGAGGGTAGGACAACCGGGTCATACTGAAGAAAACCACAGTCCTTACATCCGATTAACTAAGGTTACTTTCTTTTAAACCCCTCCCCTTAGGGAGAAAGAAATCATTCCTATCACGGAGTTATTGTTTTGGGACCTTTCGAGGTATCGAATATTTGGTTCCAACTAAAGAACAAAAACGACATACACATGTCACCCAACCGACACCGAGACAGGGTAAAATAGAAATGAGACCCTGCTCCGACTACGTCATCCGATAAAGGACGTCCCCTCCTCAGGTCACTTGGTAGGTAAGCGAGAAATTTGAAGACGAACCCTCAGTATATTCCGAGAATACGACGTTAAGGTGCCCGGTTTCAGTCAGCCTACCGGTTCAGACGCCAGTCATCATGTCACTTTCTTACTAGGAGAGGGTCCCTCATCTTACCCTATAAACACCTTTTATTATAGTATATGGTGTGGACCAGTGGCTCCCTCTTTAAAGAGTTAAAACGACATTTTAATGGTGGAATTGAATGTGTATGACAACCCTAGACATAAACTGTAGAATTCTTTGTCACCCTCTTAAACTCACCATTCAGGGTGACGGACCTCCCAACTTCCAAAGAGTCCAACCCACTCCTCCACTCGTTGTTGTCTACGTTTCACGTCCCACACTAAATCCAACTTCCTTGTCGCACCCTCCATTCGAACCCCTTCTTGCACCTCAAACCCACACCTCCCGGTATCCGTAATCCCCCAATCTTAATAAGGAATCCGTCACTTCCACGAACCTTCTAAAATCTCACAACTCTTCGGAGGAGAAGGATCTTTCTATAGGGTTCCGTAATAATTCCTAGTCAACTTCTGACCCATGTTCAATCTTTGGTAGTGATCTTCTCATTACTACTAAAATCTCGAAACCTTCTTTTTCCTCTATGCCTATAAATTTTAGGTTTCGAACGAAAGTCAAAGTCGGAAATAATAAACAAACAAAATTAACTTCATATCAACTAAATGTTACAACACAATTAAAGACGACATGTCGTTTCACTAAGTTAATATATATATATGTAAGAAAACATTTTTTATAAGAGAAGGTAATACCCAATAGTAATCAAGTCAAGTCAACGAGTCAGTACAGGTTAAGAAACGATGGGGTACCTGACGTCCTGCGGTCCGAAGGGACAGGTAGTAGTTGAGGGTCTCAAATGAGTTTAAGTACAGGTAACTCAGCCACTACGGTAGGTTGGTAGAGTAGGAGACGACAGGGGAAGAGGAGGACGGAAGTTAGAAAGGGTCGTAGTCCCAGAAAAGGTTACTCAGTCAATAAGTGTAGTCCACCGGTTTCCTAACCTCAAAGTCGAAGTCGTAGTCAGGAAGGTTGCTTATAATTCCTGACTAAAGGAATTCCTAACTGACCAAATTAGAGGAACGTCAGGTTCCCTGAGAGTTCTCAGAAAAAGTTGTGGTGTCAAGTTTTCGTAGTTAAGAAACCACGAGTCGAAAGAAATACCAGGTTGAGAGTGTAGGTATGTACTGATGACCTTTCTAGTATCGAAACGTATCTGCCTGGAATACCCAATAACATTCTATAAGTCATATCTAGGAACCCGATATGTCACCCTAGAACAAATAGGAAAGGTATGTATTAGTGAATGTAGACGATTGAATCGGAGGATGCGGTGGGGAGGGGTTCGGGAACCGTCGATGTCTAGACAAGAGATACAGGAACTAAGACGAAGATAAAGCATCTCTGCAAGTAAACACAGTATAAAATCTAAGGTGCACATTCATTTAGTGTACCATAAACATAAAGAGAAAGACTGAATGAAGTGAATCATATTATTAGAGATCAACGTAGGTACAACGACATTCACCATAATAAAATAAGAAAAATACCGACTCATCATAAGGTGACATTTATACATAGTATAGAAGACATAGGTAAGTAGACAGTTACCTGTAAATCTAACAAAGGTACAGAACTGATAACACTTATCACGACGATACTTGTGTCTTCACGTACATAGAAAAACATAGATCGAAACAGACCTATTTACGAGTTCTCACCCTATCGACCTAGTATACCCCTAGGGTGTATACCGCTAAGATAAAAATAAAAAGACTCCTTGGCGGTATGACAAAAGGTATCACCGACGCGGTTGAATGTAAAGGTAGTTGTCACATCCTTCCAAGGGAAACGAGGTATGGGAGAGGTCGTAAACAATAAACATCTGTAAAATCACTACTGGTAAGACTAACCATACTCCATCATGAAGTGTCAACAAAACCAAACGTAAAGAGATTATTAATCGTTACAATTCGTAGAAAAGTACTCGAAGAACGGGTAGACATAAAGAAGAAACCTCTTTATAGATAGATCCAGAAAACGGACAAAAAACTAACGCAACAATCCAAAAAACAACAACTTAATATACTGTTTGTACAAGTGGAAAGTTTATAGACGGAAATTTTATGATATCGACATACTAAGACCTCTTAAAAGAGACGGAGAGATTGGAGTCAAAGGAGGTACATTCTACCCCTACTATTATTATCATAATGGAAGGTACCAAACGACATCCCTGATTTGTTTAATTGTACGTTTTACGAATCGTTTTTCGTCGTGTGGAACCTTTGGGAAGTATACCTTTTCGTCCCTGAACTCTTAGTCATCTTAAACCATCAACCACTCCTACTCCCTCCTACACTGCTTTCATAGCTCTAAAGGGCCGATCCCGTATCGTCACGGTAAGTAGATGGGTCTTCGACCACGACCAATTCCCTCTCCTTTGTGACTTAGACTCTAGGGTCCTCCTGTAGACACCCCTTCCGGGGGACGACCACGAATCTTTAGAGTCGAACCGGGCCTCCAGGCTGAAGATGTAGATCAGTAAACGACTAACACACCTGTCTTCTAAAGACCCCCGAAGTGACGTCTTTTGTGACTTAAAAGATGTAAACTCGTATGGACATACGAGGGTTCTCAATCCCCTTCTCTGACAACAGGCCCTACTTCTAACAAATCCTGCCACCAAAAGTTTGAACTCACGTAGTCTTACTAACCTCCCGAAGGGTTTCGGGTCTCGAAGACCCCTGAAGGGACCACCAGGTCCCCAATTCTGAGGTGTGACGGATACGTCCCCCGTGTCCAAACTAGGGACTAGTACCTTGATTATAGGGGGTACGGTATACCGGTTTTCTAATTTTTTTATTTATTCCGGGTCTCAAAAACTAAATGAATCCAGTTCCCACCCGGGACTCTTCTTCGTAAAAGTTGTTCAAGGGTCCGTCACGACGACGACGACTGGTCCTGTGAAGTCCTAGACGACGGAATCCGACAACCGAGGTTTTCCTTCACGGAGGGGACACAGGTTCTCTGGAAGTGTTGGACAACAGGAACAAGTTATGAGGGGAGTAGTCACTTGAGAATAAAATTGACTCCCAATGAAGAAAGGTTTCCTACCAAAGAAAGGCTTCTACAACTCTTTTCTTTAGAGGCCACAAAGTAAAGGTTCGTCCCTTTACAGAGTCCCTCTCCTCCACAGACCTTAGTTCGATACCTTCGTAGTGTCAGTTTTTTCGGTGTCCGTCCTCGGCTACACACACCCCTTCTGTTCCCGAGTCCCGACGACGAGGTCTTTACTGCAGGTCCAAGTATCCGAACCACAACACACGTTCTTTGTGTTTCGGTCGTCGGAACATGACCGACTCCCGGATACCTTACCTGGACTCACGTGTCTATGGTTGGACTCTAGTCATAGAACTTTATAGTATCTCGATCATGACTACAGTCACACCTTTCCTACGGATCAGTTATTTACCATGACCCGGTAAACCGATAGATACCCCCTTTTCAATCTATGATCTCTAAAGAATAAATATGAAAGATATTTATTCTTGTCATCGGATATATTGGTACTGTCTTGATGGTTTTAGTCTTTTAATCATAACTATGTAATGATAGTAGATTAAGAGTCTGAGGGTAAACTCAAAGTAATTAACAGGGGGGTTTACGGGAAATATCGGTCTCATATGTCAAGACTTAGTGTCCAACGTTAATCAATACAGAGAAATCAAAAGTAGTCAGACCTTATTAAGGAGACGTAAAAGAACGGAAAGTATTAGAACTGAGGAAACTTTCAATATCCGTTCACTAAAACATCTAATCAGCAGTCAAAAGAAAGGAACTACATTGGAATACTAAACTAAACCCAACCCCGAAAAAAAAAAAAAGACATCCTTGTCATGCCTTCATGACATAATAAGACTCCGTATTCTATAATCCGTCTTTTTTTTAGGATATTTGATGGATGGTTTACTAAAGACGGTATTCACACTATAGTATACGTATAGACTCCAATAACTATAAAGAGGGCCGTTAGAACTAAGGTCGAACAAGAAGTAGGTCAGGTCGTAAAGAATACTACATGAGACGTATATTCAATTTATTCGTCCCACTGTCATATGTCGGAATTGCATGAGGAAAGGACTAAACCTTCGTCAAGTTTGGTACAAGGTACAAGTTTTGGTTGGGTCAAGGTACAGGTCAAGACAATGAAGAACTGGACGTATGTCTGAAGAGTCTTCCGTCTAGTCTACCAGACCATAAGGGTAGAGAAAGTCTTAAAAGGTGTCAAATAACACTAGATGTGTCAGTTTCCAAAACCGTATCAGTTATTTCGTCTTCATCTCCAAAAAACCTTAAGAGAGCGAAAAAGTCACTAGATTGTCTACAACCGTTAAACTAGAGACCAAGGAGACGGAAAAGATTTTGGTCAACCTTGTAGACCTTCAAGTGTCAAGTGTTTGACGACTTCGGACCGAACCTCTTAAAACTCGTACTGAAATGATCGTACACTCTACTTACGTTAACAAGTCATCAAACTCGTAAGAAACCGTAACGGAAAGAAACCCTAACCTTATTTTTGACTGTAAAAGGTCAGGACACCGGGGACCACTCAAAAGGTTTAAACGACCGTAGAACTCACGTCGTGAAAGTGTCGTAGTAGAAAATCCTAAACTTTGTCGAGTTGACCTTAAGGTAGTGGAGGTGATCAAAACAAGTATCACTACAAAAGGTTCCGGGTGGACTGAAGCGTAAGGTCCTACAGACCGAGATCCACTTACTAATGTGATAACACTAATAGACCCAGCACTTCAACAACAACAAAAAACATATTAAGAAGACACATAAGAACGGTGGAGAAGAATTATAGAAGACGAAGACAATCCAGGTATGGTAAAGACAGGAAATAATACGGGTAGAAACGTACTTTAGAAAGGAACCATAGAAATTAAAAGAACTTTTCTAGATATCAAAAGGGTAAGATAACAAAAGGAGATAAAGAAACGTGACTAGTGACTCCCTCCGAAAGAATAGAGAGGAACGATAAGAAACCTTGAGACGTAAGTTTACCCTATAGAAAGGAAAAAAGGAAACGGAAAGTGAAGAGAAGAAAAGTGTCGATAAACATTCTGGAGGAGTCTGTCGGTAAAACGAAAAAACGTAAAGAAAAATAACCCCTTCCAGAACTAGTGACGGAGGATATGTCACAGTGTTTGATTTCGGAGAACTACTTTCACTTTCTCTTCTCACTTTTTGAATCGAATTTTGAGTTGTAAGTCCTTTCATTCTAGTACCGTAGACCGGGGTGTGAAGTACCTTTTATCTACCCCTTTGTCACCTTTGTCACTGTCTGAAATAAAAAACCCCTAGGTTTTAGTGACGTCTACCACTGACGTCGGTACTTTAATTTTCTACGAAAGAGGAACATCCTTTTCAATACTGGTTGGATCTGTCATATAATTTTTCGTCTCTGTAATGAAACGGTTGTTTCCAGGTAGATCTGTTCCGATTCCAAAAAGGTCATCAGTACATACCTACGCTCTCAATCTGACACTTCTTTCGACTCGCGGTTTCTTAACTACGAAAACTTGACACCACAACCTCTTCTGAGAACTCTCAGGGAACCTGACGCTCCTCTAGGTTGGTCAGGTAGGATTTCCTTTAGTCAGGACTTATAAGTAACCTTCCTGACTACAACTACGACTTTGAGGTTAGGAAACCGGTGGACTACGCTTATTGACTGAGTAACCTTTTCTGGGACTACGACCCTTTCTAACTTCCGTCTTCCTCTACCCCTACTGTCTCCTACTCTGCCAACTTACCGTAGTGGTTGAGTTACTTGTACTCAAACTTATTTGAGACCCTCAATCACTACCTGTCCCTCCGGACCGTATGACGTCAGGTACCCCAGTGTTTCTCAGCCTGTACTGACTCATTGACTTGACTTGGCTGGTTTACTAATAAGGTAAAATTTCTTTTGGATGTTTTGATTTATTGTATATAAATTTCTATGTATATAGAGAACACTATGATATTTCTTTTAATTCCCTTACTACTCGTGTATAAATTCTAAGTCCTATTGCTATTTGTAGATCCTTTCTCCCCCCCCTACACTGTCCAAATATTCTGAAGTAGATAATAAAATAAGAATACGGAATGAATATATGTACTTTATAAAGTATTTAAATCATTTTTGAATAAACTCTGAGAGGAAAAAGACTAAAACATCACAGGATTACCTTTAAAGAAGACTAGAGACTCGATCCCGAACCTTTGATACAGGAGCGAGTGTTACTACCACGTCTAGTCGTCAGAAATCTACATATGGACGACGGGTCGGATTCATAATTATCACGAAAGTTTTCACAAGGTCAAACCTCCTCTCTAAAATAATTCATGACGGATGTACAGGTATCGTGGGAGTAAAAGTTCTCAAGTCTCTTGAACTTTTTGAGAGAAGGAAAGTCTGGAGTGGGTAAAATATCTGCTACCCGTTGGTAGGGACCTTCTTAGTCACTGACTTGAACCAGGACGCAAACCGGTCAAGATTTCGACTTGTCCCGTTTCTAGACCTCGCCGACCCAGTGTCCTCGTCGCGAATATAAAGATATCCGTTCAGGTACACCCTCCGGTTTAATAACCTTCTGACTAATCTTTCATGCGTTATTCTAGTTAGTCTCAGTCAACCTCAATCACGACAGTCTCAAAATGTTTGATTAGTTTGGGGTATATTAGAAACAGGGAGATTTGACTCTTCAGAACTAAAAAGAGAAAAGGGAATGTCTTTGAAGTCTACTAATAAATCACCCCAAAAACGGAGTAACAAAGTTAAGGATTACACGAAAGCAACCGCGTTTGTATACGAACCGTGTCTCATCCGTGCTATTCCTGATCGAAGAGAAGGGAAATAACAATGGTAGTAATAATGATGATGACAATAGTAGTATAACTTGTGTATGAGACCAAAGGTTTTAGGAGTAATTTATACATTTTGGTAAGTGACAAACTGGGGTTGTTAACTTGGTCCAATTAAAAAATTTATTTGGATGTTACCGAGGAACCAAGGTATAACTGATCACATCATGTACATAACGCCCCGTACATGACTTCACAGAGGGACACCAAAATTTAATATAAAAGACTACTACAACACCCGTAGGGTCCACCACGATCACCACTTCTTGGACGGACGGTTACGTCCCCTACATTCTCTAAGACAAAGTCAGGGACCCAACTCTTCTAGGGGACCTCCTCCCGTACCGTTGAGTGAGGTCGTGAGAACGGATCTCTTAGGCTACCAGTCTCCTCGGACCACCGTGTCTCAACCTATACTGACTTCACTGAATCGCACGTACACACTACAACATGTGAAAGACCCTGTAGTATCTTTTAAGTCTATAATAAAATATTCATATTAAAATTAAGTAAGAGGGATTTATATATTGACTTTTGAAAAGGAGGAACTAAAAATTTTTTAAATAAACCGATACGACCCAGAATGAACGTCGTGTACCTTAGACCAAGGAACTGGTCCCTGACTTTGGCCCCGAGGACGTGACCCTGGTACCTCAGAATCGGTGACCTGACGATTCCTTCAGGGAGAGGTGCTAGTAAATAGTTCCAAGAACAGTTAATTGGAGAGTAACTCTCTGATGAGACACGAAACAGGACTAGCCTAATAGTAAATTATTGGACTTTTCTAAAGACTTTTATTAGACTTTTCTAAATTATTGGACTTTTGACCTCCAAAGGACTCACAAAGAATGAGAAGTAAATTAAAATTTTAAATTTACTCACAAGGGATCTTTGAAATAACACCAAGGAAGAGATAACTTTCTAGTTAACTGAATAGGGATCGGAAACAAGAGACAAAATTTGGTCACGACATAAGTCCTGTTATAAAATGGTCAGAGATTGGTATAGGGATTTTTATGTTAAAGATCCTCACGACACACACACACACACACACACACACACACACACACACATACTAATACAGGTTTCAAACCCTTTTACGTCTAATACTCGAGTCACTGTAGTCTGAATACAGGGGTGGAGGAACGAACTACTTTGGTTACTTTAAAACTAAGTTCAAAGCCGGTTTAAGATGAGGCTCACTACACTACTGACATTCACTCCTTTGAGGAAAGACGGGAGAATGACGTAAAGTCGTAAAATCTCTTTTTCCTTCCCACCAACTGTCCGTCTCAACAATTTAATTTTAGACCTTTTCAGTAACTTACGGTTTATTAAGTTTGAGGTTTACTCTCTCAAGTTTTTACAGTTTGCTCGTGATTAATTCCCTTCTCAGCTTTCCTCCTTCCTTCACAGGGACAGGTCTTCTTTCCCGGTGAATCAGATATAACGAAGGGGGAGAGAAGGAAAAAGGTTAATCCCTACTCCTTCCACTGTTTGAGATCTCTTTCTGTCTACTTCTCTCTCATCTTCTTTGAGACCGACCCACTCGAGACGTATCCGCCTCCCACTCCCCGGGGTGGAGCACGAATCTTCCTAGACTCTTGACCCACTTCTCGACGGTTGTCGTCCTTATACTTAACTCCTTCCACTGGAATGTCTTTATCTTTTTTACTAGAGAGAGACTCTAGATGTCCCTTCTCTACTCCTACAATTGATCAATCCCCTTTTACAGTAAAGTATGACCTCACACTTTTCTGAAACCTCCAGTACCTTTGGTTTGGGACCTAAAATATCTACGTGGTTGTCGACTCTTCTTACTCCGCAACCTTAGGTTTGTTTAGGTGGTGTCATATTATGCAAACGTAAACTTGATTGCTTTTTATTAGGGGGAGTTAGAAGTTTCTTCAACACAATTATATTAGGATCCTCTATGCGAGTAAAATGGAACCCCGAAAAACACGTGAATCGTGGTCGTCTGGGACTAATCTCTCCCTAGTCTAATTGACTTAACGGATTCTCGACGTTGAACAAGGTACTCTACTGATGTTTAAAATAAAAATTCATAAACCTATCTATACAGTCGTAGTATAAACCACGGATTCGTTATCAAGTATGCAAAACTAATAAAGTTATGCATGCTATTAACTCGTTACGACATGTGAACCACCGACTCCCGTAGTCCCGGTTCCTTCTACTCCCCCGAACAGGGGGATGCGAGTATGGGTCGGAGCTGGACCGAGTCCGGTCGGAGGGCACCCAGAAGGACAGAGGACAGAACAGGTAGGGTTGGGTAGAGACTCGGTCAGAAGTCTCACTGAAAAGTTTCTACGTTTGAACTAGTATCGTGAGAACCTCGTTGAGTACCCGGTGTCCAATCTAAGATTTGAGGAATTAGAGGTCTAGAAGGGGACGGAACAGGGGAGTGAACAAGGGGAGGATTGTGATGCGTGAGTTCAGAAGTAAAAAGAATCGAGGAGTCCGGTCGAAGTCCCCCGATAGGGAAGCGATCATCAAGAGGAGGCGGAGCCTACAGAAAGAGGGGAAGAAGGAGAGAGACCTGTTGTAGACAAGTAACGACTTCTAAGTTTCGTTGTGAATGGAACGAGAGCCAATTTTATTTGATAGGGAGACTATCACAGAGTGAGGAAGGACTTGTATACAACAGTAGTGTGGACACTAGAGAGTTACGTGAATAAACGTATGTATAAATACCTATTTCACGTGTAATTCTTAGTAGATTCCTCAAAGAAATGTTACTTGTTTACAGAACAGAAGTGGAAGTGTCTAAGATTGAGATCAATCCTCCAGTAGTCTCCCCCAAGTACACGTAGAGACTTGGATTCCCCTCGGAGGAGATTTCGTCCACTGAGAAATGGACGGACTTCGTAGTAAAAAGGCTCCCGTCTCCCGTGACGACTAGACAAGGTGGACAAAGAGGGGTCAGTGACTGAGTGTTCTCATAGTCGAACTCTCTAGGGGTGTGGGGGAAGGAGGGGAGGGTGAGAGAACCCCCATTTTATACGTTTTGAGTAAATATAAGGACGTTCATCCACTCTTATTAGACCCGGTAGTGGTAAGTTATTACCTTCGAAACACGTTTCATCACTGTCCACTCTCCTTACTAAAGTAAAAAGTGAAACTGTTAACCCACTTCGTCTAAGGACCGTCAAGACGTTTCCAAAATACGGGTGTATCAATGGGTTCCCTAGACGAATCGTTGGTTCTCTACGACGTTCCTCTTTTTTCGTCTAAGAAGAAAGTCACTGTAGAATATTGACTCTACCACTTCGTGATTCTTTCTCCCCCGTTGAGACTGGACCCCAAGGGTGAACAAGAGACCAGAGGTCTCTCCGGACAGGGTTTACGGGACCAGGGATAGGGGAGACGTCTCGGGTTCGCCTCGAGTGACACGTCCCTCGTAGTAGGAGACACCACGAACCGACACGAATTGACCCAAAGAAGAAACACCTCACTAAAATAAACTGATATTTTAAGTTGGACAACCAACTTCCAAAACTCTCCCAAGTTATATCGACCAAACTAGGGACCCAGTCCTTCTACGGGACCTCCTCCCGTACCGTTGGCGAGGTCATAAGAACGGGTCTCTTAGGGTACCTGTCTCCTCGGACCACGCGATGTCAGGAATCCCAGAGTGTCTCAACCTATGTTGACTTCGCTGAATCGTGCGAACGTTATATCGTGAGGAGAAGTACGAACCCAAAACTTAACTCTTTATTCTGTTTTTTCATCCGTTTTCTGTTTTTTTTATACTGGTCAAGTGACTATTTTCAACTATAATCTCTTGCCCCGAACGTAGACGTCCAAAGGATTATAACTCACGCTCTCGAATTGACTTAGGGCGTCTACTGTTGGCGAGGTCGGAAGGAGGGTACTCGACCCCGCTAGACCTGCTGCACGAGACCCGACCATCCACCCGAAGAATTTCCTTCCCCTAACCGTCCCCGACCCGATCAAGTCCCAGAGAAGATTTGGGTGAGTAGACCGGTCCTAATGCCACTGAAGAAGTCGGAGGGACCTACCGCCCTCAGCCCCGTCCCTCCTTGGTCTCACCATGAACGGAAGTGTACCGTCGTTTGTAGTCTGTGTCTCTGTCCGTAAGGACGTTGGGTCAATACAAATGACAATTTCGAACCTTTTATGTTTTTTCATATTTCTTATTTTAATTTTTAGTCGTCATTAGGGTCTCTATGTGATATAAAGAAGATAAAATTCTGTATATAAAGAGTGAAAGATTACAAGGAATTTAACTCTATATAAAATGCGTACTATATACAAACTACAGGGTAATAGTACAGAAGGATTTTCTGAAAACAATTCGGAGACCACAGAATAAGTCGACAATTATAGAATCTTTACTCCCTTATACCGTTTAAAGTTCACCCAAAGTTTCTATTCCTAATACGACCTCGAAGAAGGGTACGGTCATCCATCACTCTTAGACTACATATTACTGACGTTTTATCAGGTAGTAGACTTACATGATCTTACATAAATTGATTAGAGATGCAGAACCGTAAATTCAATACCCCAAAAAAGTAAACGAAACCAAAAAAAATCCTAATATCTATTACGACACTATCTGAAGGAACACGGGTTCAGGAACGAGGTCTATGCTAAAAAATGGGAAATTCCCGACCGGGAGTTTAAGTCCTATCATTAAAAAAATTTTCGTAAATAAAGGACACTGGTTTAATAGGAAGTTTTTCCAATAGGTCGAATCGGAGGCAGTCACAACAGGGTCGTGAGTAGAAAGTCGTATCGGTCATCGTGACTTATAATGTCCAGTGACAGTAGGCCTCCTACCACAAAAAGACTTAACCTTCCGACAGTCAGGAGTTACGAAATAGGACAGTGAGAAAAGGGAGGGAGGGAGGGCCAGGTCGGGTCTCAGAGGACCCTCTTCGTCTTTTCGTGTCTCCCATTCCTGCTCGTGTAAATCCGAGGGGTAACGGTGTCTGGAAACGACGGTGTGGGGTGGACGACGTTCTACCCAATCCGAGCGACAAACCCCTTTCCTCGTGGGGACTTACCGGTGTCCGGAAGGTCGAGGAAACGGGAGACAGACGTCAGTGTCGAGGCCCCCGTGCCACCGTGGCGTCGGTTCGTGACGGGTCCCACTACCGTCCGGACCTCGTCCGACGGACTCCGAGGAGGGACGTGGAAGAGGAGAGGAGAGAGACGGGACCCCGAGCCCCGACCTCCTCGACCCACGGAGGAGTCCTCCGGTCCTTCTTGGTGACTACACCTCCAGAGGTGGATTGGTCTCCGTCGTCCCCTTCGGGCACCGGACCGAAGCTACGGTCCGTTGTGCTAAATTACTTGTAGGTGACACCCCTCCCGTCATAATTCACGGCATCCTTTCTGTTCCAAAATAACGACATCTCTTGGCAGGGACCGCGGTCAAGGTACCTAGGGGCGTGGTGAGTTGGGTAGACAAGTGAGGAACCCCTGGCTGACCTCTGAAAAGACCCATATCTTGACGTCTTTCTTCGTCTAACCTGACACCGTTTACGTTCGGACCGTACAAAGGACGTCCCCCAACCCCCCTTGGAAAGAGTCGAGAACCAAGGGGTCTCTTATTGCACGGGTTTGTTTCACGATAGAATACTTGTAAGGAGTTACCCTACTAAAAATATGTCCAATTCATCTCTTAAGGAGTCGGATTTAAACCCGGATTTATACGAGTTCAACCCCGAATAAACCATCGAGTCGACCATTCTTAGGCGGACGTCACGTCCTCTCGGGCCAAGTTAAGGACCCAGCCCTTCTAGGGGACCTCTTCCCTAGAGATCATAAAACCCCGAAGGGAACCGAGTCTACCATTTCTTAGGTGGACGTTACACCCTCTGGACACAAGTTAGGGACCCAACCCTTTTAGGGAACCTCCTACCATACCGTTGGGTGAGTCATAAGAACAGACCTCTTAGAGGAACCTGTCTCCTCGGGTCGCCCGATGTCAGGTACCCCAGCATTTCCCAACCTGTACTGACTGGCTGATTCGTGTCGTGTGTCATGCACGGGTTCAGTGTGACATAAGAAATAGACGAAGAAGTGACTCCATGGCTAAGAGAGTAAACTATGAGTTTCTATTGAGACCCGACAAGTCAAGTCAAGTCAGTGAGTCAGCACAGGCTGAGAAACACTAGGGTACTTGACGTCGTGTGGTCCGGAGGGACAGGTAGTGGTTGAGGGTCTCAAATGAGTTTGAGGACAGGTAGCTCAACCACTACGGTAGGTTGGCAGAATAGGAAACAGCAGGGGAAGAGGAGGGTGGAAGTTAGAAAAGGTCGTAGTCCCAGAGAAGGTCACTCAGTCAAGAAGCGTAGTCCACCGGTTTACTAACCTCAAAATCGAAGTCGTAGTCAGGAAGGTTACTTATAGTCCTGACTAAAGGAAATCCTACCCAACCAACCTAGAGGAACTTCAGGTCCCCTGAGAGTTCTCAGAAGAGGTTGTGGTGTCAAGGTTTCGTAGTTAAGAAGCCACGAGTCGAAAGAAATATCAGGTTGAGAGTGTAGGTATGTACTGAGACCTTTTTGGTTTCGAAACTGATCTGTCTGGAAACAACCGTTTCATTACGGAGACGAAAAATTATACGACAGATCCAACCAGTATTGAAAAGAAGGTTCCTCATACACAGAAAATTAAAGTACTGATCCGACATCCAATTCGAAAAATCTCACCTTAAACCAACCCGAAAGGACCATCCTACCGAGTAGTCTAGACCGTCCGGCTTAAGGAGGTTTGACACTGTCAAACACGAATCTGTGAAAGATCTTAACTCCCCGAGTATCCGAGGGACTTGGTACACCAGACGTAACCCCATCGAGTGGTCACTGTCTCGGTCACCGCGGAAGAGTTCCCCGTGGTGGTGACTACCACCTACATCTGTCCTCTCTTCCCGTCGACCCTGTCGGTCAGAGACAGTCCCCTCCACCCTCAGGGGTCTGTCCACCCTCGCATCTAACGTCTCATACGTCCTCACCCCGTCTGCGACAGGACCCTTTCGTCTCGTGGACCCCCTAGGAAGGTTCCCCTAAGTTTCCTCTAAACCCCAGTGTAGTGTGTCACAACCATGGAGTAACTAGGCCATCTCGAGAGTCTCAACTCGGTCCGTAGGACCCGTGGGATTAGAGAGGATCAGAAGAGTCTTACCGTCGGACAGGGAGTTCCGTCACGTCCTCACCCCTTCACACCCCAGTCTGTGTATCTAGGATCGGTCCGGGGGGTTTATAAGTTTCGCATCCTCTCCGTCTTTACCTCCGGGTATCCTCGGTCCAAGGTAGACATGTTACTTTAAATGACGGACCCTGTCCTACCTGAAATTCAGAATTCTCGAGATGTCGACCAACTCCTCTCCCAGAAACAGTTTGTTGGCGCTTGACCCCTCCTAAAAGACAGTTCTCTTGTACCACCTCGGACATCCCGGTCGTCCTCCCTTCCGCTAGAGATTGGACAGACACACACACACCAGACGGGTGATAATTATGAGAACCCTGATGTGAAAGAAGACTGGAAAACTTTTTGTTTAGTGCCTTCTATGTATGTATGTATTTATATGTACATATATTATTATCCGAAACTAGGAAGACTTCTAAATTAAGTTTTTGTTCCTTCTGATTTTATAATTCAACCCGAATTTTTCGTTTGTGTAATTCGTATTTCAATACAGTTCTATCCAATTTTTTGTTCGTGAAACTTTAAAGTTTCTTTATTTCCTTTAAAGTTTCATTTATTGTAAATAACCCAACAGATTTTTCAAGTATCCTAGTATGTCTTTTTGAACTTACTTGAAAAACCGGTTGGGTTATTTAATCCGAATTTTCACTTTCTTTATTTTCAGAAGTTCAAGTTTTTTATTCTAAATTCTTATAAACACAGATCCTTTAACCTTTTCTTCAATGTTAAGGTTGTTTTCTTATAATTCCTAAAAAAATTAGGTTTCCTCTGTCAGGTTGATCTACTCTAAACTTTATTCTGTTTACCGGCTTGAGGTTGTCCCCTAATTTTTGTACTTTTGACTTCACTGTCTACTAATTTTATTTTGGGTTTTCGGTCCTCCACTCTTCAATTTTGTACAATCATTCACTTCAATTACTATTGTACCCTAAATATTCGTGGTACATTTTATTTTGATTGGTATACATCCTATCTCACTTTTATCTCAAAATTTTAAATCTCAACCCGCTCTCTGTTTTCCCCCACTCCTCTTGTGTCCGGTCCGTCGAAGGACACCTGTGTCGAAGAGGGACATTTACCGAAGGTGAAGTTTTTCGTGGTAAATAAAATCCCCCACTTCTCGGTCCCCCGTCTATCAGTTTTGACGGAAAGGAGGAACAAGACTGCAACGGGCCGTCTGGACCAAACCAGACTGGGGTGAGGACTCGAGTGGACTGGGAGGGACATGTTCTCCGGGACTTCCTTTCGGTACAACGTCCGGGTGACGTCGGCACCCATCCCAATTGTCGGGAGGTAGAAGGACCCGGGGGGTGGGAGTCGGGGTGAGTGTCCTTTTCCTGTGCCTTCACCCACTTTTCTTTCATAGGCAACTCCCATGTTACAGATCTTGACACTTGACAATGATTGTGGAGGAAAACTACAGAAGGCGGAGTCTTGTATTTATGGTCACGGTCCTTCAAGTAGAAGACATTTCAACGATTTTGGTGGGGTATACATTAATATATCAGAATGACATAACCGAGTTTTAACGCATCTTATTTCACATTGGATTTCGTTTTGGTTTTTATCCATGAACCAAAGGAAACGGTTTAAAGGAACTTTTTACATTTACGGACTCTCAAATTTTAATCCATTAGTCGACTGTCATAAACAACTCCTAGGACACAAACCTCCGGACGTTCGGAGGGGCCTCCGTCACCCCGGTCTGGCGGACCGGAACGACGCGGAGCCTCCTCGTGCCCCGGACTCGACCCGACGACCAGGACGGACAAGGAGGTCCCAGAGAAGAACCGGGCGATGATTCTGTGGGTCCACAAAAGAAGAAAAAAAGGAGAGAGAAGAGAAACCTTTCTATGAAGACGTTTATTCACTCGTAAAACATTTTCACGACACCAGACAAATGAAGGAGGTGACTGAAGGAAGACGGAGTCTCGGAGGACCCCGGACTCGTGTGACGGAGTCGTCCCTTTGTAGGAGACACTCTCGACCCTAGGGTACAATGTCAATTAAAATCTGAAGGTACAAGAGCAAATACTGACATATTGGACGCAAGAGGGTCGGACGACCATTGTCTCCTCAGGTAATAGTGAGTCATTGTTGGATTATTTACGTGGAGGTTCAGTAGATATAAAGTCCCAAGTCAACTACCACGACGGACCCTCCTGACACCTCGTTCTCTTCTAGTTCTCTCCTTCTGTCCCACTTGTCGTCGGATCGCGGCGACTGGAGACGATTTCTGAGGGAATGTGGGTGTGCGTGTGTTACTTAAGGGATTTGACACAGTGTATAGATTTATGAATCTAAATTTAGGTGAACATTCACTTTATTCAATTTTTTTAAGTCAAGGAGTCAACGTGATCGGTGTAAAGTTCTGGAGTATTCGGTCTGCACTGACCACCGGTGACATCTCTCGTTACGTCTATGTCTTGTAAAGGTAGTAGTGTGTCTCGTTTCCGATGCCATGACACACAGATGTGTCTTGTGACGAGTGATCGGATCACAGTGTCCCGAGCAGGAAAGACCACCCTCAATCGGTGTGTGTCATGATTATCTTCGAGTTAAAACTATGGGAGGGAATGGAAGTGGATACGACTTTCTCCCTTGGTCCGACCTCCTTTCTGTCTTCTATATGTTCAAGTTCTTACCTTTAACAAAAGGAAGTTGCACTTTCAACGTCTTTCTTGTCTACCGTGAACAACTTTTTTATTCTTAGACCCTAGTTTCTCTTCCTTTCTCGGTTCGCACTCGGGGTCCCGACGACACCTAAAAGGGACTGGTGGGGCCGGTTGAGTTATCCTAGTAACAATAAAGACCCTCTTTGTATTTACAAGAGTCAAAGTTCTAAACCCAACGTCCCTCTTAGGTCTGAGAATATAAGTCAACTTTTCTTCTACGAACGAAAATGGGTTTAAAGAATATCAAAGGGTAGAACGGACGAACGACCGACAAAACACATACTTCGCCTTGTCTATTCGAAACTGGAACCTCGACGAGACACCCTAAAAGACGTCTACCAAGAGTTATTATTCCACAAACGAGTAAACAAAGATCCAAGAAAATAAAGTTTCATTTTCACGTCGGTTTAACTGGGTACCCCTCTTTTGTCTAATCCGTCTTTTATCGTAGAGAACTCTAAAGAATGAGATTGTGAAAGACTAAGGTGGGTACTTTAACAGGGTGGTCCTACGACCGTTATTGTCTCGTCCCGTTCGGTTCCCCTCCAGTTCACCTCTGGAACCAAGACCCGTCCGTGTACACTCCCGGTCCTTTCAGTCGACTCCGACTCACCTACCCGTTCCCGGTACCCAAAGTTCACTCTCCGGTCTCAGGACCTCCAGTCACTCTCCCGTTCGGGTCGACAAGGTCGTCCGTGGAGTCTGGACCCGTGTCCGGTAAGGCGTGGTCGGACCCTCCTCACCGGAACTCGGGTCTCCGTAATAGACTCACCCCGAGGACTGGGACTAGTTCCGGCTCTTTCTCCACCTTAGGACCGGATCATCTCGACTTTCCAGAGAGCCCCAGGAGGAGGTCACAGGGGGACGACGACGACGACGATTCAGCGAAGTCAGCACAGGTTGAGACACACTAGGGCATCTGCCGTCGGGTGGTACGAGGGGGTAGGGACCCTAAGAGGTCCGTTCTTGTGACCTCATCCAACGGTAAAGGAAGAGGTTCCGGACTTTCACTTTTCACTTTCAATTCAGCGAGTCATCACAGGCTGAGAATCACTGGGGTACCTGACGTCGGATGGTCCGAGGAGGTAGGTACCCTAAAAGGTCCGTTCTCATGACCTCACCCCACGGTAACGGAAGAGGGGTCACAGGGGGATCTCTGGAACTTCCATTCGTCTTGGGACACACGTCGACTTCGTACCTCGGGCCCCTGAACGTGGATAACAGACGTCAAACCAGGGGACCCACAGACCAGTCTGGAGACCTCTGAGACTAGAGTCTTTCAGACCCTTTGTGAGTGGAGAGGTAGGTCACCAAAAGCCCGACTAGGGGACTCCAGAGAGGTACGAAGAAACCTCGATGTCTTCCTACGTCAGTTTACTCCCCTTCCTGACTTGCCGACTTTGAGCTCAGGAGCAGGGGGAGATGTCACGAATAGGTTGAGAAGTAATACTTCACGACACGCACGTAGTGAGGAATATTAGTGAGACACTTCACCCACAATAATTTTAAGGATACCATCCCTACTCTTCTGATTCCGAACCGTCTAATCGTTGAACAAGTTCCAGTGTCGAGATCATCCACGGTCGCGACCTTACACTTACTGCTTTGAGCAGTAATAGAGCCCTGGGGTCTGAACTTCTTCCACACAAACTTTAACAAAATACATAATAACTACAGAACATCATAAATCAGATATCTCCACACCGTTCCGTACAGATCAGACTAGGGACCGAATTTTTTTTTTTACATAAAGGAAAACCAACAAGACCCAGAAGCGACGAAGTGTCCGAGAAGAGATCAACGTCACTCGTCCCGACGAGATTCGGGTCACGTGCCCGAAGAGTGACTCCACCGAGACCCCTGTGCGCGAAGTCAGCAACGTCAAGGGTCCGAGATCCCGTGTCCGAGGTATCAACACCGTGTGCCCGCAGCAACGAGGTCCGTCCCGTGCGCCCTAGAAGGACTTAGTCCCTAGTTTGGGAACGGTGGACGTAACCGTACACCTAAGAAATGACGACTTAGTGGTCCCTTCGGGACTAGAGATGGAAAATATGTTTTTCTTAGTTTCCGGGTCTCTCCACTGGAACAGTAGTGTTCCAGTGTTTTACCCCTGTGTCTCAAACCACTAGACCGGACTTGGTCCGACGACCGAAGGGACTCCCCGGTCGAGACCTGAGTCGAGACAGAGTTCGGTCGTCACACGGGACTCGGTCGTCACAGACACTGGAAAGGTGGACGCTGTCGTAGACGACTCTTTCTCGATACGGACGTCTCTCCCTGACGTAGTTCATGATCCCTGTAAATCGGATTCCCCTTTCGTTTCCAGTGCCAAATAAGTAGAGGAATACTCTTGGTACCGAGAAGACAAACGGGTGAGAGAAAGGGATGATAACGTCACCTTAGACTAGGAGAAAGTAAGAGAAGACTAATTACAGGTACACAGACCCCCGAAGGACTTTCCCACTTTATAAAAGAGGATCTCCACCGACATAAAGTCCACGACCACTGAATAAAGAAGAAGGGACCCCGACCAAGTAGTTAGTGAACCTCTACAAAACGTTGACTTGTCGTTTACGTAAAGAGTCTCGTCGTCGGAGGTGGGACCAGGGGTTCGGTTTCAGTCCGTTAGTCCTTTCCTGAACCCTTCATCGGTTGGGGGCAGAAGGTTTCGGGTGGTAGACCCTTAACTTACTCGACGGACGACGAGAGGGACCCCTTGCCTGTGTCGTGTCCTCCGGACGCTCCGGACGCTCCGGACGAGGACCTTACAAACCCACAGACAAACGAATGGTAGGGAGAGCCCCCTTCTTCTTACCAAAAGTTTCGACGTGTGAGAAACGAACCCCTCACGTCGACTCGGAGGTTCAATTAAATAAACTGATTCACAGGTTCTTTCTGGACCACAAAAAAGGTCCCGAAGACAGTTTTGAGAGAAAGGTACTACTCTTTAGTCAAAAGGAGTGAACCGACTTTACCGAAATGTTGTACATGTAAACTCTCTCCGGAAGTAAGACACTCTATAAGAACTTACTACACGGAGATCTGTGTCCGAGAGAGAACCTCTCTCAATTCAATCTATCCCAGTATTGGATTGAATACCGGCGGAACCGGAGACTCCAAAGATTTCTCCGACGAAGTTGGTCCATTGGAGAGTGTGGGGACAAACGGTGGATCGTGTACGTGTGCGGAAGACGAACGTAAAAAGTTTCACCATTATAGGAACTATATAGAGTCGTCTTTCAGGGTATGATTCGTTTGGATGGGTTCCTTTAGACGGGAAATGTGTCTCAGGGGTGACGTCATGGTGGAGAGGCATCCTTTCGGACCCTTCCGTCTACGTATCTATTTTGCTCCCACCCTCCTGTCACTTAAACCTTCCATAGTCGACATTCCCTCCGTTCGAAACCGGAAATGGGAGAGTCCCAAGAAAAACTGGCCCGGATACTTAATTTGCCTGTATTCCGTCTAGTTGTCCTCTCGTATGTGTAAATAAATTGTGCTTAAAATACACTGTACCCTCGGGAGTATTCCTTTACTTCGGGGTTCTTCCACTTTGGATGAATGAAAATGTAATCCACCTTGTTTCTCTTCGTCAATATTTCACTTTGTTACATTCCATACACCCCTCCGCTTACCTTCTATTCTTAAAAAAATAACTCTAGAAAAACGCATCTTAAGTGAGGTAGGGTCGATTAGGAACCACTGTGCTTACAATGAAGGAAGACCACATCCCTTCTGTAGAAAGAAAGAAAAAATAACAATAAAAAATTTTAAAATAACTTTACATCAACTAAATGTTGTCTTACAATCAGAGTCCATACCTCGGTTCACTAAGTCTATGTGCAAAGACTAAGAAAAGGGAATATCAAATAATGTTTTACAACTCGTCTCAAAGACACGATATGTCATCCAGGAGCACCCAATAGATAAAATATATAACAACAACAAGTCAACGAGTCAACACAGGTTGAGAAACACTGGGGTACCTGACGTCGTCCGGTCCGAAGGGACAGGAAGTGGTAGAGAGTCTCGAACGAGTTTGAGTACAGGTAACTCAGGCACTACGGTAGGTTGGTAGAGCAGGAGACAGCAGGGGAAGAGGAGGACGGAAGATAGAAAGGTCATAGTCCCAGAAAAGGACTCAACCGAGAAACGTAGTCCACCGGTCTCATAACCTCGAAGTCGAAGTCGTAGTCAGGAAGGTTACTTATCATCACACATATACAACTCGGATTCAAGGATTAAATAGGGAGGGGTAGAAAAGGGGAAACCATTGGTATTCAAACAAAAGATACTCCTTCTGTAGAAAGTACACCCTTAAAGTAGAGGACTAAAATTATTTTTCTTCCTGTCAATCTCACAAGATGAACATCAAAAAGTTCACGGAAATGGAGCTTTATCAATTAAACGGTTTCACCGACCAAACTCCCACCGTACAAGACTCGGGGAGAGGTTAGACCGTACTTCCCTCCGTCACATCCCCCATCAATTCTCACAATCTGAAGACTGGTTGGGCCCAACCTTAGGACCGAGACAGTCATTGGTCGACACAGACACACTCGTTCAAGAAAAGGAGAGAAGAACCGTCGAAGGAGACTTGTATCTTGAATGAAGTACCTCAACAACCTTACTTTACTCGAGTACCTATATTTTACAGAGCGTGACACGGACCGCGTATCATACACAAGTTATTTACAGTCGACAATAATAAGTGAGGAAGAACCCTTTATGGTCGCTGGGGGTCGAGTCGCACCCCTGAACCGCCATTTCAGACCTAAGTACGGACAGACGAAAGAGTTGGTGAACCCGTCGGTACGAAGGACTCCTTCAACCACTCATCTCACCCGAGGAGGTCGGACGGTGCTCTGGAACCCCAGTCGAAGGAGGTTCGTTCCTCCGACCTCCCGTTCACTAAATGAGTCTCCCCTACACGAGGAGTCGGAGGACGGTGAGTCGGTAAAGTCTTCCCGAAAAAGTCAAGTAATTTCTTTCCCCTCTGGTTAATGTAAGTCGAGACGGAATACCTCTCTTCTGAAAACGGCCCTAGAAGTGTTCGAGGTGGGAAGGGTCTCGGGAGGAGGGACGGGAGGGGGTCCGGGGTTCCGTCTTGCCCACCTAGAGAAAAAGTCAGAGTTTTCCTCCTACTTACTGAGAGTCTATTCATGTGTTTACCGTTCTTATTACTTTAGACCGTCACTACCTTCGGCTCGGGACCGGATTATGACAGGAAGATGGGGGTGCCCAGAGACGAAGGACCGGGTACGTCTCAGGAACTCGTCTTTCTTTATTCTTTACGAGAACCGAGCTCCACTCCACGTCAGTTGGTACAATTACTTGACGTCCCTTGCAAGGGGTCGGTCACGGAGGCCCGGCAGGAAACCCAACTTCGTCGATAGATTATTTTCTGGTAAAAGCATTAGTCACAAGTCACTTTTGACAAAAGTAAATATCGTTGTCACTTCGGTGGACGATAAATTTCTGTGGGGGGGAGGAGAAGAAGAAGTGGGGTCCCGCCTTAGAAGGTCGAGTGAGGGAGTCGGTCGACACAGAACAGTTTTAAGGTTAGAGGAGGGAGTCTTGGTAATTAGAGAGATTGACAGATAGGCTACCCGGAACGGAAGAATCGGAGTTCAGACCTCAGACCCTAATACCGGAGTGGATGTTTTTATCCAAGTGGGTTTCGCCAGTCAACCCCTCCGTGACCCCGTGAGATCGCTCACTCCTCATTTACCTGCCACGCAGAGGAAGACTCAGAGTCGAGTGACTAAGTGAGGGACGGGTTAGGGTGTGTAGAGGCGACTCAGTCCGCGACTGTTCACTCTCCCGCCTCTCCTCTCTCCTTCCCTTCTTCCACGACGACGTCTCTACCCTCGTGTCCGTGGGTCTCCTTCCCGGAACCTCGGTTGTCCTCCTTCTTTCTCTTTCTCTCTCTCCGGCGATTTGGAGGCAGTCGGTCGGCCGAACCCCTTACCCCGTGAACCCAGTCACCTTCCAAGATCAATACACACTTGTGTCGGTTTCAGAAAGACAGAATTGGGAATTAAATCTTTTCGAAAAATGAATTACAATCAAGTGAAAGAAAGACTTCCCCGTCGTCAGACCTACACTTGTGGCTGACGTCCGGTCTCAGACACCTTCCTCCGTGGGGTCGGACCCTCTTGATATGTATCTTGGGACACAACTAGGACTTTCACTCCAGAGACGATTTTTGAACGAAAAAGTACGAAAACTGAGAGAAAGAGCACCTAACGACCCTTAAACACAAGTTCAAATTGATGACCACGTGAGTTCCTCTTCCCCCACCGTCTCCTACTTGACCAGTAGTGGTTGAGTTACCTGTACTTAAACGCGTCTGAGGTCCTCTATCACCTGCTGTTCCCTCGGACCGGTCGACGTCAGGTACCACAACGTCTCAACCTGTGGTGAATCGTTGACTTGTTGTTGTGAGGATAAGTAGAAAGTTTAGAGTTGAACTTCCAGTGAAGGAGACATTTCCGAAAAATTAATGCGGAAGGAGAAAGGGGACCCCGGGAGGGTCAATGAGGGAGAAACGACTCGTATGACACAAATTTATGAAACAATTATACTCTATGTTACCCGTCCTTTAACTCCTTCTCGAAATAGAGACATACTGGGACGAACAATTCCTGGACTTGAGGTTCAGAAACGAAACGAAAATCTTATCATTATTTGATTAATGTACACTTAAGGGTCTTCCGTCTTTTGGGGTCGAAGACCGGTCTTTGTTCCCTCCCTTCTTTCCTCTTTATGATATTTGTCTATTTTCCTCTTTCTTTAGTAAATATTCGAACCACCAAAAATAGAATTAAGACTCTGAATAAAGTACAGACAAAGGGATACTAGACATTTTTGTCTCACGAAGGATACTACAAAGACTCTAGACTTTGTTGAGTCTCTCTACTATAAAGAGAAAGATATTTGGTTGGGTGAGGTACTTACGGGACATCCCCTAACCCACCCCGTCCTCAAATCCTTCCTTTAGTCAGTAGACAAGTCAAGTCAAATCAGCGAGTCAGCACAGGCTGAGAAACGCTGGGGTACTTAACGTCGTACGGTCCGGAGGGACAGGTAGTGGTTGAGGGCCTCAAGTGAGTTTAAGTACAGATAGCTCAGCCACTACGGTAGGTCGGTAGAGTAGGAGACAGCAGGGGAAGAGGAGGACGGGGGTTAGGGAGGGTCGTAGTCTCAGAAAAGGTTACTCAGTTGAGAAGCGCACTCTACCGGTTTCATGACCTCAAAGTCGAAGTCATAGTAAGGAAGGTTTCTTGTGGGTCCTGACTAGAGGAAATCCTACCTGATCTACCTAGAGGAACGTCAGGTTCCTTGAGAGTTCTCAGAAGAGGTTGTGGTGTCAAGTTTTCGTAGTTAAGAAGGTGCGAGTCGAGTCAGGTTGAGAGTGTAGGTATGTACTGGTGACCTTTTTGGTATCGGAACTGATCTACCTGGAAATAACCGTTTCATTACAGAGACGAAAACTTATACGATAGATCCAACCAGTATTGAAAGAAAGGTTCCTCATTCACAGAAAATTAAAGTACCGACGTTAGTGGTAGACGTCACTAAAACCTCCGGGGGTTTTATTTCAGACTGTGACAAAGGTGACAAAGGGGTAGATAAAGGGTACTTCACTACCCTGGTCTACGGTACTAGAAGTAAAAGACTTACAACTCGAAATTCGGTTGAAAAAGTGAGAGGAAAAAGTGAAAGTCGTTCTCCGCAAAATCAAGGAGAAGTGAAAGACGGTATTCCCACCACAGTAGACGTATAGACTTCAATAACTATAAAGAGGGTCGTTAGAACTAAGGTCGAACACGAAGAAGGTCAGGTCACAAAGAGTACTACATGAGACGTATATTCAATTTATTCGTCCCACTGTTATACGTCGGAACTACATGAGGAAAAGGATAAACCTTAGTCAGACAACAAGGTACAGGTCATTGACAACAAAGGACTGGACGTATATCCAAAGAGTTCTCCGTCCAGTCCACCGGACCATAAGGGTAGAGAAAGTCTTAAAAGGTGTCAAATAACACTAGTTGTGTCAGTTTCCGAATCAGTCATTTCGTCTTTATCTACAAAAAGACCTTAAGAGAACGAAAAAGGTACTAGGTCGTCTACAACCAACCGTTAAACTAGAGACAAAAAAGACGGAAAAGATTTTAGTCGAACTTGTAGTCCTTCAAGTACCAAGTGCATAGCGACTTCGGACCGAACCTCTTAAAACTCGTAATGAAATGATCGTACACTCTACTCACGTTAACACGCCATCAAACTCGTAAGAAACCGTAACGGAAAGAAACCCTAACCTTACTTTTGACTGGAAAAGGTCAGGACACCGGGGACGACTCAAAAGGTTTAAACGACCGCATAACTCACATCGTGAAAGTGTCGTAGTAGAAAGTCCTAAACTTTATCGAGTTGACCTTAAGGTAGTGGAGGTGATCGAAACAAGTATCACTACGAAAGATTCCGGGTGAACTGAAGTGTAGACAACGATTCTAGGTTTATCTATGTCATGATCTAGACACCTCCAACTGAGAGTCCTGTCCAACCTCTGGTCGGTTCTCCATCTGTCAGTCGACGTAAGTAGTAAAAGGTTCAGAGATAAGACACCCGGAACTCTCTTTCAGTGGTGTCGTCGGGACGACCCGGTACTGAACCAGACTCTTGTCTAGTCCTCATTTCGTCTTTCTCCCGTCCTGCGTCACGGTGCAGAGACTCGTTCCTCTGTTAACGGACCGGTGCCCGGGGTCTCCCGACCCCTACCTCGTCCGTCACGACTTTGGACCCCTGTCGAGGTCGACGGGACTCGAGTTACCTTTGGGGCGTAGGAAGAGGAGGGGCACGACCGGGGTCCGTCCAGGACCGTCGGAGTACAGGTAGACCGGTACTATAGTTCAGATTAAATGTGCTCCCCGGACCGCTAGGAGAATTGTCGGGAGACTCTTCAGGACACGATACGACACGAATCGACGAGTCAGCATAGGTTGAGGAACACTGGGGTATCTGACATCGGACGTTCCGAGGAGACAGGTACCCGAAAGGGTCCGTTCTTATGACCTCTAGAAGGGTTGGGTCCCTAGCTTGGGTCCAGAGGACGTAAGGTCCGCCCAAGAAATGATCGACTCGGTGTTCCCTTCGGGGATTCTTCCGGATGGGTACGGATTCTTCCGTAGTCGGGTGTCGGGAGAATGTGACACCCAAAATGTCTGTTCTCTTACGTGTCACTTCAAGACAGAGTCTCCACCACTGCGACAAGCGATCCTAGGGGTTCCATCTGCCCCACAGACGGTGGGGTCGTCTGTTCGACGGGTGACACTCATACACGTCTCAAGGTGGGTCCCCTACTTTGTCCTACGTGTGTCGTCCAAGGGAGTCGCACAGGACGGAGGAGACTGAGGGCCTTCCGTCCCGGACAGGAATGAAGAAGGGATAAGAGTTGTAGGTCGTGTCTTAGACGGTTTCCCGTCCACGAGTTGTCTACGAGGGACTTCCTTATATTAGTCAGACAAAAGTCTTAAGGTAATACTGACCTAGTGCCGATCGGGCAACAGAGAAAAGAGGAAATATCCCTACTCGAGTACGTTACAAGGGGTCAGGGGTCGTCGAACGACCAATGAGTCGACGGTGGTGGACCGACTCTTCCACCCGACGAGGGTACGGTCCGGGTGACCTGGAGGCAATTAAGTGAGGAAGGAGGGAGAAGGAACCGAAGGAGGGAGGGAGGGAGAAAGGGAAGACCGTCTTACTGGTCAACAAAACAAACGGGTTCAGACTCCCCAAAGGGTCCTATGTTCTGAATAATACGATTTTAGTCCTTTCAGGGTCGTTTGGACCCGTTCAACCAGTAAACTGGGAGGGAAAGGGAAGATCTCCCCGAAGGGACCACCGAATCTCCCATTTCACAGACGGACCTTACGTCCTCTGGACGCAAACTAGGGACCCAGCCCTTCTAGGGGACCTCTTCCTTTACCGTTGGGTGAGGTCGTAAGGACGGACCTCTTAGGGTCCCTACCTCCTCGGACCATCCAATGTCAGGTACCCACGGCCCCAGGTCGGCACCACCTAGGTCCCTTAAGCTTCGCCCCTACCTCAGCCACTCCTTTTTGAATAAATAAATCTTTATATTTCTCTCTAATCCTTTCTTAGCACATCATCCTTTTAATCACCTCTTTTCTCCGACTTACTGAACCAAATGCACCTTTTGGTTATTTCAAGGTTCTGTTCCTTGAACGTGGTAGATGTGTCCGGTGGCCGTGGACGAACTTATCGTCTCCCACGGGGTGGAACCCGAGAGAGAGCACACCCAGAATCTTCGGTCCCGTTTATTCATCTGTACCACTCGGAGGTACGAGGTCCACCCTTAAGTCGGTCTTTTCCCTCTTTTCTTACTGTACCCCCTCGGTTCGTAACCACGGTCTGGGTGTTGAAATAAAAGTTTTCGTCGAATATATGGGGTTCAACATGTATTTCTTTATTACCTTATACGTCTCAATACGTCCCCGTCGTCAGGACCGGGAATAACTCTGGTCCGAAAGAAAAACGTATGGAAGGGTATATGTTTTCCAGAGTCCACCAAATGTAATAGAAGACCGGTTCTCCGGACAATTGTAAAAATACCGAGAGAAGGATCTATTTACAGACAGTTGGTCTCTTGAGAAAAAGGGAACTTCACAAAAAAGAAATTAGACGTAGTGGGAGTTTCATGATTTATTTCAATGTAAGGACATCTTGTTTCCACGTCACCCAATATTGTTTCTTTCATGAATTGAGTTTCTAGATTACAACGATTATGGTCCCGATGATGGACAAAAAGATATATGGTTGATATAGATGTTTATTTTCTATACTTTTGAACCGTCGTTCATAACCGAGTTGTTTACTTTGGGAATTAGTCAGGATAAGATTACTAAAACTGAGGAGTCTTCGGGGATGTAAGGATCCTACAAAATTCGAAGGACACGGAGAACGCCAGCCCTCCGGCGTTTGTTAGTGTACACGTCGACATTCTCAGACCGTCCGTCCGATCTTTTGGTAGTCTCCCCAAAAACCTAACTTTGTGAGAATAATACGGGTCCTCTGAATAATAGATTTTCGAGATTTAATTGAAAAAGGTCTTTTTCCACCACCCCCCTGTCAGGGGACAATTACAGTCTTCTCATCCACCTTTCGTATTGTGTCATTTCGTCCGTCTGAGACCAAAACCCCCCACCTACGAGCTCTTAAAGGTCCCCCTGGGGACTCCGAGCTAGGGCGGAAACGCATACGGTTCGAAGGAAGGAGTACTGGAAACGGTGCCCGCCCCAAGGAGTGTGACCGAAGGCCGTGTACCCCAGTGTTTCTCAGCCTGTGCTGACTCGCTGAAGTGAGGTGAAGGAAAGGGAAGGGAAGGGAAGGTCTTCGTACATTACCTGAATAAGACCCTTTCGTGTCCGGGTCCGACTCAACTCTACACAACTGACCAAACCTCCCATTTTCTCGATTAATGTCTCGGCGTGAGGGAAACGAGACCTTACTCCTCTGTAATTACTGTAAAGATGAGGGAAGAGTAGTCGGAGAAGGAGGGTAGACATAGGATATAAGGAGAAGAGATGTAGATTTGTAAAGTCAAGGAAGGAATAGTGTGGGGGTCGGAGCCAAAGATAGTGTCGATCTCATGTCTCGGGTCTACTTCGACCTCAACCCCTAGATCACGGGAAACCGGATCCTAAGGTTTCAAACTCCAGGAACAACTGGGGTGACCCGTCGACAACTCGTACGACTCCACAGGGTGGGGGAGAAGTGTAGACGGAAGTCTAAGATCCCCGTCCTGGAACCTCTAAGTCACCCCCACAGGAGTGTCGGACGAAAACCAGTCAGAATTTTACCCCCATGGAAGACAAGAGAGACTGAAAAGACCAGAATCACTGAGTGACGGGACCCTTAGAAACAAAGAGTATTTCCAACGACTCTGGTTCCCACTACTGTTCACACTTACTTAGTCTCGGACAGGGGACAGGCGAGTCTAAGTGCAACCTGGTTCGATACACTTGTGTATAGGTGTCGTGTACATCACCCGAGAGGACTACGGAGTCGAGGAACAATCGGACCGGCAGGTCACCCCTCACGACGTCCCGAGTCACCACTCAGGTAAGTAAAGGTATGTCCTCAGACACAAAGGACTACCTAGGTCCGGTGAACGTACGTACGTACGATTCAGCGAAGTCAACAGCAGACTGACACGTTGGGGTACCTGACATTGGGCGGTCCGAGGAGACAGGTACCCTAAGAGGTCCGTTCTTATGGTCTCACCCAACAGTACAGGAGGAGGTCCCCTAGAAGGGTTGGGTCCCTAGTTTAGACGTAGAGAATTTAGAGGATGTGACCGTCCGTACAAGAAATAGTGATCACGGTAGATCCTTCGGGTCCCGTGAACCCAAAGAGATTAAACTAACCCATGTAATAAAGAGAGATCGTGACTTAATCTCCCATTAACTTTCACTACTGAACGTTCAATCCCAAAAATAAGATAGGGAAATTTTCATTACAAAAATAAATAAATTTACCCCAAATAAAATTTTTTAATAAATAAAATCAACCTCCGATTAATGAAATGTTATAACACCACCCAAAACGGTACGTACAAAAATTTTTCAAAGTAGAACAGGATGTAGACGGGAGGTGAGTGTGAAATTGGATAAGAGAAGATCGAACATATGACCTCTACGGAACGTACTCGGATCCCATCTTCAGAAGTAGACTGACGTCACCTTTCTCTATGAGTACTTAGATGAAGTCCTCCCGTCCACCGGAACAGAGACCGGGTGGTCGAAACTGTTGACGTAATAGTGAAGGGAACACCGAGTCTACCATTTCTTAGGTGGACCCAAACTAGGGACCCAACCCTCCTAGAGGACCTCTTCCCTTGTCGATAGGTGAGGTCATAATACCGGACCTCTTAAGGTACCTGACATATCAGGTACCCCAGCATTTCTTAATCTGTGCTAACTCACTGAAAGGGAAAGTGAATAGTGTCGGGTGACTCGACGGAATTCTTTCGGACATGATCTCCTCTACCTCCGACCAGGGCAAACGGACGTCCGGGGAGTCCTCGGACAAGAGTAGACGAAATACTACTGTCCATGTCTCCACTGTGACTACTACTTCTGCTCTTCCTCCTTCTACACTAGACTCACAGACTGGTTCATCGTAGTACGTGACTAAACCATTGACTTTGTCAAAGTGACCCTTGTAGGTTGTCAAAGTATCGTTAATTGTAGGACCTAACTAACCATCGTCGACAAATTCGACTCACCGTCTCCTAAGACTTCAACGTAGGTCCCAGTGGACGTCTGTTGCACTACTGGTCAATCACTACAGTCCACATCGGTGTTTTCCCGCACTCCTCTTAAAGTATACGAAGAGAAGGCACCCCAAAGTTGGTCCGAAAAAAAAGAGGAGTAAGCACCGTCGACTCAGTGGAATCGAGAAAGTCAAACATAACCCTATAAATACCCCCAGGGTCTGGACCAACCAGTGGGAAGTGACGAGAGGAGGACCTGAACCCCATGAGACAACTCAAACACCTGATGGAATAACAATTATGAAGTCCTCCCGATCCTTTCACTAAAAAGAATCTCATTTGGAACGTAGGGTCGGGGGTGGAAAGGGGACGAAGGACACCCCGTGGTAACCAGAAAGTCATTTCCCCGACTACAGTACTACTAAAGTTCACTAAACCGGATTTCTGTTGTGGATGAGGGACTTGTTATAGGTACTTTTGAATTGTGTCAATGAGCTCACTCAGTGTAAAAGGGACACTTACACTAAACGTCTACAGTCTTACTTCAGAGTGGTCCTGGCGGAAGACGTTACCTTGAAGGTCTTTGTCGTCTGTCTGACGACTAGTCGGTAGGGTCTTTTTCTTTTCGGCGGGTATCTGGTCGGTCCCGAGACTAGTGTGCTTACTTACGATGCAAAGGTTTCTTTGGCTTTAGTCGTACCTTTTAAAGAGAACGTCTTTCTAAGCTCGAATATCATATGGACCAATGGACTACTTTTCCTTAGTAAGGGGGAGGGGGGTTTGATACACGTGGTCAGGACCGAGTACACTAAAAGTATTACTGGACTCCAACACCCGACACCCATGTCCGACACTTTTGTAGGGGGGCGTAAAAGACCAACCCGTCTCTCTTCGGGTACACTGGAACGTAGAGCCACGCACACCATCACTCACTACCTCCGTTCGAACCCGGAAGACCAGTGAGGACCTGTCACGACAGAGGGGTGGGACGGAAATGTTAGACCTCCCCCGGGTGGATTCGTCGTCAGGTAAATAAAAAGAAAGTCTCTCTTTACATAGAAATTTTTTTATTCTTACTTCCGGTTTTAAGTAGAGTTATTTGTACTTCTTTAGTTCATAAAATCAATATAAAATATTATTGAGTTTCTATGAAAATTTTACATTTTTTTGACTCCCTGTCTCCTTTCATCTCTGTGTTTCTTTATTCTTTTGTGTGTGGGTCGTGTGGTACGTACGATACTAAACACACTTTAGTGTCGAGGTAACACACCGAAAAACAGTTCCACACTAAACAACGATTCAGTAAAACAGCACGGGTTTAGAAACACTGGGGTACCTGACATCGGGTGGTCCGAGGAGACAGGTACCCTAAAGGGTCTATTCTTATGACCTCACCCAACGGTAAAGGAAGAGGTCCCCTAGAAGGAGTGGGTCTCTGACTTGGGTGTCGAAGACCAACCGTCCGTCTGAAAAAATGGTGACTAATAGGACGTTTCTTTATCTCCTTTTCTTGTCTTACCCTTTCTGATCTCTAGAGAAGTTCTTTTAATCTCTTTGGTTCCCTTGTAAAGTACGTTTCTACCCGAGCTATTTCCTGTCTTTACCATACCTGGATTGCCTTCGTCTTCTATAATTCTTCTCCACCATTCTCATGTGTCTTGACATGTTTTTCCTAGCAGTGCTGGGTCTATTAGTGCTACCACACTAGTGAGTGGATCTCGGTCTGTAGGACCTTACACTTCAGTTCACCCGGAATCTCTCGTAGTGATGTTTGTTTCGATCACCTCCACTACCGTAAGGTCAACTCGATAAAGTTTAGGATTTTCTACTACGACACTTTCACGACGTGAGTTATACCGTCGTTTAAACCTTTTGAGTCGTCACCGGTGTCCTGACCTTTTCCAGTCAAAAGTAAGGTTAGTGTTTCTTTCTGTTACGGTTTCTTACGAGGTTGATGGCGTGTTAACGTGAGTAGAGTGTGTGATCATTTCATTACGAGTTTTAAGAGGTTCGGTCCGAAGTCGTTATGCACTTGGCACTTGAAGGACTACAAGTTCGACCAAAATCTTTTCCGTCTCCTTGGTCTCTAGTTTAACGGTTGTAGGCGACCTAGTACCCTTTTTGTTCTCTCAAGGTCTTTTTGTAGATAAAGACGAAATAACTGATACGGTTTCGGAAACTGACACACCTAGTGTTATTTGACACCTTTTAACACTTTCTCTACCTTTATGGTCTGGTGGACTGGACGGAGAACTCTTTAGACATACGTCCAGTCCTTCGTTGTCAATCTTGACCTGTACCTTGTTGTCTGACCAAGGTTTATCCTTTTCCTCATGCAGTTCCGACATATAACAGTGGGACGAATAAATTGAATATACATCTCATGTAGTACTCTTTGCGACCTGACCTTCTTTGTGTTCGATCTTAGTTCTAAAGACCCTCTTTACAGTTATTGAAGTCTATACGTCTACTGTGGTGGGAATACCGTCTTTCACTTCCCCTTGATTTTTCGGAGAACTACTTTCACTTTCTCCTCTCACTTTTTCAACCGAATTTCAAGTTGTAAGTCTTTTGCTTCTAGTACCGTAGACCAGGGTAGTGAAGTACCCTTTATCTACCCCTTTGTCATCTTTGTCACAGTCTGAAATAAAAGACCTCGAGGTTTTAGTGACATCTACCACTGACGTCGGTACGTTAATTTTCTGCGAATGAGGAACCTTCTTTTCAATACTGGTAGGATCTATCGTATAAGTTTTCGTCTCTGTAATGAAACGACTGATTCCAGGCAGATCAGTTCCGATACCAAAAAGGGCATCAGTACATACCTACACTCTCAACCTGATACTTCTCCCGACTCGTGACTTCTTAACTACGAAAACTTGACACCACCACCTCTTCTGAGAACTCTCAGGGAACCTGATGTTCCTCTAGGTTGGTCAGGTAAGATTTCCTCTAGTTGGGACCCTAAAGAAACCTTCCTTACTACGATTTCGACTTTGAGGTCATGAAACCGGGGGAGTACGCTTCTCAACTGAGTAACCTTTTCTGAGACTACGACCCTCCCTAACCCCCGTCCTCCTCTTCCCCTGCTGTCTCCTACTCTACAGACCTACCGTAGTGCCTGAGCTACCTGTACTCCGACTCACTTAAGGCCCTCTACCACTACCTGTCCCGCCGGACTGCACGACGTTAAGTACCCCAGCGTTTCTCAACCTGTACTGACTCGCTGACTTGACTTGACTTGACTTGACAACTACCGGTAAAACCAACGAAGGTACATGACCGATAACAATTGTCACGATGTAACGTGTGACCCCACGCACATAGTAAAACCTAGTACAGTAAGAGGTCCATCTACGGGTCCTCACCCTAGTGTCCTAGTATGCCGTGGGGATCAAAATCAAAAAATTCCTTGAAGGTACGACAAGAGGGAAAGTACGCCTCTACCCGTGTAATTTACTGTCTTTGATACCTATAGTGTCTTCGTCTTCTATAATTTCTCTTAGTCGTTGTTATGTGTCTTCTTGGTATGTTTCTTCTAGAATTACTGGATCTATTGTTGTCACCACACTAGTGAGTAGATCTCGGTCTGTAGGACCTTACACTTCAGTTCAACCGGAATTTTTCGTAGTGATACTTGTTTCGATCACCTCTACTACCTTAAGATCAACTCGATAAAGTTTAGGACTTTCTACTACGACACTTTCACGACATGAGTCATACGGTCGTTTAAACCTTTTGAGTCGTCACCGGTGTCCTGAACTTTTCCAGGTAAAAGTAAGGTTAGGGTTTCTTTCCGTTACGTTTTCTTACGAGTTTGATGGCGTGTTAACGTGAGTAGAGTGTGCGATCATTTCATGACGAGTTTTAAGAGGTTCGGTCGGAAGTTGTCTTGTACTTGACACTTGAAGGTCTACAAGGTTGATCTAAATCGTTTCCGTCTCCTTGGTCTCTCGTTTGACAGTTGTAGAAAACCTAGTATCTTTTTCGTTCTCTCAAGGTCTTTTTGTAGACGAAATAACTGATACGGTTTCAGAAACTGACACACCTAGTGTTGTTTGACACCTTTTAAGACTTTCTCTACCCTTATGGTCTGGTGGAACGGACGGAGGACTCTTTAGACATACGTCTAGTTCTTCATTGTCATCTTGACCTGTCCCTTGTTGTCTGACCAAGGTTTAACCCTTTCCTCATGCAGTTCCGACATATAACAGTGGGACGAATAAATTGAATATACGTCTCAAGTCAGTCAAAGAGTCAGTACAACTGAGAAACACAGGGGTACCTGACGTCGTGTGGTCCAGAGGGACAGGTAGTGGTTGAGGACCTCAAGTGTGTTTAAGTACAGGTAACTCAGTCACTACGGTAGGTTGGTAGAGTAGGAGACAACAGGGGAAAAGGAGAACGGGAGTTAGTCCCAGTCCCAGAAAAGGTCACTCGGTCAAATAACGTAGTCTATCGGTTTAATAACCTCAAAGTCGAAGTCGTAGTCAGGAAGGTTGTTTATAAGTCCTGACTAAAGCAAATACTAACTAACCAACCTAGAGGAACGACAGTTTCCCTGAGAGTTCTCAGAAGAGGTTGTGGTGTCAAGTTTTCGTAGTTAAGAAACCACGAGTCGAAAGAAATATCAGGTTGAGAGTGTAGGTATATACTGATGACCTCTTTGGTTTCGAAACTGATCTGCCTGGAAACAACCGTTTCATTACAGAGACGAAAAATTATACGACAGATCCAACCAGTGTCGCAAAGAAGGGTCCTCGTTCGTAGAAAATTAAATTGTCGACGTCATTGGTAGACGTCAATAAAACCTCGGGGTTTTATTTCAGACAGTGACAAAGGTGACAAAGGGGTAGAAAAACGGCACTTCACTAACCTGGTCTAGAGTACTAGAAGCAAAAGACTTACAGCTCGAAATTCGGTTGAAAAAGTGAGAGGAGAAAGTGACAGTAGTTCTCCGAGAAATCAAAAAGTGAAAGACGGTATTCCCACCACAGTAGACGTATAGACTCCAATAACTATAAAGACGGTCGTTAGAACTAAGACCGAACACAAAGTAGATCAGGTCGTCAAGAGTATTACATGAGACGTATATTCAATTTATTCGTCCCACTCTTAGGGTACTTGTCATATACGTCAAAAATGAAATTAAAGAGGTTATTAAACACTACAGTTCGTGGAAAAGTACTCGGAGAACCGGTATACTTACAGACAAAACCTCTTTACAGATAAATCCAGAAGACGAGTAAAAAACTAATCCAACAAAACTACGACAATTCACAGTACTCCACAAACACTCAAAATCTCTGATTAAGGAACAGTCAGTGTAACAAACGTTTATAAAAGAGGATTAGACTCGCGGCGAATAACTTCTTTGACAGAGAAAAGGTAACATATAAGAACGGAGGAAACAGTATCTAATTAACTGGTATTTACGTATCCAAATAAAGACCCGAGAGATAAGGGTAACTAGGTACGTAGACAAAAACACGGTCATAACACGACAAAACTAATGACATCGAAACATCACATCAGACTACAGTGCTTCACACTAAAAAGGTCGAGACAAGAAAGAGTTTCAACAAAACCGATACGTCCCAGAAACACAAAGGTATGTTTCAAATTTTAATAAAAAAGTCAAGACACTTTTTACGACAACCATAAAACTATCTCTAAAGTGACTTATATCTAACGGAACACATCATATCAGTAAAATTATTACAATTGAGAAGGTCGGGTTCTTGTACCACATAGAAAGGTAGACAGACACAACAACAGTCAAAGGAAATAGTCGTAGAATATCAAAACACTCGTGTCCAGAAAATAGAGAAATCCATCCAAATAAGGATTCATAAAATAAGAAAAACTACCTTACCATTCACACTAACAAAGGAATTAAAGAGAAGGACTATCAAACAATAATCATATTTTTACGTTGTCTGAAGACATATAATTAAAACATAGGACGTTGAAATGACTTAATCGACTACTCGAGATCATCAAAAGACCACACAGTACACGTTTCTTTCACACTTTCTTTCACTTCAGTGAGCCAGCACAGGTTGAGAGACGCTGGGACACCTGTTATCGGACGTGGTCCGAGGAGGCAGGTACCCTAAAAGATCCGTTCTCATGACCTTACCCAACGGTAAAGGAAGAGGTCCGGTAGAAGGACCGGGTCCCTAGCTTGGGTCCGGAGGACGTAACATCTGTCTGCGAAATGGTGGACTCGGGGGTCCCTCCAGGATTGTCACTGGAGTCCTGAGTCTGAAGAAGGAAAGGTTGAACCTAAAGAAAATGAAGAAAAAGATTAGACTAACGATACCGATCCTGAAGGTTTTGATACAATTTGTTTTCACCGTTCTCACCCGTAGGGACAGAACAAGGACTAGCATCTTCCATACGAAAGTCGAAAAGTGGTGTATGAACACCCAAACAGTATATACCGGAAATGATACAACTCCATTCAGGGGAGGTTCGAGTTGAGACCTCTCAAAAAATTAGTATTTACCACTAATTAAAACAGTTTCGAAAAAGACTTAGATACCTCTACCGACATACCAAAAAGAAAAAATTAAACAATGACACTAGATAGTGTAATTAAACGACTATGACTTGTTTTAAGAATGAAAGACCCTACTTACCGTGAACTAGTACCATATTAGGAAAATTACATAATAACCTAAACCAAACGATTATAAAACAACCGTTAAAAAATAGTACAAATAGTCACTATGACCGAACACAAAAAGAGAAAATCACGATAGACCTAAACCATAGTCCCACTACGACCGGAGTATCTTGCTCAAGTCTTCTCTTGTGTGTAAGAATGTATCTTAGGGATGTCGACGAGAGAAGAATTCCTGTCCTGTCTGTATGTCTTTCGGTGTGGTCGGTGGTGATCTCCAGAGGATGGTCCTGTTTGTCTTTCAACCGGTGTCACAGAGTCACTTCCTGAGTCTGATATGCCCTATGCAAAGGTTTGAGGAAGACTCTACCTTCGTCCTACTCCTTAAAGGAGAAACATTCACTAGAATTACGTCGGAACTCTGTAGTAAAATCTAGTTATAGTCAGAGTGTTGGGAACTATCACGACGGGAGGAGGTCCTCACGATCCGTAGTGACCGGAGGGATCGACAATGTCTCTTCCACGAGTCGAAACGGAGGACCTGTCATACGTCGAATCGAGGAGGGACCGTATTAGCTTCACCTCACGTACAACCACGTTACTCGGTGACCTCACGTCGACCACGACTCCCCCGAAGTACCTGATCTAAGGGACTGAAGGGGTCCTCTCGTCTAGGGTGGAGGACAACGACTTCCCATTTGTCTTTACGAGAGACGCTTGTGTCCGAGTTCCGTTCGTAAAGATGAGAAGGCTCGAGGACGTTTCACTCCCGACTCTTCTTCTCTTAACTGATCTCTAGAATTCTCACACTCTGAACCTCCGTCCTCCCGACTGCCGTTTTACCCCAGTTTACCGGACTAGAGTCGGGAGTCCCGTCCCGGTCAGAAAACCCCTCCGTCAACTCCCTCGTCTCGGGGTCCACAGTGACGAAGGGTCTTTTGTGTCGAACACTAGTTCACTCTAAAATACTACGGTTTCAGGAAGACCCTCCGGGTCTGGTGAGACTGTAACCCACAGGTTCCTCTAAGTACTTGATTTAAAAAGACAACCACTCTTTCGAAAAACAAAGAAAGACATATTCGACCCATTCGAGGGTCTCGGGGAAACCTCGGAACTTTCTGAACGGTGCAAGACTTGTGTCATAGGACGGGTATGGGAATCCTCTGTTAATAAACCCTCGAATGTAGAGGTAACGAGTCAGAACGGAAAAAAAAAAAAAAAAAAGGCGGACATCGTATATTTTCAAAGGTTAGACACAGAGGGCACGTGACTACAAGGTCTACTTAGTGTAAGACTCCATCTCGAACCTCGGGTCGGTACAGACTTTACAACCACTCTCCTACGTCCATACAACCAGTCTCATTAAAGTCTCCCTCCAGTCCCGGACTCTCCAAAACCGACGTCACGACCGCCAATCCAAACTTAGTCAACCTGTTTGCCTAAGTACGACCGACTTACCCGGACGAGTCTGTTCCCCTTTATTTTCTGATGATGAGATTAGTTCCGATTCAGCGTAGAGGTTCGGTCCGTCGACGACAGTCCCGGATCCTTACAGACAAGACCCTACGATTCCGGGTCGGGCGGAGACAGTCGGCCCTGAGACGTGGACGCGGCCGACCCTTGTCACCAGCCTCTACCTCCGATCCCTCCTCTTTTAGATCCAGTTGGTGGTAACGGAAACTCCGAAGATCCAAACACTAGACTTTACATAGTTGTGAAGAGTAAACCAGGTCTATTGATGACCGGGGGCTCAAATACTTACGTCCATCACTCAGTCCACCGACACTTCTTTGGACACAAACCAGGTTCTAACTCCACGTGAACCTAACTGGCGGAGGTAGAGGGTCCGACCTCCTGCCCGGGGCGGAAAGTCGTCCCCGACGTCATACGAGTGACAGGACGGTAGAGGAGGAGGGGGACAGGGAAGACCTTTCCCCCTGAACCAGACCTCAAAGGACCCACAAAGAAACTACCTTTGTGAACCTGGGAACTCTTAGTTATTATAGATAAGGAAAACCGTCCCCGTCAGTCCCTCCCATTTGACTGGAGACAAATTCTTCTCCATCAAACCTAAAAGGACCACCAGGTCACCAATTCGGAAGTACGAAGGTGACGTCCTACTTGAATTCTAGGGTGTTCGGTACGTCACACCGTTTTCTTTTTTTTTTTCCGTAAATCCGGTTTAAAAGAGTTTAGACCAACGTGGAATCCGAATAGTCCTCCGTCCCCAATTGTTATAAGTACGGACCTAAGATGGGTCTATAAAGAGTGAATTAACCAATCGTAATCTGAGTCAGCAGTTGTCACGAGTATTTCGCAGAGATTGATTGCACTCTGGTCCCAACCCTTGGGGACTAAAGTTCGAGAGTCGACTTCGTTTTAGACTTCCACACCCCTACATCGGAGAGAGACACTAATCTACTATTTGTGGGTCTCTCGTTCTTGTCACGAGGGGACAAAACCGGAGAGGAGGGAACCTCAAATTATCTTGTGTCGTGTGTCACCCAAGAGTTGTAAATGTATACTTAAGAACCTACGTATCTGCTTGATTGCCATTGTAAGGAAATTTTTTGGAGTAGGTATGTAGTTGTACTTAGGTGGTGCCCACATGTGTACAAGGGGTAGGACTTGGGAGGAGGGAGGGGCATGGTAGGGAGACCCAGCAGGGTCACGTGGTCGGGGTTCGTAGGACATAGGACGTAGTTTGGACCTGACCGCTAAGCAAAGAATATACTATAATATGTACAAAGTCACGGTAAGAGGGTTTAGTAGGGTGGGAGAGGGAGAGGGTGTCTCAGGTTTTCTGACAAGGTATGTAGACAGAGAAAACGACAGAGTGTATGTCCCAATAGTGATGGTAGAAAGATTTAAGGTATATATACGCAATTATATGGCATAACCACAAAAAGAAAGACCGAATGAAGTGAGACATATTATCCGAGGTCAAAGTAGGTGGAGTAATCTTGACTAAGTTTACATAAGAAAAATTACCGACTCATTATGAGGTAACACATATACATGGTGTCGAAAGAGTAGGTAAGTAGACGACTACCAGTAGATCCAACGCAGGTACAGGACCGATAATATTTGTCAGGACGCTACTTGTAACCCCATGTGCACAGAGAAAGTCAAGACCAAAGGACACACATACGGGTCGTCACCCTAACGACCCAGTATTCCGTCAAGATAAAGGTCAAAAAATTCCTTAGAGGTGTGACAAGAGGTATCACCGACATGGTCAAACGTAAGGGTGGTTGTCACATTCTCACAAGGGAAAAGAGGTGTGGGAGAGGTCGTAACGTTTCAATTTTTTTTCTTTTTCATCGAACGTGAAAGATCTTATAGTTTATTTACCTTATTATCTCTTTTTTTATATTATGTAGTTTTTTTTTTTTTTGGGTGGAGTAGGTGAACTCCGTCACTGATGATAAAATTTGTACGGTGTTACTCTCCGGGAACGTCCCTTCAGACCCGGTCGACCTGGACGGGTGGTGTCAATGTTGAGTCGTGGTAATATTGGTGAATTCTTTACAGACCTACCTTTTTGAAGTGTCTGTTACCTTTCGTCTTTGACAGATCCCATAAGAAAAGAAAGAAAGAAAAAAACCTCCCCCTCCCCACCCCCCTCGTCACAGTTCCGAGACTATTACTTTTGTATCTAATAAACGAAGACATTGGGTGACCCCTCCTAATAGAGTAGTAGACCAAAAGGAAACTCTTCAATCTGTTATCACAGATCGATCAGACTTATGGAGACCTTCCTAGGAGACGGCAATACGGGGCTTTGTGGTAATTCTAGGTCACACAGCCGAGACCCAGACCCGTGAAGTGAGACTATTCCTTCCTTTGATTCTTTTATTACTCTGTCATCTCTCCACTCGTCCTTCTGCTCCAGTTCTCTCCCACTGTTTCCGTAAATCTTATTTTCGAAGGCGACGTCCACAAATACGAAGTACCGGGACAGGAGCCACCTAAGATAAAAAATTTAACTGGACTTTCGTATGTCCTCGTAAAGTCTAAAATTTTCCATCATTTATGTTCTTCCTCCCTAAAACTTAGTTACTAATTCTCTGATCTACCTCAAAGTGTTAATTCACGATTTTTAGGTACTGGTCCTCTAAAGAACGGAGGGAAAGGATAACAAGGAAAGAGAGAGAGGAAAAGAAGGAGGGAAGGAAGGGTATTTGTGACCGGTTTGATTCTCCTTTTGAGTATCGGAAGTGTAGGGGAGTTTCTCCAGGACGCCATCATCCCCTCTAACCTTTCCCGTCAAGACTACTTGCACCTTGCACTCTGTACTGTACCCTTCCTCAACCCTCTCCTCCCCGACACAAGGGTTTTCCCTCCTCTTTCAAGCGTTTACTTGGGCCGCGACCAAGAGTCGGACTTCCTTGCAGATTCCGGGAGGGTAGGTCTAGGAGTGCCCGGGGCATTGGTCGGCCGCCAACGGACCGGAAAGAATTTGCAGACGTCAGTCGAGGTCGTAGGAACTCTGTTCGTTGTCTGTTTCAGACACAGCCAAAATGTCCTCCCAATACTCTCTTTTAACCGTTGGACCGACTTGGTATTTTCCATTAAATTGTCGAGTATATTGACTTTACAGGTTCCGAATACAGACCAAAGTTAGTTCCGTCCTACGTCCCCGAGTTTATCCTGGTAGGCCCCAGAAGGTGGAAGACCAGAGTTGGGGCGAAGGGAGCCTGAGTCGAAGTGACCGTCTGTCCTTGTCGCTGGGGGAATTGAGGCTAGTCGGACCGTGAGTCCTTCTTCTCTCGGAGAGAAAAGATGATCAGAACATCCTTTCTGAAGGGAACCCCGAGTCGACCATTTCTTAGACCGACGTTACACCCTCTGGACCCAAACTAGCGACCGAACCCTTCTAGGGGATCTCTTCCCTTTCCGATGGGTGAGGTCATAAGACCGGACTCCTAAGGTACCTGACATATCAGATACCCCAGCGTTTCTCAACCTGTGTTGACTCGCTGAAAGTGAAAGAGATCCTTTCTGTGAGAGAAATAGGGTCGAACTCAGTCCCGACTAAGAGTTCGATTCTGCCTTCCTTATTACTTCCTATTGAGGTCCCAAAGTCTTCTCCCCTTTGACCCTTTCCACTTATGGACCTAGTTTTAATTCTATTAGTGTCCTTTGATATAGGTTAGAAGACCCTATTTGGTATTACCTTTTCTTGTAATTTCTTACATATATACACATTTTAACTCAATGAAACAACATGTCGTCCCTAACCGTATTGTAACATATAGTAACATATTGTAATATATATGATACGAAGGTATTTTCCTCTTTTTTATTAGTCTTTCTCGTGACCAAACCCTTTTCTTTAGTCTCTCCTTCTTAACCCAAGTCTTCTCCGCCTCCGTCACCAACCTCCGATTACTTACCGTCCACCAATCTTCGCACTCCCACCCCCAAAACACCTCTTCGACCTGAACCTCTGCTCCTCAACCCAGGAAGATGTCGCTGTTCTATCTCTATGGTTTTAATCTCTATTGTTTCCTTGTAAAGTACGTTTCTACCCGAACTATTTACTGTCTTTACCATGCCTGGATTGTCTTCGTCTTTTATAATTCTTCTCCACCGTTCTTATGTGTCTTCTTGATATGTTTTTTCTAGAAGTTCTGGTTCTATTAGTGCTACCACACGAGTGAGTGGATCTCGGTCTGTAGGACCTTACACTTCAGTTCACCCGGAATCTCTCGTAGTGATACTTGTTTCGATCATCTCCACTGTCTTAAGGTCAACTCGATAAAGTTTAGGATTTTCTACTACGACACTTTCACGACGTGAGTTATACGGTCGTTTAAACCTTTTGAGTCGTCACCGGCGTCCTGACCTTTTCCAGGCAAAAGTAAGGTTAAGGTTTCTTTCCGTTACGGTTTCTTACGAGTTTGCTGGTATTTTAACGTGAGTAGAGTGTGCGATCGTATCCTTACGAGTTTTAAGAGGTTCAGTCCGAAGTCGTTATGCACTTGGCACTTGAAGGACTACAAGTTCGACCAAAATCTTTTCCGTCTCCTTGGTCTCTAGTTTAACGGTTGTAAGCGACCTAGTAGCTTTTTCGTTCTCTCAAGGTCTTTTTGTAGATAAAGACGAACTGATACGGTTTCGGAAACTTACACACCTAGTGTTATTTGACACCTCTTAAGACTTTCTCTACCCTTATGGTCTGGTGGACTGGACGGAGAACTCTTTGGATATACGTCCAGTCATTCGTTGTCAATCTTGACCTGTACCTTGTTATCTGACCAAGGTTTATCCTTTTCCTCATGTAGTTCCGACATATAACAGTGGGACGAATAAATTGAATATACGTCTCATGTAGTACTCTTTGCGACCCGACCTTCTTCGTGTTCGACCTTAGTTCTAACGACCCTCTTTATAGTTATTGGAGTCTATACGTCTACTGTAGTGGGAATACCGTCTTTCGTTTCTTCTTGATTTTTCGGAGAACTAGTTTCACTTTCTCCTCTCACTTTTTCAACCGAATTTTAAGTTGTAAGTCTTTTACTTCTAGTACCGTAGACCAGGGTAGTGAAGTACCCTTTATCTACCCCTTTGTCACCTTTGTCACAGTCTGAAATAAAAAACCCCGAGGTTTTAGTGACGTCTACCACTGACGTCGGTACTTTAATTTTCTGCGAATGAGGAACCTTCCTTTCAATACTGGTTGGATCTGTCGTATAAGTTTTCGTCTCTGTAATGAAACGGTTGTTTCCAGGTAGATCAGTTCCGATACCAAAAAGGTCACCAGTACATACCTACACTCTCAACCTGACACGGCATGTCATCCAGGAATAACCAATAGATAAAATATATATAATTACACATCCTAAAAAAAAATGTTCACTATCCTTTGAGTTAAGTTTAATCAAATTATTACCATTTTGTCATACAACTGAGTGCATTGTCCATCCAGGTCCCATCGACTCCAAGGCTACGTAAGTCCGCGAGACCCTAAGTACCTGAACAAAAATGCGAAAATGGAATAAGAAAGGAGACAACCGGGTCTTCGGAAGAGGAATACTTCTGTTTTGTCGACGGTCCTTGTGGTAAGATAGAAAAGGTAGTCCTTCTCGTTAAGAGGATATCTGTCAAAGTCACTTTAAGAGACTTACTCAGACTGAGACCACACCGGGTAATATGCGTGTAAAGATTCAGTCACTCGACAGTACGAGACTACAAATCTCAATTTAGTTGTGGGTAGAGTTCAATGCTGATCTCCGTAGGCTTGGTGATCCGACTCTTACTCCCTGTTTTCCAAGGGACTTCCTCCTGACCCCACGAAAAGGGTTTTCCTCCACCTTACCTATGTCGTTTTTGTTACTGAGAGGTGACTTATTTTGGTTCCCTTCTTACCGTCCCGCCGACCATCAGTGGTCCCAGACTTCTGGGTCTCCAACTTCTACCCTTCACTTACCCGTGTCATACCAAATCTGTACACCGACTTAGTAAACAAAGAAATTTTCTAGTCTTTATATCTTCCTCTTGTCTAAAATCCCCCCACTTCCCTATTCACCTTCATCTTTACGGAGTCTCCGTCCCTAGAATATAAAATTTCTAGAACTAGACACTTTCCTCCGTCTCTGATCGAGATTGGGTATGGGTGGTGAAGACTCGGTCCGTGACACATCCACGACGACGACGACGACGATTCAGTGAAGTCAGCACAGGCTGAGACACGCTGGGGTCTCTGCCGGAGGATGGTCCGGGGAGACAGGGACCCTAAGAGGTCCGTTCTTGTGACCTCACCCAACGGTAAAGGAAGAGGTTACGTACTTTCACTTTTCACTTTCACTTCAGCGAGTCAGCACAGGTTGAAAATCGCTGGGATACGTGACGTCGGATGGTCCGAGGGGGTAGGTACCCTAAAAGGTCCGTTCTCATGACCTCACCCCACGATAACGGAAGAGGCCACATCCACGATCCTCCCGACTTTACCCAGTAAGGGTCGGACACAGGAGTCCTTCGAGTGTCGGACTTTTCCTTCTCTCTTGACACTTACTCGTCTCATACGTCTCTCCCCTGCGGACTACTGAGGTTTCGACTTCTGTCCCTCCCGTGTGGTCACTCTCGGACTACGATCTAGTCTCAGTGGGACGTCCTCTCTTCCTACTCGAGACAGGGTCCCATGACCCCTTCCGAAAAGTGTGTTCTACCAGGGACTAGACCCAAATCACCCTACTTACCCTCAAACGAAGTCCTTCGGTTTACCTCTTTCCTCACGATTCGTTCCCGTTTCTAAAGAATTCTCCGAGTACCCACATATTATTCGTGAGACCCCCACCCCTTCCCGTTCACTGGTTCCCGGACACACTACACGGTCTCCACCCCCGAAACAAACCTCCACCACCCGCCCAGTGTCTCTTTCAAACGTCAGACCCGTTCCATACGAGCTAATCGTAACAGTCTTTTACAGAGACTTCAGTCAGACCCCTTACTCGAAGCACCTCTGTCCGGTCAAGTCTCCTACACGCCGTCACTGTCTCCAATCGTGTTCCTGTCCCTTCCCTCCTGTCTCACCTTCCCAGGGACCCTCGTCCTTAAGTGTCTTGGTCACTACCGTCCTACTCCCTCCTCCCTTGTAGTCTCGAGACTCGCGTCCGCTACCCGACACTAGCGTCCTTTCCTTGGGACCTGTCCTTCTGCGGCCTCCACGTCCACCCCTTACCTATTACCTCCTCTCTCAAGGGGTCTCTCGGTGCCCCTTCCGCCCACCCGCCCGGAGCCTGTGTACGTCTCTGGTTCTGTCCGACTCGTGGCCCACCCTTCCTCCGTACCTCTTACGCCCATTCTCAGGGCTCACAATTACTCCTCCCGTCCGATCAACCTCCCGAAAGTAAAAGAGTCAATTCTTTCTCCCCTGAGTGGACAACCCTCACTCACCCAAAGTCTAAAAGGGACACCCCTTTTTGCCCCTCTCATTTCGTGGTTGGTTAGTGACTCAGTACGGTTGAGGTGGGTGGGCCCCGGGAGGAGAGGAGCGGACGGGAAACGGAGTCGACCCCGGAGTAATTGCTGTGGTCACCACGCGTCCCGCCGTCACCCTCACGAACAGTCTGGAGGGTGGGGTCCTCTACGGAGTTTCGCGGTGGGTGGGGTCGTAGCGTAGGTCCTCGAGGCCCCACTCTGGGCCCGTGTACTCAAACGTCGTGTGAAGTGTGGTCTGAGACTTTACGATGTGGGGTGGGTAGAGGGTGTGTACCAACTCTTACTGACTCAATTACCCTGACTCAGGGCCTCAGACGCTACCCACCCTCTTGACCTCACCTTAGGACACGTCTTTTGTCCACCCTCAGTTCACTGACCCTAAGGCCCTCGTGCCGCAGAGGACTACAATGTAAGTCGGTGTGGTCTCAGTCACTGGTGGCTCTCTGAGTCCTCCAGACATTTTGGACTCGTGTTGACTCCTATTGGTCTGAAAAGACTTTATAGTACCGGTAACAAGATTCCCGTTCCTTACTTTTACTCCCCTTTTTTTGGGGTTTTGTTAATAACTACTACCTTTCTGGGACTTCCGGACTTCCGCAGAAGTTTTCAACGTCGTCAAACAACGTCGTCACGGGAGACGACCACTCTCAGCCTGAACGTCGACATACCGGTGGCGTAGGAACTGAACTGGTGTGGGACCTCAGCCGTCCAATCACTCCGAAGATTCTTTAACAACCAGTTCAATGTTTGCTAGTAATTTAGGTATGTGTGCAGGGAAGTCCATATTCGACTCGAAATTTGAAGTCTGAACCGCTAAACGGTCAATTGACACAAGTTTATTTCTAATTTTTGACAGGTCCTTTTTACCATTCTAGGACTTTTTTCAAAGAAACCTTTTACAAACTATACACATATTACCGGTCGGTGCACCTCTGTTCGATGTCTCAATCTGTAAAAAAGACCTTACTTACTTAAAAGATTTTTCCGAACCATTAAGATACGACAATTATTATTATCACAAACACACACACACGGGTCAACACAGACGGAGACACTGCGACATACGACAGTGGACGGTCCGCGGAGACAAGTAGCCTAAAAGGTCCTTTCTTATAACCTCACCCAACGGTAAAGGATGAGATCCTCTAGAAGGACAGGGTCCTTAGCTTGGCCGCAGAGAACGCAGAGGACGTAACGTCCGTCTAAGAAATGGCGAGTTGTAAATAACCTGTAACCGTGGAACATACGTACTGGAGTCAATTGAAAGTGTTGTCCGGTCTCAAGTGTTGTTCTTGACAATGGTAAGTATGAACACTCCATTGACTCCGTGTCTAATGGAACCCTGGCACCGATGCTGGTGTTTTCGAACCGTCTCTTTAATTTGGATCTTCGTAGTACATCGGAACAATTCCAGTAGGGTTGAAGAAATAACGTACAAGGTCTTTCCGTACTAACACAGTTGTAGTACCCACGAATGACTCACGAGAACACTACCGGGATCCGTCCACTGACCTACGGAGACGAAGGGACACGACTGAGTCCCCGAGCCCCAGAAGGACGGAACACCGACGGGTAATCGACCAAGACCAGTAAAAGGGATGTACAAACCGGTCGATCGTCCTCTCTTTTCTCGTTTCTCCTTCGTGCAGTCGAAGTCACCGTTCTTGATCTGGGAACCAGTGTGTACCTACGGTTCCCACGACCCTTTACGTCAAAGACCGACCGGTCGGTGAAAGATCGTGGTCGAGAAGTGATACCCTACCCCTCGTTCCTGGACGCACCAGTCGACCGGTAGAGACGGGAAGGACATCATTCCCACTGAGTGACTGAGTCCAGTGTGGTAAAGAGCCTCCTACTACCTTTGACTAGGTTCCACTCGTGGTCGAACTATAGTGCTCTGACCACAGACATCGTTATTTAGTAAACACTCCACGAAAAGGACGACTGTCATAAAGACATGGTTAATAGAAGAAAGTAGGAGTGTCAGAAACAATTCCCCCAATTAACGGAGATCAAGGGTCTATCCTTTTGGCTCCGACTCGTCAGTCTACAACACGGGTATAAGGGTGTCGACCCTGAGTCCCAGGCGAGTAATGGTACGGGACTTTTATCAACACCGACGATTCGAATCTACCTTGAACTGGTTCTATAAAGTACAACTCCCCGCTCCTCACCCGCCTAAACACTCGGCTTCGTCCTCTACAAGAGGCACCCGACTTAGTTATAGTGAGTACTTTGCAAAAGGACATAAAAGATGGAAATGGTTTCCAGTGTCTGTTGGTTTTGGTGCCGACTACAAAGCGTTGAATTGTCAGATGTAACGTCCAAAGTAAACGATAACTGTTAAGATACTACAAGAACTCATAATAACTAAAACCCCCTCTCAAATCCTCCCCAGAAGTGCAAGGCGGGTAGACGGGGTAGAGAGGAAACTCAAAATGGTCCCAGAGGCCATTGTTAGATCAGCATTCTTCCCCAAGAGTAATAAAATTAAGAGTGGTTCGATAGGAAGACATGATCAAACTTGTAAATTTCAAAATCAAATGTAAAATGATACTTTTAAAGTTCATATGTTTTCTCTTTTCATTATACATTTGTATGTCTATGAGATGACTACTTTTTATGATCGTAAAAGGTTCATAGAAAGACAATGACTAAAGATCTAATTGAGTTGATACAAGTCTCTTATGTCGACCGAAAGTTAAAAAATGTAAACGATTCCAAAGAAACACCGCACCTTATACTAAACAACACCACTCACAAGGTGCACGCAAACCTTTCTTCTACATAACACGGTAACCCATTTCACAAGGTATCTTTATAGTAAGTCCAGTTCTACCGACCAGTACAACAACAAGAAGACACTCGAACGACCAGAAGACCGATTAACAAGACCGATTAGACAGATTAGAGTCATTAACTAATGACTCTCTTCGCACGACTGTAGAGGTGGACAATGACGCCGAGATAGAAAAGTAAGGAAACTCACAAACGAAGCGTATAAAACTTTAAGACAACAATCCCCGCATGTGTAAATTCTAACGATATAGAAGAACCGTTTAACTCGAGAAACAAAAGTACTTTACAGGGAGAAATAGAGACTTTATCGAGAACGAGACTTAGACGAAACAGACTACTATCATGTCGGTCAGGTCATGTCCTACGAAAAGAGGTAGGAAAATGAACACTGGATAGAGACGAAGATGCAAATTTCACCTAAAGAGCACAAAACAAAAGGTGGGATTAAAAACAAGGAGATAAAATGTAGAAGACAATGCAACGAAAGCCCGAAGCGACTATCGAGTCAACCACTTCTTAGGCGGACGTCACGGCCTCTGCGACCAAACTAAGGACCCAGACCTTCTAGGCGGTCACTTCCCTATCCGATGGGTGAGGTCACAAGAATCCGAAGGGAACACAGAGTCGACCATTTCTTGGACGGGCGTTACGTCCTCTGCACCCAAGCTAGGGACCCAACCCTTCTAGGGGACCTCTTCCCTTGCCGATGGGTGGGGTCATAAGACCGGACCTCTTAAGGTACCTGACATATCAGGTACGTCAACGTTTCTCAGTCTGCACTGAAAGTGAAATCTCACAAACCTATAAATTATAATAACTAATTGAAGATAAACTTAATATTCATAGGTAAAGTTAAAAAGACAACCGAAGAACGGAAATTGCAAAAACTAAAACAAATCAAAAAATCAAAATCTCCACGAAACGACGATTCAGTGAAGTCAGCACAGGCTGAGACACGCTGGGGTATCTGCCGTCGGGTGGTCCGAGGGGGCAGTGACCCTAAGAGGTCCGTTCTTGTGACCTCACCCAACGGTAAAGGAAGAGGTTACCTACTTTCACTTTTCACTTTCACTTCAACGAGTCAGCACAGGCTGAGAAGCGCTGGGGTACCTGACGTCGGATGGTCCGAGGAGGTAGGTACCCTCAGAGGTCCGTTCTCATGAACGGACCTCATCCCACGGTGACACCACGAAATCCTCAATGGTATATTCATTAAATATATATATACTTAATATACATCATATATTAAAATAGTATATATTATATACATGTAAAACAGAGTCAAGTCAAGTCAAGTCAGGAGTCAGCACAGGTTGAGAGACGCTGGGGTACTTAGCGTCGTACGGTCCGGAGGGACAGGTAGTGGTTGAGGGTCTCAAGTGAGTCTGAGCTCAGGTAGCTCAGTCACTACGGTAGGTCGGTAGAGTAGGAGACAGCAGGGGAAGAGGAGGTCGGGGGTTAGGGAGGGTCGTAGTTTCAGAAAAGGTTACTCAGTTGAGAAGCGTACTCCACCGGTTTCATGACCTCGAAGTCGAAATCGTAGTAAGGAAGGTTTCTTTAGGGTCCCGACTAGAGGAAGTCTCACCTGACCAACCTAGAGGAACGTCAGGTTCCCTGAGAGTTCTCAGAAGAGGTGGTGGCGTCAAGTTTTCGTAGTTAAGAAGCCACGAGTCGGGAGAAGTGTCAGGTTGAGAGTGTAGGTATATACTGGTGTCCTTTTTGGTATCGGAACTGATCTACCTGGAATCAGCCGTTTCATTACAGAGACGAAAACTTATACGATAGATCCCACCAGTATTGAAAGGAAGGTTCCTCATTCGCAGAAAATTAAAGTACCGACGTCAGTGGTAGACGTCACTAAAACCTCAGGGGGTTTTATTTCAGACTGTGACAAAGGTGACAAAGGGGTAGATAAACGGTACTTCACTACCCTGACCTAGGGTACTAGAAACAAAAGACTTACAACTCGAAATTCGGTTGAAAAAGTGAGAGGAGAAAGTGAAAGTAGTTCTCCGAAAAATCAAGGAGAAGTGAAAGACGGTATTCCCACCACAGTAGACGTATAGACTCCAATAACTATAAAGAGGGTCGTTGGAACTAAGGTCGAACACGAAGAAGGTCAGGTCGCAAAGAGTACTACATGAGACGTATATTCAATTTATTCGTCCCACTGTTATATGTCGGAACTACATGAGGAAAAGGATAAACCTTGGTCAGACAACAAGGTACAGGTCAAGATTGACAACGAAGGACTGGACGTATGTCTAAAGAGTTCTCCGACCAGTCCACCAGACCATACGGGTAGAGAAAGTCTTAAGAGGTGTCAAATAACACTACGTGTGTCAGTTTCCGAAACTGTATCAGTTCGTCTTTATCTACAAAAAGACCTTGAGAGAACGAAAAGGGTACTAGGTCGCTTACAACCGTTAAACTAGAGACCAAGGAGACGGAAAAGATTTTGGTCGAACTTGTAGTCCTTCAAGTACCAAGTGTATAACGACTTCGGACCGAACTTCTTAAAACTCGTAATGAAATGATCGCACACTCTACTCATGTCAAAACAGATGAATCTCCATTATAAAATGATGAAGTTCATTGTACAACGGTAACAACAACAAGTCAGAGATCCAACACAGGTTGAGACGTTGGGATACTTGACGTCGTGCGGTCGGAAGGAACAGGTAGTGGTTGAGGACCTCGAACGAGTTTGAGTACAGGTACCTCAGCCACTACGGTAGGTTGGTAGAGTAGGAGACAGTAGGGGAAGAGGAGGACAGGAGTTAGAAAGGGTCGTAGTCCCAGAAAAGTTAAGTCAGTCGAGAACCGTAGTCTACCGGTTTCATAATCTCAAAGTCGAAGTCGTAGTCAGGAAGGTTTACTTATAAGTCCTGACTAAAAGAAATCCTACCTGACCAACCTAGAGGAACGTCAGGGTCCCTGAGAGTTCGGAAGGCGGCGTGATGTCGTAGTTAAGAACCCGCGAGTCAAAAGAAAGACCAGATTGAGAGTGTAGGCATGTACTGACGACCTTTTTGATATATCGAAACTGATATAACTGGAAACAACCCTTTCACTGCAGAGACGAAAAATTATGTGACAGATCTAAATAGTATCGAAAAGAAGATTCTTCGTTCACAGAAAAGTAAAACACAGACGTCAGTGACAGGTGTCACTAAAACCTCGGGTTCTTTGATTTTAGACAGTGACAAAGTTCATTGTTCATCCCCTGAATTTCGGGATAACCAGAAATGAAAGGGGAGAGACACAATATCAACAGTTTATATGATGTAGTTGTATGTACCTCTACACTTGGTATGTCAGTACTCGAAACGAAAGTCAACAGTATGCATAAAATACCTCTCTCTTTATCCGAAAATAACCACGTCTATAAATAGTATAGACTCCGAGAAGGAGTAAGGACTTCAAGGCCCAAAAGGAGACTCTCGTAGAAGGAAGACGGACTTCTTTAAGGAAATCGTAAAGAAAATCTTGAGAACTAAAGGGAAGAACTGACCTCTGAGGTACCCCTGGTACTGAACTCGTATGGGAACCCAGTTTTCATGTTCTTTTTGTCCCCACATCTCCCCTGGGACCTTTGAGTGGGGGGTACATCCAACGAAGAAGTTTAAACCTGAGGAAAGAGGAGTTAGTCGGAGAAAAAGAAATGAAAGTTCTTAAGAGTCCATCAACGGATCATAAAGCAGTTCATACAAGTAGCTATAGTCATATTGACGGACAGCCACATTATCAGAGTGAGGTAGAACGGGGTTCAGACCAACTCGAAAGAGAAGTAAAAGATCGAAAAATTCTACTTTTGAATCTATTAACTAAACTCTGAAAAAAAAAAGAAAAGTTGGCATTTGTAAACTTCGATATTTAAAGGGAAATTTATGACGAAATTAACATAGGGTGTTTAAAATTATACTACATAAAGATGTTATAAAGTCAAGTTTCATAAAAGACTCAAAGACACACTAAAGGAGAAACTGGGTACCCTATCAATCTACACGTAATTAAAGATTTGTAATTCTCTCCTAGAGGTACATCTAACAATAACTAAAGATTATTAGAACTACAGTGTCTTGTATAATTCATATTAAAGTTAGGACAATTTATAGAACTCCGAACAAAGTACCGGATCTCAGTAACAGATATTTAACTAATACCCATGAACTTTTCTACAAGACGACAAAACCCCACACTACCAGATATATCAACTGGCGACTTGTTGTACCTTCGATCCCTATGGTTGTGTAAACACGTTAGTTTTTAGACACCTATTGAAATGTCTACCGGGAAGAATGGTGGGTAAGGTGTAAACTCCTAAGGTGATGGACACCTAACATATCCTATTATTATCCAAAAAAGAAAAAAATTATGTTAAAAATTTCCAATGAAAGGTAAATGTCAATAATGTTTTATAACCAACATAAGGGGTACAATATGTTGTGTAGGGACTCGGATAGAATACGGACGATCAAACACGGGGGGTGAAGGGACGGGGATATAACTGGGAAAGGGAGGAGGAAAAACCCTTAGGGGTCAAAAGATATAGCTACTCCGTCAAAGAAAACACAAACGATGAAACGACATTAAAAAAATCTAAGGTGTATATTCGCTATGGTATGTCATCAATAGAAAGAGACAAACTAAATAAAGTGAGTCATATTACGAGAGGTGTAGTTAAGTACAACGACATTTACCGTTTACAAACAAGAAAAAATACCGACTCATCATAAGGTCACACACACACACACGCACACACACACACACACACACACACACACACACACACACACACATTGTACATGACGTCGAAGAAATAGGTAAGTAGAGAACTACCTGTGTTCAACAAAGGTACAGAACCGTTGATATTTATTTCGACGATACTCGTACCCCACCCCCCGTACATAGAAAAGTTTAATCATGGAAATCAAAACCGATATATGGGTCCTCACCTCAACGACCCAATATACCGTCAAGATCAAAGTCAAAAAGCCCCTCGGGAGGTACGACAAAAGGTGTCATCGACGTGGTTAAAACATCATCCATAAATAACCTTTCTTTTTGGTTTTGCACAACAAATTCCCAGTCGACATTTACAATTAATCCGGTTTGCACCAAGACTAGAAACAGAGATGATTAAAGGATAATTGAACAAGATAGTTATTAGTTTTTTCTTCACAATTTTAAAACAACAATAAAAGAATCAAATGGGAAAAGCATAAAAAAATTCTAGACAAAAACCTACAAAAGTGAACATCCTAACATGGAAGAACTCCTAAACTGGTGAAAGAATAACGTCTTATAGAAAACAGAAACTGTCGTTAATAACAGAACTTTAGGTAAAGTAGACTATATTTATATCGGTAAGGTCAAAGAAATCCTAATAAAAGGGTCATGTATAAAAGAGTAGGATCGGAAATTGAAAAAAAAATGAACAATATAAATTTCACCCAAAAGAACTTCTACTGTAAACAACCCAAATAGATCAAACAGTTAAAGACTGAATCTCATAAACTGTTAAATATAAATTACAGTAGTAACTATATGAACCCAAATGCATATTATTAAAAGATGAACAAAAGACAAACAGGGTCACCTAGAGACAAGGACGAAAAATAAAGGATGGGAGAAAACCTAAATAACTCAGAAAAAATATGAGGCAACATGGAGGAGAAAATCAAATAACTGATGTCGAGAAATAATTGAATAAAAGTATCACCAGTAAGATGTCAAGTGTTATAAACGTGGAATAGTGTTGGACAGAAGAGTATAGTGCACAGTGGACATACAAAGATGAAGAAGGAAGGTTGGAGACACAATAGAACCAGTACCTAAAATGGAGATGCAAATAACATTTAGGGTGTCTTCTAACAATAAAAACAAAATTTACTAGTTTACAGAAAAATTTCTTCAATTTTTTAATCTATAGTCATAAAATATAAATTAATATGAAATGTGATTTATAAATGTTGGAAAAGAAATAAGGAAACATGTCTACGTGTAAAGACAGACCATAAAGAAAGTCGAACTTTTTTTGGGTGAAACTAAAGAGAATCATGTTCAGACGACCGTCACTTAAGTGGATCGAAAACAAACGGACTTTATAAAAATAAAAACGAAAGGACTTTATAAAAATAAAAACGAAAAATCCTTGTATAAAAGACCTATAGTTAAGATCTGATTATCGAAACACACACACAGAAAGTCGTGAAATTTCTACAGTAACATAAAAGAAAGTCGAAAATTAACAAAGAGCGCTGGTCAGACACCTCAGAATTTAAGGCAAGAGGATATACATTACACAAAACGAAATAAAATCAGACTGATAGAAATTTTAAAACGGAAACAAAGAAGAAAGGTCGTTAAGCTAGTACTACGTAAAGACACACCAAACATAAATTGAACGAACTCGAAACGAAAAGAACTTAAACACCTATGTATCAAAAGTAGTTCAAACCTTTTTTAAACCGGTAATAAAGAAGTATAAGATAAAGACTTTTTATTTATTCGTTCTTGTCTAATGGAAGTCCCTATTATCTATAACTAACAACTATAGTGTAGAAGGATACGTACTCATCTCGAGTAGTAACGTAAAATAGTTTAGTAGAAAACGTATAGAGTTATCGTAAATTTCAAAAGAAGTATATCTAGAATTTATAAAGTATAAATAATGGTTGATAAAATACAAAAACAATGACACCGACAATGTTTACTCTAGAAATACAAAATTCCTCAATGACGAAAATATATCTTTCTGGTAACTAAAGAGATCATTGGAGCAGGATTTGTGGAATAACAAAGGGTAAGTAAACGAACATAAAAAAAGTCCGTATACATTGTCATAGTTTTTTACTACGAAAGAACTTAAACGTACGACGAAAAAGTATTACGGGACTATAATACTTTTTCATTACACAGAGAAAAAGAACAATGAAAGATAGGAAAAAGATAAAATTTGTAAGAGTAAATTCCTAGAAGAAGTATAATAAGGTAATAGACATTAACCACCTCGTGTCTAAAAGAGTTGACAGAGTAGACAACTGACATAAAGTTCTATCAAGGAAAGAAGTACCTTGATCTGTACAAATGGTACTCGAGCAGAAGTAGTCCAGTTCAAAGGACATCTCGAGAAACTTGAACATAACACGTCAGTAGAGAACCAAGTGTAAACGGAAACGTCTCAAGTAAGGACCTATGAAAAATACAAATAAAAAACTCACATCGAAGGAAATGAATACCAAACCTCTCTAAGACTGATTGTGGATGTGTGCCATGTTAAAACCTTCGAACTAAAGATCTCCAGATGAGAAAGTGGTGGGTGTCACAACCCGTCTACCAGTCGAAGGACGACAAGGAGTCTGGTCACCCGTCTCAAAAGAACAGGAATAAAGTACCTTCCTTGTAGAGAAAGACCTAAAGTCAAAATAAGTTTCTACAGTGAAAGATGAAGAATAGTGGACGGCCGGGCTCCGGATTAGGGTACCGAGAACTTTATGCAGAAGAGACGGTCGAGGACAAAGTTTACAGGGACACCTGTCAAACGAAAATCGAGGACGATTTGAAATACTCAAATTCAAAGATGAAGGAAGGACCATGGACCCTTACAAGGAGCGAATCAAAACTCAAACCGATACTTTACTGTCGTTATTAGTACCGTTGTTATTGTGACGACATAAGACAGGCCCTAAATATACCCGAACCTCGTATTAATTTTTGAAGGGTGTGACCGAGTTAGATACAGCGACTGGCTCTAAAGGACCACCACGAAATTCATTAAGACTGATTACAGGAAAGGACAGTGTCTCTCCCTATGAATAAGAGTTTTATAGAACCAGGGGTACTCCACTTTCTGAGAGTAACAAGGATAAGTGAATATGTGACTCGTCAAAGGGGTGTAGGCGGAAAGAGGAGGAAATATATTTTTGTAATAACTTGTAGAGAAAACACGATTCTGGACTCGCACAATAGTCCTATGCATTTTGAATTGTACTCCAGTGAAGGAACAGTCTGCAGTGAGAGGTACTGTGTCCCAGTCTCCTATGAAAATTCCGTGATACTGTTCATGGTTTTATCTCCATCCACGGAACTTTAAGGTCACTTTACGGATTTCCAAAACACATACTTTGCCTCTACTGAGACACAGACAGAAAAAGAAAATGCATAGGACCCTCATGACTCTTACCCTCTCGTCTGTCGTCTACCGCCCCCTCTCTCGTACAACCCCCGTCCTGGTAACCAAGGACAGGGATTAGTTTGGTAGGTCGACGGGAAACTACGGTGGCTGCACTCCAGGACTGAGTCGTACAGACTTCACAAAGAGTTCATTGACGTATAACCCTACGAAGACAGTCACTAAAACTGTATGCCAAGTCCGAAGGGACCACCGACTCTACCATTTCTTAGAGACACGGTACCTCCTCTGGTGTCAAATCAGGGACCCAACCCTTCTATGGGAACTCTCCCCTTACCGATGGTAGAGGTCATAAAAACGGACCTCTTAAGGTACCTGTAAGGTGTCTGTACCTGACGACCCGTTGTCAGGTATCTCAACATCTCAACCTGTGCTGATTCACTGATTGTGAGTGAAAAATCTTAGTTTTTGACGACCGTATAGACTGGAAGTCACTTAGTAAATTTGGACATAAGGAAGACACGGAGTCACAAGAGTTGACATTGTACTCCAGTAAAGGTCGTAAGATCAGATCACCAATTTTCAACGGATTCTGTCCTGATAAAAACACTACCAACAATAATAGCAAAACCATTATTATGACAATGCATTAGAGTGACGGAAATCTTCGAATCCAACATAAAAAGGACTCTCGTTTCACAGTCATTTGAGTTGACTGTTCGTCTGAACAAAAGGATAGTAGGTCACAACAGTAAACCGAAGGTTTTTACTTCATTACCATGAACTACATTGTCGAAACGGTCGGGCTACTGGACGGAATTGCGTGCCATAGTACTCCATTACTCAGACTCAAAATACTAAACACCTTAGACGGACAACTAAAGGTCAGAGTCGAGTCCCCACACACATCCACCACCCCCGCCCCCCTCCGAGCTCTCACACTTGTCCCTACCAATCATTTGGGTCGACCTCCTGAGGACTCTCCGCGAGTCTCCGGTACCGAGGTTGACAAAAAGTAATTAATAGAAGTTTTGTCGGAGAGTAGGATTTTTTGGGTTAATCCCTCGTTGTGTACCGAAACTTTCGGTACCACCTTCTCGGTGACTACCAAAAGTAAACCCCTTGCACATCACGTCACCTTTTTTACACCTGAGACCTCGGTCGGTCTGATCCAAGTTTGGGACCGAGAGGGTGAGGGGTCGAACTACCGGAGTCCACTCACTGAGGGGTGAGACACGGAGTCACAGGAGTAGACTTTACACCTCTGTCACTGTCGATAGTGCCACGGATAGAGTCGTTCTGTGAAATATCTACTCCCGTCGGCTGTGCGTGTCGGGAATCTCGTCACGGACCTCGTGCGCTTGGAAGGTCCTCGGAATCGATCTTAACAAATGAGGTTCTGTTTCTGAATTAGGTGTCCGGTTCTTTCGACTGCGTTTCCAGTCCAAAACCCCCTTCTGTAAGTCCCCCACCCTCCGGGAAATGTACCGTGACGGACCAGGGGGACGCACCTTTCGGTCGGAACGGACCCCGCGTCCGAGTGGAGACTGGTTGGTTCAACCTCGTTCACCGGAGATCAGTCCGAGACCCCGGACTCGGGCCCTGTCAAAGAGAAGGAGGTAGTCGGGACTACGGTAAAGGAAAAGGCAGAGAGGAGAGGAAACGAAAGGAGGAAAGAGGAAGAGGGGGAGTTCGGACCGGAAGTGGAGGAGTGGGAACGGAACCCGTAAAGAGGTGGATCGCTAACCCTCGTCTAGACTGTCCTCAGGCGTCGGGTGAAAGACTGGGGTATAAGGGTGGAGTAGGTGGGGTTCATCTCGGAAACTCAGGTCATCAGCGGAAGGAGGGGTCTCTACCACCCTGGACGGACTCTTAGTCGGAGGACCTGAGGTGTGTCTCCTGTCCGTCGGACGGTCCTTCCCCACCACTGAATAACCCGAACGAGAAGAAGGTCGAGTTAGAAAAGAGTGCATATGTAGAATGAGCCCCGTCAAAGACCTCGGGTCTGTACGGTTCGACCGAAGTGGAGAATAATTGACCCCGACTCTTCAGTAACACCAAAATTAATTCTCTTGTGTCCGTCTCCTACTCTACCAATCTCTCTTAGTGGCTGAGTGCCTGTACTCAAACTCGTTTAAGACCCTCTATCACTTCCTGTCCCTTCGGACCGCACGACGTCAGGTACTCCGGCCCTTCGTAGTCTGTACTGAACCGTTGATTTGTTGTTCTCTTGTTCCTAACCCCAGTTGACACGCCTTCATACTCTGCGCTCGTTTCGTCTCTCTACTTTCGGTACGAAACTAGAGTGACCTTGTAAACTACAAAACTCTTACAACTTAACAAGAACTGAGGAGTAATAGAGATCCCTCCTTCTCTTACTTTGGTTGGGTGACTCCCGTTTGACTGATTACGAGAGGGCATTACTTAAGAAGAATCGGTGACCAAAGGTACTCCAACTCTTCATTATTCTCTCATTTCCCGTCCCTGGAGAGTCAAAAGTAATATTACTTGTAACACCCGGAAACTTTTTACACTCACAGAGGTGAAGTGTCGGGAAGACACACAGGTGCAAAGGTACGTCTGCCGGCCCCCGTGACACCCGTTTACTACCTCTTCAGACTTCGATCATGGTCACCCCGGTAAGACAATCGAAGGATCCCGACAACATTATTTTATGGTGATGGTCACACCGAATCTTGTTGTCCTTAAATGACGGAGTGTCAAACTGACCAATCTGAAGGTTTGAGTTCCATAGTGGGTCGGTGGTAGGGAGCCTTCGACGGTCCCTTCGCAAAGGAGGTCTGGAGAGAGGATCGAAGACCCCCAAGGACCCGAGGACCCGTACGTAGACGTCAGAAGTGCACCGTACACTTAGAGACACACACACACGAATACGGGTGAACGGGGAAAAGTATTCTTATGGTCTGCACAACCTTGTCCCCGGGTGGGAAGAGGTCATAGTGGAGTAAAATTGACTAATGCCGACGCTTTTGGGATAAAGGTTGATTGCAGTGTAAGACTCCAACACCTTCGACCCTGAAGTTCTATACTCAAACCCCTTCTGTCCAAATTTGGTAGTATCGATACCGACACAACATGTTCGAACTGAGGCGTCACACCTTTAGACGAAACGCGACAGGTAAGGTACCGAACTGTGTGCCACGAGACACTGATGTGCGAACTGTCTTACTGGGTCCACAACGAAGCTGTACACGACCTTTAATCCGGTCTTTGTACCCGTCCCCGGTCGACACACGAACCTCCGGTCCACGACACAGGACTCTCGCTACCCCTCGGGACCTCACAGATGGTTGCCCTCCCACTAGTCTGAGATCCTGCTAGGGAGGTGGCATGACAACTCTTTACCTTACCCCCGTGTCGCTCCGACAACGACAAAAGGTTCGTTCACTATCTCGACCGGAACTTGGAGTGATTATCGTTAACTTTACCTCCCCTTTATCCTGAACTTCCCTGTGGATGTCAAATGCATAGTCCCAAGGATCTCTTCTTCTTGAATCTTATACAAAATACAGTCATTCCCTTAACGGTAAACTCCTGACAACATTCTGTGTTGACGGTAAACTCAAAGACCTCAGTCCGTGAACTTTGAAACTTTGTCTAAGAGAATAAAAGTTCCGTTAGTGGTTCTATTTGACAAACAAATGTGGTTTCATTTCGTTGAACAAGAACTTTGTTTACCATTTCTATAGTATTTAGACTCATATTGTCGACGTCTAAATCTACAATTCATGACCTGTCAATCTTTCAAAAAGGACTTCAATCGTAAATCTGACTTAAAAACCACAGAAAGTACATAACCAAAGGATCAACGACGGCATTATTTGATGGTGTTCGCATCATCGAATTTTTGTTGTGTTTAAATATACTAAAATAACATGAGATTCAGTTTTGGATTGCACCAAGTGCACCGATTGCAGTTCCATAACCGCCCCGACACAAGGAAAGACCTCCGCCCTTTCGAGAAGAGAGGCGAAGGTTTCGGTGGGTGTAAGGAACCGAACACCGGGGAAGGAGATGACAGTTTCGGTCGTACCGTCGTAACGGGACAAAGTTCCCGTCGACCAAGTGTTTGTTAAGGTAACCTTTGGAGTGAAGGGGAAATGGTACATGCGTCTTCATAAGTGTCTAAGACCCCCAATTTTGCACATACAGAAACCCCCACCGTAATTAGACACATGGCATGGATTAAATTTACCGTTGTGTCTGCCACGTTCCAACTTATCACGTTGATAGAATACACCGGGACCCCTTAGTCCCTACCCCGAAGAAAACTTCCTCTACCTCCAAGGGTCCTGGTCAACACGCCCCAGTCGTACTAGGTCGGTATCCGGTTCTCTTCCCCTGTCACGAGGGACGGGAGTCCTTTCCTCAGAACTCCTTGGATCAGAGTCATGACTAGATTTCTAAGAACAACTCCTACTCCCTCGGACAATCCTCCATATGTACCGGAACTCCAACCCCAAAAACCAGGGCACTCCGGTTCTTCTTGTGTTAATGCGTGAAAAGAATCGGGGGTGTATAAGTCCCTTGTGACGGGAAACAGGATAATTATCTGACCCCTCAACGTAGGACACCCCAGTTCCGACCCCACCCCCTCCACGTTACACGGACGGACGTCACTCAGGTGTACACACTTGGTCGAGTCCGACCTCGTTACTCAATGTCTCCCACACTACACTTGACCCCCGAGTCTGACGACAGCACCTTGGTGTTCACCACCTACCTCTCCGTTCGTGAGGGGTCCGAGTAGAAAGTCCGTAAGAGTCTTTACCCCCCTCTGCGGTGCACCGGCTGACTGATAAGACGATTAGGGTCCGTCTACGCCAAACTTGTAATTTTCTTTACCCTGAAATAAAACCCGAGGGTTTCGTCTGCAGGCCCAACATCCTAAATCTCTACTTCCCGGACACCCTCCACTACCGCCCCCTCCTCAGACCGATCAAGACCGTAAATCGACGCATTGTCTCACGACGTCTCAGAACCAGGAACCCTCTACGTAAAGACCCTCCGGTCTTCGTATACATACTTCGGAAAACAGAAGACACGGACCTCAAAATACCTCGACACTGACGGGTCCTCCTTCGTACCGTCGTGGACCCAGAAACCCCCAACTCGAAGGACCCTACCTTCGTGGTCGACTCCCAGCACTGTTAACTGCAATTTGTCTCCTTCCCTTTCTTGACTTCTCGGAGATCCCGAAACCCTAAACCCTGGAGAGGTCGGGAAGGTCAGGGACGACCCCTCCACCCCGGACGAGGTCGTCCCTCCGTAAGAGATACCCAAGGTTAAAGTTTTCGCTCCTCACGTCATCAGGGGTGAAAGGGTCAACAATAGGTGGTAGTTGGTCATGTTTTTATAATCTACCTTTTAAGGTCTTCGTCAAGTACTCAAAATTTAACGTCCGGTAAGACTCGTCGTACTACTTTAAAACACGGTAGGGTGAGGGAGGTCGGAACCTTCACTTAGTAGGGAAACAGGTCGTATAGGACGGGTAACCAGTGAATCGTTGGTCGACCCGGTAGTCTAGGTGACAACGACATAACGAACACAAGTTCCCTCGGAGAAAAATGAATTATTACCGGAGTTTCTTCTTCTCCTCACTCCGACTGTTTAGTCTTTAAGAGAATGACACGAATCAAACACTTTTGAAATGGCATCACAAAATATACATCGTACACACATGCCCCTATTTGCATCAGACATGTCTGTACCGAGCAAAATAACGTGAAGTGACCTAACGTGTATCACGCAAAAAAACAGACAAACAAAAATGTTTAACTTTCAATCACCGTTGGAACGTAGTGCCTTTAGACAGCCGTGGCAAAAAGGTTGTAAACAGAGACATAGTATAAAACCATCAAGAGTGTCATAAAGGTTGAATGAGTAACAATAATATAAACAGGACCACTAGACACTAGTGACCAGAAACTACTGTGATAACATTTAACATAACCTCATGGCGTTTGATGTGGGTCTCTTCTATCGTGTGAAACAAAAGTAACTACATTCGAAGCAAAAGCTACAACACAACTAATGACGATATGTCGTTTCACTAAGTTAATGTACACATATACATAGGAAAAAAGGACAAGAAAAGGTAACACCAAATAGTATCCTATAACTTTTATCAAGAGATACGATATGTCATCCCAGAACAACGAATGGGCAACATATATATTGCCATATATATATATATTCGAATATAGACAATTGGGGTCGAAGAGTGAGGTAGGGAGGAGGTTGGGAGAGGGCGAATCGGTGGTGGTCAAACAAGAGACACTAAGGCAAAGACAGAGTGTCTATTTCAAGTAAACACAGTATAAAATCTAAGGCATACATTCAACATAGTATACCATAAACAGAAAGAGAAAGACGGAATGAAGTGAATGATACTAGTAGAGGTCAACATAGACACAACGACGTTTTCCGTAATCAGTAAGAAAAAATACCGACTCATCATAAGATAACATACCAGAAGGGACGACCGAGTCACCATTTCTTAGGTGGACGGTCACGTCCTCTACGCCCAAACTAGGGACTTAGCCCTTCTAGGGGACCTCTTCCTTTACCGTTGGGTGAGGTATAAGAACGGACTCTTTAGAACACCTGTCTCCTCGGACCACCCAATGTTAGGTCCTCCAACGTTTTCTCAATCCGTACTGAACCGTTGATTTGGTCATAAGGGGACACATATACCCGGTTTGGAAATAGGTAAGTAGACAGCCACCCGTAATCCAAGAAGGACACAGAAGCGACAACATTTATTACGACGATACTTGTATCGCCATGCACATAGAAAAACTTAATATCAAAACAGACCTATACACAGGTCCTCATCCTAAAGACCCAGTATATCATTGATATAAAAATCAAAGGACTCTTTGGAGGTATAACCAAAGGTGTCACCGATATGGTTACATGTAAGGGTGGTTGTCACATCCTCCCAAGGGAAGAGAGGTGTGGGAGAGGTCGAAAATAATAAACATCTGAAAAATTACTACCGGTGAGACTGACGATACTCGACCATGGAACACGAAAACTAAACGTAAAGATATCATTAATAACCACAACTCGTAGAAGAGGACACGGACAACCGGTAAACATATAGAAGAAATCTCTTCATTCCGTCGTTTGAGTTAACTATTTACACACACAAGACTGACGAAGTGGCTGGTCGGGAAGTGGGCTCCGGAGGGACAAGGAACTCTGTGTTGTTACAACTTTAATCAGGTTAACTATTAGGCTATTACCAAAGGACCACCGAGTCAACCATTTCTTGAACGAGTGGTTACGTCCTCTGTGTTCACTGGGTCCAAGTTGGGGAGTCAGCCCTTCTAGGGGACCTCTTCCTTTACCGTCGGGTGAGGTCATAAGAACGGACCTCTTAGGGTACCTATCGTCTCGGACCCCCTAACGTCTCTCAACCTATACTGACTCACTGATTGTAGGTATTACCGAAGATTGTCAAATCCACTTTCCTTCTCATAATATAGGGAGTGAAATTTAGTCTTCGATCTTTTGTAATTCGAATCACTCCCTCCGTGTAACTTCTCGTTGTTATTCGACTTTCGATCCGAAGGACGTGATTTGTCGGTACAACACTCATGTTTCCCCTTTAAAGGCCTTCCTTAAATTTTTAGTGATGAGGTCATTTGTGTACTTTTTATTCCTTCACTTTGTCGGAATAACGACTATGTCTCCTTCAAAAGTACCAGTCCTACCTTCTAGTTTGGTCGGTGTTGAAAGACAATTCGGTTTCGAATTCCATGGTCGAGAGAAGTTAAGATACTTCCGACTCTCTCCATTCTTTCGACATCTTCGTTACAAACTTAGATCGTCTCCAACCAAGTACTCCAACTTCCTGTCTTCCGTAGTGGTATTGTTGTTTCACGTTTCACTTCGTCGTTTGTGACTAAATTTTCGACGTCGTCCAATAGGTCTCCTAGACCGATTCTAGTGATGTGATGTGTTGTCTACAAAGTCACATCCGTTTCATCGGAAGACAACCTTCTTCTACGGTAGAGCCTGCAAGTATCGACCTCACCTCTTCAGTCACGGACCGAAATTTGGTAGTTTCCTGTTAGATTGAGAGAGCAATCCCCGATTATGTGACCACCGAACTTCAACTTCGGTTACGAGTAACTGGTAAAGACTTTTAGAACACACGTACGATTCAGCGAAGTCAGTACAGACTGAGAAACACTGGGAGACCTGACATCGCACGGTCCGAAGAGACAGGAACCCTAAGGTTCGTTCTTGTCATCTCACCCAACGGTACGGGAGGAGGTCGCCTAGAAGGACTACGTCCCTAGTTTGAACGTAGACTTCTACACTGACTTAACGATGTTAGAGTACTATTTATAATTTGTCTACTCAACGTTCCTTTCATTAAAGGACTCTACCTCACAAAGGACTACTTCTACGACACTTCTAACAACTTTACTGTGTTTCCTAAATCTTATAATTATACTGTATTTGAATCGACTATTTCGTTAAACTCCCAAACTCTCCTAACTGAAGTCAAAACTTTCGTCAAGTAAACACCCAAGTCAAGTCAAGTCAAGTCAGTGAGTCAGTACAGGCTGAGAGACGCTGGGGTACTTAACGTTGTGCGGTCCGAAGGGACAGGTAGTGGTTGAGGACCTCAAGTGGGTTTGAGTACAGGTAGCTCAACCACTACGGTAGGTCGGTAGAGTAGGAGACAACGGGTGAAGAGGAGGACGGGAGTTAGGGAGGGTCGTAGTCTCAGAAAAGGTTACTCAGTTGAGAAGTATATTCCACAGGTTTTATAACCTTAAAAGTCGAAATCGTAGTCAGGAAGGTTTCTTGTGGGTCCTGACTAGAGGAAATCTTACCTGACCAACCTAGAGGAACGTCAGGTTCCCTGAGAGTTCTCAGAAGAGGTTGTGGTGTCAAGTTTTCGTAGTTAAGAAGTCACGAGTCGAAAGAAGTGTCAGGTTGAGAGTGTAGGTATGTACTGGTGACCTTTTTGTTATCGGAACTGATCTACCTGGAAACAACCGTTTCATTACAGAGACGAAAACTTATACGATAGATCCCACCAGTATTGAAAGGAAGGTTCCTCATTCGCAGAAAATTAAATTGCCGACGTTAGTGGTAGATGTCACTAAAACCTCGGGTTTTTTCACCCATTTATGATAGTTTATCGTAACATACGATGTCTCTTTAGTAAGTACTTTCTTTCTCAGTCAGTCACTCCGTTTGAAATTGTAACAGAATAAAATTCTTTAACGATCTCAGTGGGGTCTGAAGTCGTTGGTGGTGGGACTAGTCAGTCGTCGGTAAGTGTCCCTCCGTCCTGGAAAGTAGACGTTTTCTAATGATGAATGACTTTATATACAACATATTCATATGCACAAGGGTATAGTCCTAGAAGTAAGTTTTGTGTAGGGGACCTTTTCTTGGTTGACAAGAAGAGTAATACTGTCTCTCTATACCTGTTACCTAGGTTACTGTCGTCAAAGAGTGAAGGCAGTAAGGTCGACCAAGACCCTCGTCGTTGAATGTGGTCCATGAACCGTCTCCAAGGGCCCTCGTAGAACAAAATCGGCACGGGAAAAGGAAGTCTCAACAGATCACAACGGACACAGACATTAAGTAAGAAAGTCAACACACGACACTCTCTACGTCTCTTTGCTTCAACACCGGTCAGAGAAGGAAATTCCTTGCCTGGTCTCTGGTCGCACCGAGAGCCCTTCGTCTGTGAGACAATAACATGAGATAATGTGCTACTCTACCGAACACGGATCCAGGGTTGGAATCGTTCTGACTGACCTTTAAGAGAGTCCCAAGTCTCTCTCCTTCCCTGACGACTCCTGTACTCACCAACCCCCCCTTTTTTCTGAAAACTCTAGTCGATAGCTTTCCAACCACCAAATCAGCGAGTCAACACAGGTTGAGAAACACTGGGGTACCTGACATCTGACGGTCCGAGGAGACAGGTACCCTAAAAGGTCCGTTCTTATGACCTCTCCCAACGGTAAAGGAAGAAGTCCCTAATTTTCTAACCAAGACACCTTTCCTCCCCGACCTCGTGAAATTTACCGTATCTCTCCCTCGTAGTCCCTACACACACACACACTTTTTTATACGTTCAGAGGGTGGAGGAGCAAGGAGCGAGTGGGTCAGAGGAAGGTATTTCTGTCTCAAATATAATTTTTTTGTAAACTATTTACGTCTACATGGGTGTAGGTACCGACCTACCGACTGGGCACAAGATTCTTGTCTTCAGACTTTACACCTACACAAGTGACTACAGAGACTTCGAATCATACTCCGGTGAGAAATATTAGTGGTTTAGGACTGTTGAGAAGTGCGTGGTAGACCCCCCGGTACCAGATCGGTGTCCCACGTCTTTTAAACTCTCCGGGTTCTATGAACATTCTTTAGTCAGTGGGGACGTAGAGGGGGACTGAGGTCCTTAGGTGTTTTTAGGGTTGTCCTGGACCCGAGGGTGTCTCGGACCCTATATGGACCCTATATGAATCCTATACTCCAGGACCCCCCTGTGGGTCGACTGCCCCCCGATGTGATTCACCTTTTCTCCACCCGAGAAAACCTCGGCTCCCGCCTCCGTCCCGATGGGGAGAGAGGTCCGGTCACACATTTCCCCACCGTGTGTCCCCTGAGTGTCTTCGTCGGGAGTCGCGCCCGTGACCGCCTCGTCCCGAAAGTCCGACGACCCTGTTTTTGTCTCGAGGGTTTCTGTCTGAGGTCCAGAAGGGTCTACCTAAAGGATTGGTCTCCTCCTGAGGGCGCAACTTTCCGATACATCCTTCCTAAGGCTAAAAGCAAGGGGATGACACTTTAGTTAATTTTTGTCCTACCTATGTTTGGCTAAAACATTGGAGGAGGTGGAGGACCGAAGGAAGGAAGAACCCCTACCCGGTCGGGTCGGACCCCTCTCCGTCTTCAGAGTACCGGACTTTTAAGACACCGTCATATTTATTACCACTGGATAACGAGGTCGAGAGGAGTCCCCTGGACTCCGGCCTCCGCTTTTACAGAGGACCTTTTACCTGTCTACTTCCTTCGGGGGTAGCCTCCCACTGACCCCAGATTGGGAAGGTCCGGACCCCGGTCAAGGGTCGGAGACGATGGGTTTCCAAGTCTTGACCAGATTGACCCCTTTATTCCGTCGGACAAAATCTTCTGTTAAACAAAGGGTGTCTTGTTAAGTTTAACCGAGCACTAGGAATATAGAGGAACCAGACACGTTTGGTTTAGTTCTTAAAAATAAGGAAGAAACTAGATGTTTATTAGGATTGTCTATTGACAATGACTCATGTACGGTCCGTGGATTAATTCACGGAAAGAATTTAATTGAGATTAAGAATGTTGTGGTGACTTTCAATACATCATAAAAGGATTAAATGTTTATTCCTTTTATTACTCTGAGTTTATCCAATTCATTGGACGGGTGTTAGTGTCTCGATCATTCATCGTTCACACACACACACGTGTGTGTGAGTCAGCACAGACTGAGGAGCGCTACGGTGCCTGATATCAGGGGATCCATAAAGACAGGTGCCCTAAAGAGTCCGTTCTTATGACCTCACCCAACAGTAAATAAGGAGACCCCCTAGAAGGGTTGGGTCTCTAACTTGGGTGTAGAGAAGGTAGAGGACGTAACCTTCCGCCTAAGAAGTGGTGAATCATTCGCCGTTTTGGTCGTAGGTTTAGATCCGGACAAAAGACGAAAGTTGATTCAGTTTATTTTTATTAAGAGTAAATGACTTGTAAATGACACACGGTCTATGAACTGTATATAATAGACTTTAAGAATATGACTTGAGACACTCCTTCCGACGAGGATATCGAGGCAAAACATCTACTTTTTCAGTAGTAATTCCTCTATCGGATTCCAGGGTCTACAACCAGACCACTTTGGTACAGCACTGGGGTGTAGAACCCCAAGAGACTTCGGTCTTAAGAAAGACTCGTACGGTACATTGAAGTCCTTCGTCTACCCGAGAACAGAGACCTACGAGACCCTCGTCCCTCCCTGGGTCGTCCAGGAGACGTCCCCGACTCCAACTTGACCAAACACGTGTCTCGTTGAAGACGGTTGTGTTCACGAAGAGTCGTCGTACATTACAAAGGATCCTGGGGAAAGGATGAACCGACTCCGCGAAATCTGTAGAACTCCCTGTGACAAGTCTTGTAGAATTTACCAAGGTGTCTGAAGAAACAGTCCTTCACGACGAAGTACGGTGTCTTGACGGGTGTAAAGGGGGTCACGTCTCTTAAGCAATCTTGACTTCTGAGTGAAGTCTCAGACCGTCGGAGACCCAGGATAAAAATGTGGGTCACGTGTTAGTACACTTACCCACAGGTACCGAATATATAGGGAGGACTGAAAGGTCCGTCCAGACTACAGGAAAATTCTTTGACAGAAGAGACTCGGGAACCCGAGAAAAGATTCCGTGTCGAAGAGGGGTCTTGTAGAACTCCTCAGAACTACAGGACTGGACGTAGAAGGGAAGGGAGTGAAAGGGGACAGAGGGGAATTGGACTGGACATCAGGTCTTTGTTATCGTTATCATTATGTTAGGTACAACCCGACCGTAACCTTGATTGGTTGTGTAAGAGGGTGTCCCGAGAATGATCGGGTTCTTCCTGTTCTTCATACTTGTATCCAAAGGTCTCCTCTTTAAATTCTAGGACAATCACTAGTTTCGTCAAGATCCTTCGTTCGCAGAGGACTTAGGACGACAGAGACAGAGAGAACGGGGTCTGAGATAAGGTTCCACCTTGACCCTTCATTGTTAACACTGGGTTCTCTAACGAGATCGAACTTTACAAAGGAAGTTCCCCAAAGAATTTAACAAGACTTTCGAGTCGGACTTGCAACTTTTATAGGGTATTTCCACTTCGAACATGGATCCTGGTAGGTAAAGTATTCATATAAGGGACTTTGGTCCTAATAGTATATTAAACTCGATAGTGTCGATATAGTCACTGATCGGTAAGTAAATAAGTTGTTTGTGACTAAAAGAACGTCCACAGTCCACGGCGGTTCATCATGTCTAAGTCACCCCTTGTTATGTCTGTGTCAAGACTCAAGTCTCACGGAGACCCCTCAGTCCATTAACTTGTCGTTGAATGTCATTTCAATGGACCACACCCTTGTCTCTCCTCCCTTCGGACCAGTTAGGTTTACAAACCCTACCAAAGGGACTCTTTGACTACAAATTTGATTCTAGACTTCTCACTATCTTCGACCGACCCACCCCTCCTCCACTCCTCCTGACGTTTACACGACCGGTACTCGTACTTGGAGTGTCGGGAGGTTCAATTTCCTTGAGGTAACGGGTTCTGGGTCTACGACGGAGATTTTAGGTAGTGGGTACGCGTCTCCGACGTGAAGGGTGTCCGTGAAGGCCAGTCCCTGGCGAGTGCCGTCCCCACAATTCCGTCGGAGAAGGAGCCTCTGGTCCTGAGAAGACTACCGTGAAACGGAACTCCTACGGGGGTCTCGGAGCAGTTTGAGGGAATCTGACGACCACCGGGCTCCACGAAGGTGGGGGGTGGGAAGGAGGGGTGAGAAAAGGTGAACCCAAGTCTGAGTGTCGTCACGAGAAATAGGTGGGGGAGGAGGTTGACGGGCGGAACGTTCACCCACTATAACGTGTCCCTCCCACTCTTCGGACTCCCCTCCACTCGGTTCTTCGTTCTTCTTTAGTTCCCGTCTCCTGGGTCCTGTCTCGGAAACGTTCCGACCAAAAGAGTCATCCTCCTCCTTTTCAGTGTACGTTCCTCGATCGTCAAATAATGACAATATTAATTATTGTCAAATAATGAATAATAATACTTGTTCCTAACAAGCTCTGCTCTTTAGACAAGGAAGGAAATTTTTAAGGGTTTACCGTCACCGATTTAGTGACGTCTACCACTAACGTCGGTACTTTAATTTTCTACGAATGAGGAACCTTCCTTTTCAATACTGGTTGGATCTATCGTATAAGTTTTCGTCTCTGTAATGAAACGGTTATTTCCAGGCAGATCAGTTCCGATACCAAAAAGGACACCAGTACATACCTACACTCTCAACCTGACACTTCTTTCGACTCGTGACTTCTTAACTACCAAAACTTGACACCACAACCTCTTCTGAGAACTCTCAGGGAACCTGCCGTTCCTCTAGGTTGGTCAGGTAGGATTTCTAGTCAGGACCCACAAGAAACCTTCTTGACTACGATTTCGACTTTGAGGTTATAAAACAGGTGGAGTACGCTTCTCAACTGAGTAACCTTCTCTGGGACTACGACCCTCCTTAACCCCCGTCCTCCTCTTCCCCCGTTGTCTCCTACTCTACCGACCTACCGTAGTGGCTGAACTACCTGTACTCAAACTCACTTGAGACCCTCAACCACTACCTGTCCCTCCGGACCACACGACGTTAAGTACCCCAGCGTTTCTCAACCTGTGTTGACTCGCTGACTTGACTTATCATAGAATAAAGTCCTGTCGTAAGGTATCCCACGACTCCATCCTCCCTGTAAAAAGTGTTCCGGTGGAATGTAAGATGAATATTCCTGAAAAGGCCCTTGTGAATTGATATACCATAGTCTTTGTTCGTCGGGAGGGCTCAGAGTGGAACCCCGCGGGTCGGGTCCGGAATCTAAACCGGTCAGATCGGACCCACTCGGGAAGGACCCCTCCACTGTCTGGGAAGGTCAGTCGTCGGGGCCGAGTCACAGGAGGGTCGACGAGCCCCTCTTGTAGGACGAGACTGATGGCACTCAGTGGGTCGTCTAGCACAAGAGTAACGGTAATTATTTAACTAAAAGACCAAAATAAAATTTTTGTTTACTTCTTATAATCGTAGTTCCCTCCAGTAGTTTGTCCCCTTCGTCATGTTTCTTCGTTGTACACCCACTCTGCACCTGCCTCTCCTCCCACCTAGACTCGAAAATCCACCGGCAGCCGTTGGGTCAGTCCTAAAGTCGTCCCGGAAAGTATAGGTAAGAAATGGACACACTGAGGACCCCTAATCCATCCTCATGGGTGTGTGACATTGAAATTTTTCTCCCCTTTTTTACTGGGACGACCACTAACAAATCCATTCATAAAATCCTGTTTCTTTTCCTTCATGTATAAATTGTCGGACACCTCATATTTACTTGGAACAATGGGAATATTCCACAAGTTCTACTTTTAAAATTTACCCAGGTTCCTTTCCAGTCTATTTAAGGACCTATAATCTCTCTTGTCAACACTTCTAGTCGGATCCTTCTGGTTCAGTGATGTACGGGTGTCTTCGTAAGGACCACGGGGAGCGTGTCGCAGACACGAGACCCGAAGGGTTCAAGGACTTTGGTGTTTCACGAGAAATGTGACATAGAAACGGTGTGAGTGAAGGAACTCCAAGGGAACGACGAGTGAAGATTCTGATGGAGTAGAAGGTCTAGGTTAAGTTTACCTGGCAGAGGATCCTTCGGCGGGGTCGAGAAGGTTCCGTTCCGACTAGGGAGAAGGTGGTCTCCTTGTGGAGACGTCATGTGACATTAACGAACGGGCCGACCTGTCTCCAACATATATAAAGTACGTCTGAATCGCGTCTCGGACCGGGTGTCAGGGGTACGTCTCTCACGTACAGCTTACTTACTTACTTACTCAACCTAGTTGGTTACCAAACTGGTGTATGTCGTAAATACTATAAGAGTTACCATAGGATCTTCGAAATGAAGATTATAGTCTGTTATGAGAAGAAAGTCCTGTATACGAATAAACAGAGTTGATTATATATACAATCAGAGGTTTAGTCGGTAGAGACATCAATGTTACTTTATCGGTTCTCCGAACAACTCTAAAATCATAGAAATTGAATTTACACAGAGAACCTGTTCACTCGACCGAGGGGTCTTTAGACCAGATCTTTATAACGGTTACGTGTAAGGTCACTGAACCTCTACAATCTTTTTGTCTGTATAGTGGAAAGTCCGACTTTAGTGACCCTTGACGTAAAATTTCAACCCAAAGGAAGGTCTATGAATCCAACACTTACTGTGTGTCAGACACCTTTGAAATACTCTAGTGGTTCTTCGACTCCAGACTTTGAAAGTTCTTCACAAATTGATGTCTAGTTGGTTTATATTGTAAACGTACAATTTTTTTTTTTTTTTTCTTGGGTCGTTCGTTTTCAGTTCACCAGTTTTACGGTAGGTTCAGTTTGGTTGTGCTTCCCGGGCGGGTCCGAGTTTATACCTCCAAGACTTCCACTACTTAATACCCGTCTCCGTGGAACCTGTTGTTTCCTTTTAGATTCTCACTCCTCTGTAGAACGAGCCAGTTAATTTGTTGGGTACTCCTTCTTGGGACCGTCAGTTCTCGGAACCCAAGGTTAGGGTTAAAATTGGGGGTATGTTTTAATAGACTTAAATTGAAAGACATTTTAAAGACGTAAACACACACACACATCGACGAAGACAGTACAGGTTAAGAAACGCTGGGATACTCGATGTCGGGTGGTCCGAGGAGACAGGTACCCTAAGAGGTCCGTTCTTATGACCTTACCCAACGGTATGGGAGAAGACCTCCTAGAAGGTCTGGGTCCCTGACTTGGGCACAGAGAACATAGAGAACGTAACCGTCCGACCCAAGAAATGATGATCACGGTGGACCCTCCGGGTTTTAAAGTCATGAGTTAATTTTTTATTTGTAGACATAGTAGACAATTTAATATCCATTTATGTTTCACGAAACTCCCTGGTGTACGTCCACAAGTAAGTAAGTTGTTTTTCAACAACCTGTTGATAATACAAATCCCTGTGGACCGTCTGGAAACTCTACATCGTCCGTTCTACCTCTGAAGGGACGGGAGTCACCTGAATATCGGACTCTTCCTGTCCGGTTCTATTCACTAGTATCATTATCGACTACTCCGAAACGACCCCCTTAAGATCGCCCAAAACGATCTTCATACCAGGTCTCGGTCCTTCGCGAGTCTCTGTCACTATGAATTCGACCACGAGTCTTAACTCCAAAATCCCTCTTCCTACAATACTCTTCTCCCCTCCCGAGGTTCACCGATTTCTAAGGTCTTGACGACCTCGTGTCCCTCTCTCTTTCTTAACATTTTCTTCCAAACTCTCCATCCGTTCCCGATCTTCCATCTCTCCTCCTCAGTTCCTACTGACGATCCACAGAACGGCTCCTTTACTCTATCAAATAGAACGGTAAGTAATTCTATCCCTGTAGTCCCCCGTCTCCTCCAGACTCCTTCCGTGTCCTAGTCAAATTAAAACCTGTACAACTCGAACTTCACGGACACTGTAAAGGTCCGTCTCTAGGTCATCCGTCGACCTCTACACCCATGGTACACACTTTCTTTCGATCGACCTCTACTACTCAAACCTTAGCAATGTATGACTCATGTATTTTAACGGGTCTTTCTCTTATATCTCATTTCTCTTATATCTCGTTTCCTATCCAGACTCAGGACTCATTGTCGTTATACATTCTTTACCCATCTTGTTACTTTATAGTGGAGTGTCACCAGTCTTACCAGTAGTAGTTTTGTTTGTTTGTTTTTTCGGGGTTGTTTATTATTTACGACCTCTCCCACACCTCTCTTCCCTTGGGAGGATATGATAACCACCCTTACATTAAACCATCTCGATGATACCTCTTGTCCTACCACCAAAGAATCGAAGGAATATTTTCATTTTGATCTTGGTGGTATACTGGCTCGTTAGGGTGAGGATCCGTATAGGGGTCTGTTTTGGTATTAAGTTTTTCTATCTACATGGGGTTACACGTGACGTTGTGACAAATATTATTGGCCTGTACCTGAGTTGGATTGACAGGTACTTGTATCCTTACCTATTTTTGTACCATGTGTATATGTGGTCCTATAATGAGTCGGTATTTTTTACTGTAAACGTTTGCCTACTTGGATCTCTAACGGTATAACTCACTTCATTCAGACTGTGTCTGTCTACCGATAGTATACTATTGTGAATATACATCTCAGAATTTTTTTATACCATTTTCCCTTGAATAAATGTTTTGTCTTCATCTTAGTTTCTACATCTTTTGTTTGAATGTCAATGGTCCCCTATTCTCTCCTCTCCCTATTTAACTTTCTAACCCTAACTGTATGTGTGTGATGATATTTCAGTTATTGATTATTCTTGGATGACATATCCTCTCCTTTGAGATGAGTCATGAGACATTACCGGATGTACCCTTTTCTTAGAAATTTTTCTCATGTAGATCCATGGTCAAGTGAAACGACATGTGGACTTTGCTTGTGTAATATTTAGTTGATACGGAGGTTGTTAAAAAAAAAAAAACTTTCTCTCTCTTATACCATCTTTATCGCAACACACTGAAGGATACAGTCCATTATTTTCCGTAACGTCGAAGTCTTTTTTTTTTTCTATGTCCTTCTTCTACTTCGTGATGTTTCAATACTTCTTTCGGTCTTATAACACAGTTTTGTCTTCCGTTCTCTTTCCACACAACCCACACCAGTTAAACGTGAATCGCGGGAAATGGAAGACAACAAACAGAAAGAGCTGCCAATTTCTGATGAAAAGGTTCTAAGAGAACGTTGGTCTCCAGACCTACGTTTAATCAAAGGTCGTTATCTAAATAAGATCTTCTAAATCTTGACTCTGTCTCCGACATGTCAGGACTACGAGAACTGACTAAAGACAACTTAAACACCTTTAAAAGACGTCGTCACAAGGTCACAGATCAACGATCGAAGTACGAATCAGTCAAGAGAACCACCACCATCGTCGAAGGATTGTGGACCTGACATCCGTGTCTTCACATCACACAAGACTAAGAGATGGAAGGATTAAAACCGTTTCCATGGCAGAGGGGACCGTCCGGTCAACACTACCGTAAGAACCTCCAGACTCGTATGGGTTTCGAGAAGGTCGTAAAATAATTTGTGGATTAAAGATATGATTAGGAAAAGACTACAACCCTTTCTAACTTCCGTCCTCCTCTTTCCCTGCTGTCTCCTACTCTACCAACCTACCATATTGACTGAGTTACCTGTACTTAAACTCGTTCGAGGTCTTCAACCTGTCCCTTCGGACCGCACGAAGTCAGATACCCTAACGTTTCTCAGCCTGTGTTGACTTACTGACCTGACTTGACTTAGGAAAAAACGAATTGTAGAGATCTGACCAAAGAAAATAAGGAAAACTTGGAAACGTCGTACTTTCCTGATAAAGACCCTCCTTAGGACACACAAACAAAAAAGGGTGTAGTGGTTCATTATTTGAGTTAAGTTAAGACTGTGACAAGTGTGTTACTAGCATAATAATTAGAGTGTCCGATTCCCGAGTCACGATACTCTGACAGAGGGGAAGTCTCTAGTCAGAGTTCAGGTCCAAGAGTGGACCCGATGACTTATGACGACATTTAACGTCCAAGGGTGTTAGGAACAGAACCCAAATTAATTAAACAACCCCACCGAGTGTCTTGAGTCTTTTTATAAAATGAATCCAAATATTCAAACAACATTCTCTTACACTGAATCCTTGTTGGTCTATGTCCTTTGCGTTTCCGTTTAATTCACTCTTCCCCACGTCTTGAAGGTGCGGGAGAGACTCGTACGGTGTCAGGGGCTTAGGGGTGTCCGCTTCAGAGGTACACGAGTGGTTGGTCTTCGACAGTCTTTACCAAGAAACTCCAGAAACACCTCCAACGTAATGGGTCTGTGCTAACTAGTTTAGTACTGGTAACCGGTGAACTCTAACTAAGTCGGAGAATTGAGGGGAACCTCTGGCTCCCACCCTGACTTTAAAGGTGGGACGTCAGTGTCCGAACCAAGGGTAGGAAGGACGAGAGGTTTTCAATGGAGCAGTGGTATTTGAGTCTACACGTACTTTCCTCAAACAACATTGACAGTTCTGTGGAAATAACGAGAATAGCGAATCTTCTAAGGTCCCCAAAATCCTCGAGACAAGGTCTTTGTCCCTGTTTCTGGTTTATATATAAATAATATTTAGTGTTATAGTGTCTAGAAGTAAATAAAAGATATTTCCTAGATAATTCGGGGAGTTCAAAAATAAATTAGGTACTCGTTTCCCTTCGGGTACTTATCAAAATTGTCTTCTAACTGTTCTCGTATGGACGTGTCAAACCTTTGTAGTAAGTCAGAACCCTAACTCCCCCTTCTATGGTCCCGATCTTTCTCCCATAGGTAATCCCTAACAACCAACCATAATGTCCGTTTGGTACTACCCCGGATTTGATCCCACTACCGTCATCTCTACCACTCCTTCTCCTACCCATGTTCTCTTAAAATTCTTATACCTTACTTCTTAATACGGAGTTTGTAACTAAACAAGAACAACAAATCAACGATTCAGTGTAGGTTAAGAAAGTGTTAAGGTACCTGACATCGGGTGGTACGAGGGGACAGGTACCCAAAAGGGTCCGTTCCCATGACCCTACCCGACGGTAAAAGGAAGGGGTTCCTTATAGGTTTGGGGTCCTAGTTTGGGTGTAGAAGACGTGACCGTCCACCCAAGAAATGGTGCCTCAGTGGTCCCTACGTGCGTTTGTAACCAATCGGTGTCAATTTTTAACTTCTGAACCCAGTGGCACTATAAAAGACTCTTCAAGACATTTCTTTTCACGATATCTGATTCGTAAACACAGGGGGATTATAAGTGTACAACTTTCGATAAGGAGTTACACTACCATAAATCTTCCCCCGGTAACCCTCCACTAACCCAGTACTCCCATCCCGGGAGTACGTACCCTAGTCACGGGAATGTTCTCTAGGGTCTCTCGAAGGAGGGGTGAAGGTGGTTCTCTACTTTATCACTCTTCCACTGGTAGATACTTGGTTCTTCACCCGAGAGTAGTCTGTGACTTAGAGGTATGAAACTAGGACTTGAAGAGTCTTGACATTCCTCGGTTACAAACAGTAAATTCGGTGGTTCAGATCCCATAAGACAAGATCGTCGGGTTTATCTGACTGTTCCTTTTTTTTTTAGTATAACAACTGTATACATGAAATTCTTTTATTGACGACACGATAAATAACGGGAAGAGGTGTTTTATTCCTTTTTAAATATCTTATAAGGTATAAATGGAAGATCACTGTTGTCTCGTATTAATTTTTTATTAAGTGTACCCCGTTTTCAGAATTTATCCTAATTTCGCATGTATCGGTTAGACTAGTGTACCTGGTGTCGGAACAGATTGAGTTCCTTTGATTCGGTACGACACACCCCGGTGGATTCTGTCTACCCAGTACCACCTCTCCGGACTGTCTTACACCAGGTGACCTCTTCGCTTACCGTTTGGTGAAGTCATAAGAACGGAACTCTTGGGGTACTTGTCATACTTTTCCGTTTTACTATCTTATGACTTTCTCCTTGAGGGGTCCAGGAATCCACGGGTTATACGATGACCTTTAGTCACCTCTTTATTGAGGTCTTTCTTACTTCCCTACCTCGGTTTCGTTTTTGTTATGGGTCAACACCTACACTGACCACTATCTTCATTCCAGGTTACGACATTTCTCGTTATAACGTATCCTTGGACCTTACAATCCAGGTACTTAGTTCCGTTTAACCTTCACCAGTTTGTCCTCTACCGTTCTCACTTATAACTGTAAGATCGTTAGTCACTTGATTTTACCTGACCTTACCCACTTAAATTGAGTCTACTGGCAATATAGATGATGACGCCCGTCCTTAGGGAATCTTCTTTACCTCATCGGTAGTACCAGTTGTTCTCAGGCTTTACGTCATGAACCTACGTTAGAGTTTTTGTTGTCTTACTAGAGACAAGCAAAGGTTCCTTTTGGTAAGTTATAGTGTCATTAGGTTCAGTTACGGGGTTGGTCATTGTGACTTCTTCGACTTCAACTTACCAAGATACTTATGGATGTTCTGGAAAATCTTGATTGTGGGGGGTTTTTACAGGAAAAGTTATATACCCTGACCTTACGTTTTCATCCTTCAGTTCTTTGTGGACCTCATTGTCCGTTTGAACCGGAACCTCATGTCTTACTTCGTCCCGTTTCCGATTATCTCAAAATGGTTCTCTTGTGTGACCAGTATCGTTTGTGGGAGAAGGTTGTTGTGTTCTCTTCTGAGATGTGTACCTGTAGTGCTCTACCAGTTGTCGCTTTAGTCTGACTAATATAAGAAACGTCGGTTTCTACCTCTTCGAGGTATGTCAGTTGTTTTTGTTCTGGCCCTCGACTGACACCGAGTCTAGTACTTGAGGAATAATGGTTTAAGTCTGAGTTTAACTTCTTTCATCCCTTTTGACGATCTGGTAAGTCCACACTGGATATAGTTTAGGAAATACTAATATGTCACCTTAACTCTTTATCTAAATTCCCTGATCTAGACTATCTGTCTCACGGACTACTTGACACCTACCTTCAAGCACTGTAACAACTCCTCTGTCCCTAGTTCTGGTAGGGGTACCTTTTCTTTACGTTTTTTCGTTTTACCGACAGACCCCTCCGGAATGTTTATCGACACTTTTCTTCTCTTCGTTTTTCCTTTCCTCTTTTCCTTTCTATATTCGTAGACTTACGTCTCAAGGTTTCTTATCGTTCCTCTCTATTCTTTCGGAAGGAGTCACTAGTTACGTTTCTTTATCTCCTTTTTTATCTTACCCTTTCTGATCTCTAGAGAAGTTCTTTTAATCTCTATGGTTCCCTTGTAAATTACGTTTATTCCCAAGTTATTTCCTGTCTTTACCATACCTGGATTGTCTTCGTTTTCTAATTCTTCTCCACCGTTCTTATGTGTCTTCTTGACATGTTTTTCCTAGAAGTACTGGGTCTATTAGTGCTACCATACTAGTGAGTGGATCTCAGTCTGTAGGACCTTTCACTTCAGTTCACCCGGAATCCTTCGTAGTGATATTTGTTTCGATCACCTCCACTACCTTAAGGTCATCTCGATAAAGTTTCACGATGTGAGTTATACGGTCGTTTAAACCTTTTGAGTCGTCACCGGTGTCCTGACCTTTTCCAGTCAAAAGTAAGGTTAGGGTTTCTCTCCGTTACGGTTTCTTACGAGTTTGATGGTGTGTTAACGTGAGTAGAGTGTACGATCATTTCATTACGAGTTTTAAGAGGTTCGGTCCGAAGTCGTTATACACTTGGCACTTTAAGGTCTACAAGTTCGACCTAAATCTTTTCCGTCTCCTTGGTCTCTAGTTTAACGGTTGTAGGAGACCTAGTACCTTTTTCGTTCTCTCAAGGTCTTTTTGTAGATAAAGACGAAATAACTGATACGGTTTCGGAAACTGACACACCTAGTGTTATTTGACACCTGTTAAGACTCTCTCTACCCTTATGGTCTGGTGGACTAGACGGAGAACTCTTTGGATATACGTCCACTCCTTCGTTGTTAATCTTGACCTGTACCTTGTTGTCTGACCAAGGTTTATCCTTTTCCTCATACAGTTCCGACATATAACAGTGGGACAAATAAATTGAAGAAACGTCTCATGTAGTACTCTTTGCGACCCGACCTTCTTCGTGTTCGACCTTAGTTCTAACGACCCTCTTTATAGTCACTGGAGTCTATACGTCTACTGTGGTGGGAATACCGTCTTTCACTTCTCCTTGATTTTTCGGAGAACTACTCTCACTTTTCAACCGAATTTCGAGTTGTAAGTCTTTAGATTCTAGTATCGTAGACCAGGGCAGTGAAGGACCCTTTATCTACCCCTTTGTCACCTTTGTCACAGTCTGAAAAAACCCCTCGAGGTTTTATTGACGTCTACAACTGATGTCGGTACTTTAATTTTCTTCGAATGAGGAACCTTTCTTTCTATACTGGTTGGATCTATCGTATAATTTTTCGTCTCTATAATGAAACGGTTGTTTCCAGGCAGATCAGTTCCGATACCAAAAAGGTCATCAGTACATACCTACACTCTCAACCAGACACTTCTTTCGACTCACGGCTTCTTAACTACAAAAACTCGACACCACAACCTCTTCTGAGAACTCTCAGGGAACCTGATGTTCCTCTAGGTTGGTCAGGTAAGATTTCCTCTAGTCAGGACCCACAAGAAACCTTCCTGACTACGACTTCGACTTTGAGGTTATGAAGCCGGTGGAGTACCCTTCTCAACTGAGTAACCTTTTCTGAGACTACGACCCTCCCTAACCCCCGACCTCCTCTTCCCCTGCTGGCTCCTACTCTACCGACCTACCGTAGTGGTTGAGTTACGTGTACTCAGACCCACTTAAGACACTCAACCACTACCTGTCCCTCCGGACCGTACGACACCTAGTACTCCAACGGTTCCCAGTCTGTACTGACTCACTGACTTGACTTGACTCGACTTGACAAGATATAGAACTTAGTTCTAAGACCGAGGAGAGATGTCAATTCTAAAAGTCATTCGTTCTCTTTCCTAAAACACTTCTAAGTGTTGATAAATCTTTCGAGAATAAATAAGAAAGTCTTATTGTTAAATTCCAGGACACTTTTGGAGTCTCCTTTTACGTAAGGAAATTCTTCAATAAACGAATTCAGTGTTTACACAAACAATACCCTTTCAGTTATATGAATTAAACATTCACTAGAGTCATTGACATAAATAATTAAATGGTGAGTTACATAATATGATCTGTCTTTCGTGGACTGACGAATCAGATTAAAAGAGAGACTTTCCACGAACTTTAATTTCATACGGAGTCGGTTAAGACTAGATTTATGTGTTATTTCGAAACAAGAAGACATTCACCATCCTATAAATCGTGAACCACTAACCAAACTATCTGACCTGTGTTTTATTAGAAGTCCTTACTACGGTTCCAGTACTCCCATCTCGGGAACCTATTGGTCATCCCCTTCTTCTACAAACCACTGTGTCCCCAGTGTCCTCCTCCTCTCGTTTAAAAAGTCCTTCTGTCCCACAAACTGAGACCTGCACCTTTGCCTCCACGGACATCCTCTTTGATTGTCTCGACTCGTTGTCCGTTTACCTCCATACACATACCTTGAGTTCTATCTCTAGATCTTTAAAATCAAACTTCGGTTCACGTGGACTGAGTATATCTCGGTAAGAGTCGATTCACACCCTGGGAACATTAAACTGGGTCCTTTCCAGTTTATCAAGAATGATTAAATTACGAAAGGAGTAACTCTTGTTTTTTCAAACTAAAACTTTCTTTTAGTCATAGGTGACACCACTTATGACGGGAAATCATTAAATCCTATTTTGGTCGGTACCGTAACTACAACCCGTACTGCCCGGGAGGTTAAACGGGAGCAGTCCCAGGTCTTGTATTGTCCATGAGTCATTAATAAACGACTTATTTGTTTACCAATTTATAGGGGTAAGTGGTATTGGACAGGAGTTTATACAGGAATAGTAGGTTACTTTGACCTTCACGTTTCCGATCTTTACGAAGAAAAAATTACTTTCCTAGCAGGGTGTATGAAGACCCTCCCCGTTAGTCGTTGTTGGTACCCAGTATGTTAAGGGGTAGTCTTATTAAAAACCTTTTTCCTTGTTCCTACCCCTTTCACCCTCCCTAACCTTCCTCTTCCCTTAGTACCCCCAGTCCTACGAAGGAAGAGTAGAAAAGGCCCCCGACTAGACCAGACCTCCGGACTCCGGGAGGTGGGTCCTGTGAGAATTTCCATGGTTCTACAGGAAGGAAGGCAGGAAAGTGATGAACAAAAGTTTACACGATTGCGTGGAGGTGGATGGGGGTCCTTATAGTTGTCTCAGACTTCCGGGTGGAGGGGTGAGGTGATTAGAAGTGTCGTAACTAGAAACGGTGATTTATCGTTGAACTGACTTCACTGAATCGTCGTCGTCGTCGTTGAACTTTTCGGTTCCTTGTTACACAGAGGGGGTTGTCATTAAGACTCGGGAGGACCCTCTGATTTCAACGTCACGACCCCAAACATTCTCCATGGCGTAAAGACGTCCCTTCCCTTTCACCTCTACGTCGCCACCACCCCTTTCTTCTCGGAAACAAAGTCGGTGTTTCTATAATTGTTTCCGTTCCGGGAGTGGGGCAACCTCCCTTTCCTCAATCTTCGAACCCACCCTTCGGACGGGGGTAGGAAGTGAGACTAAAACCGGAGACGAATAACACCAAGTCGAAGAAGAGAGGAATTCAGTGAAAACCGAAGACAGAACCACTCGTCGTTGAGTCTTTCGTATTTGGACAGGGACCTTGTAGTAGGAAATCTCCTACTTTACCTTATAAAGACCTTATTGTAAAGAGACGTACAGACATGTGGCGGGGTCTTCGTCGTTAAGACGTTCTCCCCTCACCTTTGACCCCGGTGTTGGATATAATACCTCGGAAGGTTTTACGAGGAGGGACTTTGTTCATCTCTTAATTGTGTCTGTATGACCCCTCCTTCCCCCTCCGGACCTACAGTCCAATCGGAGAACATCTCTGAACAGGAGTCGGTGGACGCAAGGAGTCAATTGTTTTTGGATCATTCATAAACGTGACGTGTGACTCCCAATTCAAATCGACTGTTCCATCGGTACCTTATGGTCGGTCGGGTAGAGGACTAACAGGAAACAAGGTTCTCGAGATAGTAGGGAGGAACTTGTTATCGATCTTTTTTTTTAGAGATGGTCCAAAGGAGGACGGTCGGAGGTTTTAGGATCGCTTAAGTAATGGACTCAAGTTTAATAGGAGAACGTTTTGTCTGGGGTCTCTGAACACGACCAGAGTGAAGTCGACCACAAATAACGTTTCGTTGGACTGAATTAAAAGTGTCCACTCACTTACGACCACCACTTTTAGTGAGTGAGGTTCTTACCGGTGTCTTCGTCCCAGATATCAATGGACTTCTCACGAGAAGAAAGTCTTCGACGGCTCCTCAGCCCCCAACAATCTCCGTGGGGGAGACTCGAGTGGGCGACAAACCCCTCTACTCTGAAATAAACGATTGTGCATCGACCCTCACACTGAACCAAAAGGACAAAGGTAAGACCCGAGACCAAGAACTAAAACGAAACACTTCAAGAGGTCCCTGTCCACGTAGGGTAGACGACTGTAGGCAACCGAGGCTCCACTGTGTCAGAGTACTTCTGCCGAGGATAAAGTTACACACAGAAGGCGACAAAACTAAGACACATAAAGAGGAAGAGTCAAAAGAAAGAGAGGTGTCCAGGGGTACCTGGGTTTTGTCAGATGAACTGTAAGAGGACGAAAGGTAGGAGGTGGACATAAGATAGTCAGACCGTATGTCATTGATGAACTAAGTAGAAAGTTAAGTGACCTGATATTTGTCCTCGGTCCCTTTCGGTTGTTGAGGTAAAAGGTAACCTTTTACGGGTCCTCGACCAATTGTTCTCCTTACAAGCGTCCTTTCCTTTAATTGTCAAACTACTCTAAAGTCTCACACACGATCCCTCCGAGTTGGTTGTCTTCGGAGAATGGACTTCGGCACTTAGAGAAGATATGGTTCCCTCCTTGACTTTGCGTTCAGGAGTCAACATGGAGTCGAAGGGGTACTCTGAATTAAGTAAGAGAATTTTCTATCGTCAAAGTGATCCAATCCTGTAAAACAAAGACTTCACCCTCCTTATTCCATACGATCTTTAATGTAGTAGTAACCGTGGTAACAACATATATACAAAACTTTTTACCGGAAAGAGGAATCAAGGACCCTGTATTAGAGATTTAAAAAACCTTAAAGGGATCCTTATCTTCATAAAGACAATGAGTACTACTTAAGGAGTCTGGTAATTTAAATGTGATTGTTCCACCGAGTCCTACTTCCGACCGCTACGGTCCTTCTGATTACTACACTAATCTCTCATCCCGAAACTCGTGTCCATCTCTTATGTTACAAAAAGGTCCATCAATATCTGGACATTCTACAAGAGAAAAGTGGTTTCTCAGACTCAGGTATTTAAGGAAGAGTAGTAACTCCTCGTGGGGTCCTACATTCGTGTGGATTTTAATTCTTGTGTTACGATATATGTCTTTCTTTAATACGGGTCCCATTGTCCGTAAAATGTCTTGAACGTATCCTTATAAGGTCCTAACTTTGTTGGATCACCCTTCTCTTGTTCACTTCAATATTTGGTCGAAGGACTTTTGGTATAAATTTACTCCAGGAACACGTAATGAGTCTAGTTTCTTAGTCATAAGGGTTAGACATTCCCCAAGATTATTTAGTCGCTCTTTTCTGAGTGTAGGGATGTTTTTTACCGTCCCGCGTATTCCTTCGTTTAAAATTCTCCGTCGTGTTTTACCGGTCATATGGACCTTTATACACGTTGCAAAGACCTCTACTTTTTTACGGTCAATTTTTATTACTCTATAGTAAACAAACGGATTTTCTAACCGTTTCTAGTTTTTCTGAAAGTCGTGGATCCTAACCTTTTCACTTTAGAGAATAATTGTACAATCTACATATTTACTGTGTCGGAAAGAACACCCTTTATGTCGTAATACATAGTTTTACCGTGTACCCGTAAAGAAAAATGATTAAGGTAAAGGTCTTTAAATATTATACAACCATTAGTCTGTTCATATATCTATGTGTATATGTGTGTGAGTGTGTGTGTATATATATGTACCTCCGTTATATACATAATCATCTCTCAAATTTGTCTAATACCATATAAGGGGTGTACGTCTTATTATATGTTGGTAATTTTTAGTTCTACAACTAGGTACAATAAACACCGATGTCGTGTAACAACTATTCTTTTGTTCACGTGCTCAATTTTTTTTTGTATCGTATAAGGGTAAAATTGACACACTTACGTGTTTATGATCGTTGATAAGATAAGTACTCCCCCTTAATGTCCAGTAAAAGTGAAGAAATAACAAACTTACATAAAATCAAAAAAAGGATGTCTTCAAAATCCAAGTGCCTTTTTAACTCTCCTTCCACGTCTCTAAAGAATATATGGAGAAGGGAGTGTCGTAAGTATCGGAGGGGGTAATAGTTGTAGGGGGCGGTTCCGTCTTGTAAACAATATCAACCATTTGGACATAACTAAATAGAATTAGTGGGTTTCAGATATCAAATAGAATCCTAAATGAGGACTACATGCAAGATACGTAAACCTGTTTGCATATTACTGCATAGATGGTAACACCACATGTCTCATAAGAGTGACAGAATCTTCGGAAGCCACCAGGAGTGTCTCTACTTGTTTCGGGAGACGAATAGGGAGAGGTGGTGAGAGTGGTCGGTGACCGTTGGTGACTAGAAAATGACAAAGGTTCCAAAACGGAAAAGGTCCTTCAGTGTATCAATCTTAGTGTCTCATACCTCGTGAAAGTCCAACTGAAGAAAGGGAACAATTATACGTGAATGTAAAGGAGGTAGAGAAAAGTACTGTACTTGTGAGTAAAGAAAAATCCCGACTTATTATAAGGTGACAGACCTATATAGTGTCACACAAATAGGTAAGTGGGCGACTTCCTATAGAAGAATCTACGGAGGTTCAAAACCGTCAATGCTCACTTAAATCAAAGACATTTGTAGACAAACTGAAAGGTCCACCGAGTTTATCATCTCTTAGGTGGACATTACGTCCTCTGGACCCAGACTAGGGACGTAATCCTTCTAGGGGACCTCCTCCTTTACCGTTAGGTGAGGTCATAAGAACGGACCCTTTAGGGTACCTGTTTCTTCGACTCGATCGGGCCCCGATGTCAGGTTTACCAACGTTTCTCACACTAACGACTTAGTACATCATTCTCATACAAATCAAAATGTTCTTTGACGATTTGACAGGAGGTTTCAATGACATGCTAAAACGTTACTTACTCGCGAGGGTAACAAGGTGTTTCTACACCTCGTTGTATAGGGAACCCCCCGTTGTCCTCAAGAGTAAACAGTGGTCACAAACCAACAGTAATAAGGTCTAAAATCCAACAAGATTATCCACACGCCAACATAAAGTAACGACAGAATTAAACATAAAAAGACGACTATATACTACACCTCGGAGAAAAGGTATACGACAAACGGTAAACATATAGAAGTGACCACCCCACAGACAAATTCAAAAACCAGGTGAAAAATTAATTCAACAACTTATCCAAGGAGAGATATGGATTAAAAACTCCTCAAAAATAACACTCACCCGCAACCTAAAACAATTTACGAACAAAACGTGGATAACTATATTAGTATATTAAAAAGAAGGAATCGGATAACTACACGAACTAAAAACTGTCAGTTTGGTCTAAACGCATGGACCCAATTTAGGGTGAACCAACACCACATATTAAGAAGAATAGACAAAAAGTTAAACTAAACAATTACAAAGTAACTCCTGAAAACGTAGATTCAAACACTCTCTATAACAAGACATCAAAAGAATATTACACAAACAGACCAAAATAATAATCCCATTACGGCAGGAGAAACTGACTTAATCCTTCATAAGAGGACGAAGACAGGAGGCTTTCTCCAACATCTCTTAAATCCAAGGAATTTACAAACCATCTTAAGTGGTCACTTGGAAGGCCCCGGACCACGAAAGACCACATCTTCAGTAATTAATAATACGTTAAAGAAATCCAAATAAGTCAAACGGATAAAACAGAACACATTCAAAACCCTCTAACATAGAAAGTTCCTTAACTAAGTCAAGTAGATTCGATAGTTTAAATCCCCGTATCTCATCAAATTTTATAACGTAATAATAAGAAAGTCACAGTCACCCTACACATTACTAGAAGGGAGAAAGTAAAGTGCATGATTATTAAACGTAAGAGAAAAAAAGGAGTCAATCTGACCGATCTCGAAGTCAAGTCAAGTCAACGAGTCAGCACAGGCTGAGAAACGCTGGGGTACTTAACGTCGTACGGTCCGGAGGGACAGGTAGTGGTTGAGGGCCTCAAGTGAGTCTGAGTGCAGGTAGCTCAGGTACTACGGTAGGTCGGTAGAGTAGGAGTCAGCAGGGGAAGAGGAGGGCGTGGGTTAGGGAGGGTCGTAGTCTCAGAAACGGTTACTCAGTCGAGAAGCGTACTCCACCGGTTTCATGACCTCAAAGTCGAAATCGTAGTAAGGAAGGTTTCTTTAGAGTCCAAACTAGAGGAAGTCTTACCTGACCAACCTAGAGGAATGTTAGATTCCCTGAGAGTTCTCAGAAGAGGTTGTGGTGTCAAGTTTTGGTAGTTAAGAAGCCAAGAGTCGGAAGAAGTGTCAGGTTGAGAGCTAAGGTATGTATTGGTGTCCTTTTTGGTATCGGAACTGATCTGTCTGGAAACAACCGTTTCATTACAGAGACGAAAACTGATACGATAGATCCAACCAGTATTGAAAAGAAGGTTCCTCATTCGCAGAAAATTAAAGTACCGACGTCAGTGGTAGACGTCACTAAAACCTCGGGGGGGTTTATTTCAGACTGTGACAAAGGTGACAAAGGGGTAGATAAAGGGTACTTTACTACCCTAGTCTACGGTACTATAAGCAAAAGACTTACAACTCGAAATTCGGTTGAAAAAGTGAGAGGAGAAAGTGAAAGTAGTTCTCCGAAAAATCAAGGAGAAGTGAAAGACGGTATTCCCACCACAGTAGACGTATAGACTCCAATAACTATAAAGAGGGCCGTTAGAACTAAGGTCGAACATAAAGAAGGTCAGGTCGCAAAGAGTACTACAAGAGACGTTTCTTCAATTTATTCGTCTCACTGTTGTATGTCGGAACTGCATGAGTAAAAGGATAAACCTTGGTAAGACAACAAGGTACAGGTCAAGATTAACAACGAAGGACTGGACGTATGTCTAAAGAGTTCTCCGTCTAGTCCACCAGACCAAAAAGGTAGAGAAAGTGTTAAAAGGTGTCAAATAACACTAGGTGTGTCAGTTACCGAAACCGTATCAGTTCTTTCGTCTTTATCTACAAAAAGACCTTGAGAGAACGAAAAAGGTACTAGGTCACCTACAACCGTTAAACTAGAGACCAAGGAGACGGAAAAGATTTTGGTCGAACTTGTAGTCCCTCAAGTACCAAGTGTATAACGACTTCGGACCGAACCTCTTAAAACTCGTAATGAAATGATCGTACACTCTACTCACGTTAACACGCCATCAAACTCGTAAGAAACCGTAACGGAAAGAAACTCTAACCTTACTTTTGACTGGAAAAGGTCAGGACACCGGTGACGACTCAAAAGGTTTAAACGACCATATAACTCACGTCGTGAAAGTGCCGTAGTAGAAAGTCCTAAACTTTGTCGAGTTGACCTTAAGGTAGTGGAGGTGATCGAAACAAACATCACTACGAAAGATTCCGGGTGAACTGAAGCGTAAGGTTCTACAGACCGACCTCTAATCACTAGTTTAGTAGTACTAATAGAACCAGTACTTCTAGAAAAAACATGTCAAGAAGACACATAAGAACGGTGGAGAAGAATTATAGAAGACGAAGACAATCCAGGTATTGTAAAGACAGGAAATAGTTCGGGCAGAAACGCACTTTACAAGGGAACCATAGAGATTAAAAGAACTTCTCTAGAGATCCGAAAGGGTAAGACAAGAAACGGAGATAAAGAGACGTGACTAGCGACTTCTTCCGAAAGAATAGAGAAGAACGATAAGAAACCTTGAGACGTAAGTCTACGAATATAGAAAGGAAAAGAGGAAACGTAAAGTGGAGAGAAGAAAAGTATCGATAAACATTCCGGAGGGGTCTGTCAGTAAAACGAAAAAACATAAAGAAAAGGTACCCCTACCAGAACTAGGGACAGAGGACATGTTACAGTGTTTGGAGTAAGGTATCAAGTAGTCCGTGAGATAGATAGTCTAGATCCGGGAATTTAGATAACGAAAAATAAAAACAGGTTTCTTGATCGAAAACTAAAACAACTAAAAGAGGACAAAAGTTAAAGCAACTAAAGACAAGATTAGGAATAACAAAAAGAAAAGAAAAAAAGGTGAATGAAACCTAAATTAAGCGAGAAGTAAAAGATCAAAGGATTTCACCCGCGTCCTCCCGGATCTCCTCGATAAGGTGTAAGTTCCAGTCCTCCCCGTCGTCACTCCTCTATGGGGAGCAGGTTCAATTCCTCGTCACCGACGCGAAACGACCTCGTCGGCACTTCTCTATGGGGTGCAGGTTCCATTCTCTTTACGTTCGTTCTGCCATCCACAACGTTCTCCCGTAGTCTCCCGTCTGTGTGACTTTGTTATTAGTGTCTCTTGATCAGTTAGATTGGTGTGATCCTGGTGTCGGAACAGATTGAGTTACTTTGGTTCGGTACGGATGCCCCGTTGGGTTCTGTCCTCTCAGTACCACCTCTCCAGACTGTCTTACACCAGGTGACCTCTTCCCTTACCGTTCGGTGAAGTCATAAGAACGGAACTCTTGGGGTACTTGTCATACTTTTCCGTTTCATTATCCTATGACTTTCTCGTTGAGGGGTCCAGTCATCCACGGGTTATACGATGACCTCTAGTCACGTCTTTACTGAGGTCTTTCTTACTTCCCTACCTCGGTTTCTTTTTTGTTAGGAGTCAACACCTACACTGACCACTATCTTCTTTCCAGACTCCGACATTTCTCGTTATAACGTATCCTTGGACCTTACAGTCCAGGTACTTAGTTCCGTTTAACCTTCACCAGTTTGTCCTCTACCGTTCTCACTTGTAGCTGTAAGATCCTTAGTCACTTGATTTTACCTGACCTACCCACTTAAATTAAGTCTACTGGTAATATAGATGATGACACCCGTCCTTAGGGAATCTTCTTTACCTCATCGATACTACCAGTTGTTTTCTCAGACTTTACGTCATGAACCTACGTTAGAGTTTTTGCTGTCTTACTAGAGACAAGCAAAGGTTCCGTCTGGTAAGTTATAGTGTCAATAGGTTCAGATACGGGGTTGGTCATTGTGACTTCTTCGACTTCAACTTACCAAGATACTTATGGATGTTCTGGTAAATCTTGATTGTGGGTTTTTTCTACAGGAAAAGTTATATCCCCTGACCTTACGTTTTCATCCTTCAATTCTTTGTGGACCTTATTGTCCGTTTAAACCGGAACCTTACGTCTTACTTCGTCCCTTTTCCGATTATCTCAAAACGGTTCTCTTGCGTGACCAGTATCGTTTGTGGGAGAAGGTTGTTGTGTTCTCTTCTGAGATGTGTACCTGTAGTGCTCTACCAGTTGTCGCTTTAGTCTGACTAATATAAGAAACGTCGGTTTCTACCTCTTTGAGACATGTCAGTCGTTTTTGTTCTGGTCCTCGACTGACACCGAGTCCAGTACTTGTGGAATATCGGTTTAAGTCTGAATTTAACTTCTGTCATCCCTTTTGGTGATCTGGTAAGTCCATACTGGATATAGTTTAGGGAATACTAATAAGTCACCTTCACTCTTTATCTAAATTCCCTGATATAGACTATCTATCTCACGGACTACTTGATACCTTACTCCAAACACTGTAACATGTCCTCTGTCCCTAGTTCTGGTAGGGGTACCTTTTCTCTATGTTTTTTCGTTTTACCGACGGACCCCTCCGGAATGTTTATTGACACTTTTCTTCTCTTCGTTTTTCGTTTCCTCTTTTCCTTTCTATATTCGTAGACTTACGTCTCAAGGTTTCTTATCGTTCTTCTCTATTCTTTCGGAAGGAGTCACTAGTTACGTTTCTTTATCTCCTTTTGTTATCTTACCCTTTCTGATCTCTAGAGAAGTTCTTTTAATCTCTATGGTTCCCTTGTAAATTACGTTTATCCCCGAGTTATTTCCTGTCTTTACAATACCTGGATTGTCTTCGTTTTCTAATTCTTCTCCACCGTTCTTATGTGTCTTTTTGACACGTTTTTTCTAGAAGTGCTGGTTCTATTAGTATTACCACACTGGTGAGTGGATCTCGGTCTGTAGGACCTTACACTTCAGTTCACCCGGAATCTTTCGTAGTGATGCTTGTTTCGATCACCTCCACTACCTTAAGGTCACCTCGATAAAGTTTAGGACTTTCTACTACGACACCTTCACGACGAGAGTTATACCGTCGTTTAAACCTTTTGAGTCGTCACCGGTGTCCTGACCTTTTCCAGTCAAAAGTAAGGTTAGGGTTTCTTTCCGTTAAGGTTTCTTACGAGTTTTATGGCGTGTTAACGTGAGTAGAGTGTACGATCATTTCATTACGAGTTTTAAGAGGTTCGGTCCGAAGTCGTTATGTACTTGACACTTAAAGGTCTACAAGTTCGACCAAAATCTTTTCCGTCTCCTTGGTCTCTAGTTTAACGGTTGTAGGAGACCTAGTACCTTTTTTGTTCTCTCAAAGTCTTTTTGTAGCTAAAGACGAAAGAACTGATACGGTTTCGGAAACTGACACACCTAGTGTTATTTGACACCTTTTAACACTTTCTCTACCCTTATGGTCTGGTGGACTGACCGGAGAACTCTTTGGACATACGTCCAGTCCTTCGTTGTCAATCTTGACCTGCACCTTGTTGTCTGACCAAGGTTTATCCTTTTCCTCATGCAGTTTCGACATATAACAGTGGGACGAACAAAATGAAGATATGTCTCATGTAGTACTCTTTGAGACCCGACCTCTTTCGTGTTCGACCTTAGTCCTAACGACCCTCTTTATAGTTATTGGAGTCTATACGTCTACTGTGGTGGGAATACCGTCTTTCACTTCTCCTCGATTTATCGGAGAACTACTTTCACTTTCTCCTCTCACTTTTTCAACCGAATTTCGAGTTGTAAGTCTTTTGCTTCTAGTACCGTAGACTAGGGTAGTAAAGTACCCTTTATCTACCCCTTTGTCACCTTTGTCACAGTCTGAAGTAAAAACCCCCGAGGTTTTAGTGACGTCTACCACTGACGTCGGTACTTTAATTTTCTGCGAATGAGGAACCCTCCTTTCAATACTGGTTGGACCTATCGTATAAGTTTTCGTCTCTGTAATGAAACGGCTGGTTCCAGACAGATCAGTTCCGATACCAAAAAGGCTACCAGTACATTCCTACACTCTCAACCTGACACTTCTTTCGACTCACGACTTCTTAACTACGAAAACTTGACACCACAACCTCTTCTGAGAACGTTCAGGGAACCTGACGTTCCTATAGTTTGGTCAGGTAAGACTTCCTCTAGTCGGGACCCTAAAGAAACCTTCCTTACTACGATTTCGACTTCGAGATCATGAAACCGGTGGAGTACGCTTCTCAACTGAGTAACCGTTTCTGAGACTACGACCCTCCCTAACCCCCGTCCTCCTCTTCCCCTGCTGGCTCCTACTCTACCGACCTACCGTAGTGGTTGAGCTACCTGCACTCAGACTCACTTGAGGCCCTCAACCACTACCTGTCCCTCCGGACCGCACGACGTTAAGTACCCCAGCGTTTCTCAGTCTGTACTGACTCGCTGACTTGACTTGACTTGACTTTCACATTTGTCTAATAACTAAAACCCATAAAGAAGAAAAGATTACATACAACAACGAGACAGGGAAAACAGGTTGAGACGTTGGGGTACCTGACGTCGTAAAACCCACAGGGACAGCAAATGATAGAGGGTCTCACACGAGTTTCAGTACAGATAACACAACTACTACGGTAAGTTGGTAGAGTACGGGCCAGTGGTAGAAGAGGAGGACGGAAGTTAGAAAGGGTCGTAGCCCCAGAAAAGGTCACCCAGTCGAGAAACGTAGTCCACCGGTTTCATAACCTCGAAGTCGAAATCGTAGTCGGGAAGGGCACTTATAAGTCCCAACTACTAAAGGAAATTCTACCGGACCAAACTAGAGGAACGACAGGTTTTCTGAGAGTATAGGTCACGATATTTAAAGGGAGATTCGTCAAGAACATGACGGAGGAGGTTTATAAAATTCAACATAGAGATAAAAGTAAAGTAAGTGTTATAAAATTGTAAAAAGAACTTTACAAAAGAAACTGAACACGTAATAATCCTTCACACAACAAATGAGAGGTGAGTAAACCCGTAAAAGGTCAATAGAAAGACAATAACTATAGATCAAATTAAGACAACCCCAGACCTTCGTCTGTCATATATTAAAGATAAGTAAATTTAAACAATTTCATATAAAGCCCCGGGTCTTATATCAGCCAAAACTACCTATAAAGTACAATTGAACTTTCTTATGATAAGACGATAAAAACCTACTTCATTTGACACCTATATTTAATCTAGATTAACTAACTACCACAACGACTCAAGTTATACAGAAGGCTTTAAAGACAGACGACTTAAACAGGTAAAGTCGATCTCCTCCAACTTCAGAGGTTAATACTATCACCTAAACGGATAAGAGGAACGTAAAGGTAGTCAAAAACGGGGTACATCAAACTGTGAAATGACAATCTGTGTGTGTACAAGTCAAGTCAAGTCAGTGAGTCAGCACAGACTGAGAAACGCTGGGTACCTGACATCGTGTGGTCCGGAGGAACAAGTAGTGGTTGAGGATCTCAAATGAGTCTGAGTACGGGGAACTCAGCCACTACGGTAGGTTGTTAGAGTAGGAGACAGCAGGGGAAGAGGAGGACGGAAGTTAGAAAGGGTCGTAGTCCTAGAAAAGTTTACTTAGACGAGAAGCGTAGTCCACCGATTTCATAACCTCAAAGTCGAAGTTGTAGTCAGGAAGGTTACTTATAAGTCCCGACTAAAGGAAATCCTACCTGACCAACCTAGAGGAACGTAGGTCCCCTCGAGTTCTCAGAAGAGGTTGTGGTGTCAAGTTTTTGTAGTTAAGAAGCCACGAGTCGAAAGAAATACCAGGTTGAGAGTATAGGTATGTACTGGTGACCTTTTTGGTATCGGAACTGATCTACCTGGAAACATCCGTTTCATTACAGAGACGAAAAATTATACGACAGATCCAACCAGTATCGAAAAGAAGGTTCCTTGTTTACAGAAAATTAAAGTACCGACGTCAGTGGTAGACGTCACTAAAACTTCGGGGGGGTTTTATTTCAGACGGTGACAAAGGTGACAAAGAGGTAGATAAACGGTACTTCACTACCCTGACTACGGTACTAGAAGTAAAAGACTTACAACTTGAAATTCGGTTGAAAAAGTGAGAGGAGAAAGTGAAAGTAGTTCTCCGAAAAATCAAGGAGAAGTGAAAGACGGTATTCCCACCACAGTAGACGTATAGACTCCAATAACTATAAAGAGGGTCGTTAGAACTAAGGTCAAAAACGAAGTAGGTCGGGTGTGTACAATTTCTAACAATATAAAAGAACCTCTTAACCGGGGAAATAGTAATACATTACGGGAATAAATAGGGACTATTGAAAAGAGCGAAACTTCAGATGGAACAGACTTTAATTATATCGATGAGGACGGGAGAAAACTTCAAAACTTTACAATCGTACCATATATAAGAGATAGGTAAATGAAAACTTGACACACACAGAAATGCACAATTCACTGAAAGAACATATGTTGTACATAGACCCAGAAAAAGAAAGTATGTGAGACTGTCAGGGACAGAAAAGTAACAATGTAAATCTGGTAACTGTAAGTATCACTAATAGTCATATCAACATAATTTTAGATGTCATACACATGACAAAAGATGAACAACGAGAACAAAACAAAAAATAAAAAGGATAAAAACAGAAGATGAACAAATGACGGAAAACATTAGAATTAACCCGTAAAATATACTAAGGTACAAGAGAGGATAGAATTGTATAGTCGATATTAAGAAAAAGAGAGAAAAAAAAAATTGAACAAAATCACCACCAGAATAATACAATATGTAAATGTTGATTAGGTTCAGGTGAATTTTTTTTGGGATATGACGGAGTATCACTGTCATCACTTCAGTGAGTCAGCACAGACTGAGAAACACTGGGGTATCTGACATAGGATAGTCCCAGGAGGCAGGTACCCTAAAAGGTCCGTTCTCACAACCTCACCTAACGGTAAAGGAAGAGGTCCCCTAGAAGGGCTGACTCCTTAGCTTGGACCCAGAGGGCGTAACGTCCGTCTGCGAAATGGTAGACTCGGTGGTATGCATCACATTTTTGGAAAATTATTGTTTTGTTAAGACTAAGGAAAGAGGAAAGGGAACATAACGACAGTAAGTAAAGTAAATATGTATGTAATACATACACGTGTATTCTATATATATTCGTATGTATTAACTTATGTAATAACGATAATAATAAAACTTGTTTGACAAAGGACAATCTAGTTAATTCTTATTCTTTTATATAAAAATAAAATGGAAGTGAATAAAGAAGTATAGAGAAGAAAAGAAGTACATTTAGACTCGAAGAATAAATATAGTAAAAGGAAGAGAGATTTCTTAAAGAAAATTTAAAGAACGTTCTGTACATATGACCGTTGAATCAGGGAGTTAAAAACAAACAGATTCATTTAGAAATAAAAAGGAAGTAAAAACTTCCTATTAAAGAGACCATATCTTAAGATCTATCCAGCCAAAAAAAAAAAAACGACAGTTATTGAATTTATAAAGTGCAGTAAGAGAAGAATAAATGTACCAAAGACTGTTCAATCTACATGGAGAAAAGAAACAAAAAGGTATCTGCACTATAAAAAGACGAGATCGAAGAAAGTCCTAAAAAAAATAAAAACGAAAAGACATCAAACGTTTAGTATACGGAGTCACATAAAAAGAAGTAAATACGATGAACCACAAAAACCTCGAAGGAGTCACCAAACCACAGACTGTAGTTAACCACTTTACGAGTTAGTAATAATAAAGTCGATAAAGAAGAGCGGGAAAGAGGGAAAGTAGAGGAAGACCATAAAGGTAATACACATAGAATGTTAAAAACATCAACAGGGTTTTGATGTTTTACAACAAGAGAGACGAAAAGTCAAACCTTCCAAAGGAAACTCTATAGGAGTTCGAGTCTCTAAGAAAGGAATCGGTGCAGTAGACAATCAGATGACTGTCCGGACAGTTTTCGTAAGAAGTAAAAACAAAGTCACAAAAACTAGAGATCGTAAAGAAAAACCAAGCAAGAATCCTAAACGTAGACAGATGTACATAAGAGGTAGACAAGAGCACACGACAGATGAAGTAGGTAACCTCTGGAATCGTATAATTAGTATCAACAAAAACTTAAGGACCAGACTATTAAGGTTGTAGTAACGACACAGACCAAAACTACGAACGAGACACCAAAAACAGAAAGTTATACGGAGCATTTAAAAGAAAAACTATCGACCTGTATTACATGTTCCATTTTGGTTGACGATATTTGTCCTGAAATCAGTACAACATTCCTCCATACCCTGTTCCCCTTCGTAAGACATCAGGATCCTAATCCAGAATCAGAAAATCACTCGGATACCCTTGAAATTCACGTAGAGTCCCTTTTAAAAGAGAAGGGAATCCACTCTCTGTTACTGATCTCACCCGACCTCAACCCATAAAGGGAAAGAGGTCCATTCAATCCGAGACTATTATGGGGGTACTCCATTCCGAATTAATCACGAGACAACATAAATTTTATTAAATGAAAAGGAAAGAGGGGGACTACCTTCGTGTTCTTCTAAATAGAGACTATAAGTCACACTCTTAGACCAGTTCGAGGACCGCCATTTAAAGTGTCTTAACACTTCCGGTGGGATATTGACCCAGGGGGACCTCAAAAATTGAGAGCCTGAACAGGTGAGACTCGAGGGTCGCTAAACAGTTAATATTACGTCCGAGAGGACGGGACCGTAGGTAAGGGTGTCACCAAAGGAGAGTATTTTGACAAGATCATTGGGTACTGAGACATGTAAGTGGAGAGAGAGGTTAGAAGTGAGACCCTTTGTAAAAATTCAGTAAAGCAAACATTAAAGAAGGGAGGTAAAAGAGAAAGGCCCTAAAGACAATAAACCGAGAACTTGAAGAATCGTATTAGGACGAGAAGAAGACAAAGAGACATCAAAACCAAATGAAAATTTCGCTTCACTAAGCTGAAATAGAAGGTAGGGGAGAAGTAAAGCGACAGTGCAAAAACGATAGCCCTCGTGCAACGGGGCGGTCACGAGGAGGCATGCACTCCCTCCCCACGTACATGCTACGGGACAAGACTAAGGCACCTACGTCTTAGAAGAGAATCGAGAGGTTATATAATGAGTATTAACCAAAAAAAAAAATTATACGAAGAGGAATATAGGAGTTTCAACGAAAAAGAAACAAATGTAGAGATAGAAGGTTTAATCTTTAAAAGAAGTCTACAGACAAAAAGAAACTGACTGACCCGATTGTCTGACGAGTACTCGAGCCTTATACATCCAGACCGAAATGATTCGACATGACATCCATTAGGGGTAAATGACTCCCGGACACGATATCCCACTAGGGGTAATGACTCGACATGACTTCCCACTCGGGGTAAATGACTCGAAGTGACATCCCATTCGGGGTAAATAACTCGAAGTGACATCCCACTAAGGGTAAATCACCGTTTCTGTAAACGATTCCAGAAAGGAAACTTGACCGGTTTATTTGGTCTCTTAAAAGAAGGACAGAGGAAGGTTCTCCCACTTCCTGACCCACAGTAACAAGACCTTGACTCACTCCATAAGTGACAGTTACGTGATTGTCGAGACCAAGGTCTCCTTCGAGTGGGACTCTGAAACCCAGACCAAAAATCGAATGGGATATGACCGGATCTCTTAGGGTCCCTACCCCCTCGGACCACCCGACGGTAGATACCCCAACGTGTCCCAGTCTGTGCTGACTTCGCTGAATCGTCGTCGTATGACCAAATTCTAACAAGAAAGAAGCAAGATCCCACCTTTCGAGAAATACCCTCCTTTCGACTCTAGTTCTTGATATAGAAATCGGAACTGTCAAGGTCATATTTGAGGTTTCGTGGATCCTGTATTTTGAAATACAGTAACACCTTCTTTTCGATAGATTTTGAACTTTTATTCCGTTTTTATTACCGAAACACTGGGAAGATTCTTCAGACACCTCTCAGTGGACTGACTGGGTCCCTTACTGGGAACCAACACCGGGTCTGTAAAATATTGGGACCATATAATTCTCTAATTGAAAGTCTTTTTATTATTCCAAGTACTATATGACCCCCCCGAGAGACCACCTTTTCAATGGGTGTGTGAACAGATGTCTGGTGATTGAACAAATCGTAGATATATCGATTTGATTAGAAGTCATAAGGAAAGGGATGATTGAGATATTCGGGACAAAGAGTTTCAAAGAAGTTTGGCCGAGAGAAGAATGACGACCAAAGAAGTAATTGCTTAATTATTTTGAAACCGTACTCAAACGGTAGACATGCATACCTTAAATACAAAAGAAACTATCAACCTCTTAACACGAAAAAGTGGTAATTACTTTTCAGACCTTCTTTTCACGAGTCGTTGTTTCAACAAAGAGAACCGGAAGGAGGGGTCTACTCCACTTCCATAAGACTTGACCCTCTCCACCCCTCTCAGTCTCCCTTCGGTTTCTCGAACCTTTGACCGTCCACGATTCTTCTCCATACTCGACGTCTTACATTCAGTAAACGAAAAAAAAACTAATAATAAAAAATTAAAAACCGGTGTGACGTAGAAACGATACGAAAGAGATCAACGCTACTCGTCCTCGATGAGAGATCAACGTCACGTACCTTAAGAGAACGACGGCACAAAGAGACCAACGGTTCGTGCCCGAGGTCTCGTGTCCGAGTCATCGACACCACGTGTCCACGTCAACAGGGAGTTGTGTACCTTAGAAGGGTGTGGTCCCTAGTTGGGAGAGAGGACGTAACCCTTCATCTAAGAATTGGTGACCTGGTGGTCCCCTTCAGGTCTGACATTCGTTAAACGAAAAATATTTTACACCTAGTATGAATGTCCAGTTTTTGATTAACAGGATTTTATATTAAAAAAAACTAACTATTATCGTGTGATGGTACACTCGATCGAATTACTGAATCTCTTCGAGACGGGTAAAGAGGAAGGTTGACCATCCGTGTCAGTCAGTGTCAATGAAATCAAAAATTCAGAACGTAATTTCACTGTAGAGGAATAACCTTTCTTAGGATTTGACGCCCCTGGGGTTTTTGTTAACATTAGTTCTAGATCACTACTCTCAACCGTGTTGGTTCAATTGACGAGAAAGACTTTTGGGCGATTACGTTGGTCAACAGAAATTAAGACGCCCGGTAAGTCCCCGTCGTGATTAAATAGAGGAATGTTCCTCTCGAAATCCTTGTCTCCTACGACCTAAGTCCCTCGGAGGGACGACACACAGAGTTCACTCTCGTTCGGAGGTGGGTGGGGGATGGATGGGGGCGGGGTCGAGACTCAAGGATCTCGGGAACTGATACTCCGTCCCTACACGGAAGACCGACGTCCCTCCAAGACCCGAAGGAAGTCGGATATTTGCCTTTCATTATTTACCCAGACGAGTCTTTCCGTAACGCCCCTGACGACACCCGAAGACCTCTGTCTCTATGGACTGGGGTACCACCATGGACGTCACAAGAGTCATTGGGGACTTTAGCGCGAACCCTCATCCGCCAGAGTCTCAAATACAATAGCAAGGGACCCTACGACTAAAATTCGTAAAGGATACATAAACCCCTCGAATATAAACGGTATTTAGTTTCGAAGAGGTCAACTCTTGATACAACCCTAACCCTAAAATAATAATTACGTATACACACCGCCGCCACCCCCCTCCCCCACCGCCCCAGGACATCGAAACTTTTCGTGTCACACACACCTAGTTTGTCGTCGTAAACCCAGGTATATTTAAACCAGTTTTGTCTAAAGATAAACTAAAACGATCAAACACGTAAAAAAAGGGACTTGTAGTTTCTGTGAATCTTAGATAAGTCATTCCAGTATTGTTTTAAAAATTTCGAACATGGATTCTCTCTTTGTTTTATGTCTAAGGATTAAAGAAAAATATTCTGTTTTCTTCTGTAAAAGGGGGTACACAACTCTCTCTTTTTTTATTATAAATGTTAGACTCAGGCCTCTGATTTAGTTAATGTCCGTTTTTGTACTGACAAGGGACAATGAAATAACAAAATTATTACAGCACAATATAAGTCCCGTACATTAGAAGTAATCAACGTTCCTGTTCTAATCTAAGTATACGTCTGAAGGAACCATTGAGTAAATTAAAGGACAAAAGATAGAAAAAAACCACTGAAGACGTCTTTCTGATAAAAATTTCAAAAAGGAAACTTTTACCGGGTCCCTTTGAACATATAATTACGAAACACTTAACTACTCTCCTTACGTACAGTATTCCGGATCTATAGTAAAGTTTGTCATTACCCCGCTTCTCCTTGACTTACTCTCTTACCTCACCCCTGGTTCAACACCCAAACCCCTTGTCTCCCATCGTGAGTAGCCGAAGTATTTTCTACCACTACTACACAAAAGGTGTACAGTTTCCGACCTTACTCACTACACTTCAGGTCAACAGAATTGACCCAGTCTTTTTGTTGTAACGGACGTCTTTGTTTATACGCTACTATATGCATTGAACACCTGTAGTCTTTTAACTTTCTGACCTTTTATTCTGTCGAAATAGGGGACGAACTTTTTTTTCGGAACCCGGTCGGTTTCTTTGTCTGAAGGTGGGAGACTGACAGGGGAGGACGGGGATCGGAAGGGGTGTGTCCAGGACACCTGACCCTGTCAACCGTAACCAGTGTCTCCGTCAACGTTACTTGTTTTGTTGAAGTAGGACCTAAGGACCTATGGACACGTTCCGTAAGGGTCTTCTGAGACCCAAAAGGCTCAACATCCCGGGTGGGAAAGGGTGAAGGAAAAGAGGTCCTTTTTTCCTCCTTAGGTCCCCGACGGACCTAAAGTGTTTCATTTTTGGGAACCTCTCCACTTGACGGTACTAACAGGACAATTTTCATAATATGGAACACTCCCTATTACCAGAACAGTCCCAAGCTTCATGGTTTCAACAACTAAGATTCCCCTGAGCAGAAACGATTCTGATCTTGTTCCTCCATCTGGAGGGAGTAGAAATTTGGGGTTCGTAGCGGAGAAATTTTTTTAAATTTTTCTCGACCTTATACTAATTTCGTGTACACAGTCCTTTAGACTAAACCTCTTATACACTACTTTAAAATAGAAAGTACTTTCTTTTATAAGACAAAAAGGGTAATATGCACGGAACCAAGGACGGTTCGGAGAAGAATCGGGTTTACAGAATCTGCTAGAACTGCCCTGTCGTGGTTGTGACTCAATGGTAAATTAGGTTGTCTGAGGTCACCACGCCAATATGGTTCTTACGAAGGACTTTAGGGAAGGGGACGGTGGTTGTTTTATCGAAAACTATGACTCTTAGAATTTTTTGTTGAAGAGGGTAGTTTACTTTTTTATTACAAAGAGAAACCCGAAACGGTGACCGTGTGACCCGACCCTCGTCTTTCTCGTCAGTCAGAAAGCGTGCTACCCCGTCTAAGAGTGCCGGGCCAGGACCCTCGTGGCACACCCGTAGACCGACCATAATCCCTGGGGGTCTCTTCGGACTAGTACACTCCGAACTAGGGTTCGGGTCCCTCAGTACTTTCTAAAGTTCGTGTCTCTGGTGGTCGCGGACCGTACTCCTTCCAGTAGTTAGTCACAATCTACAAGGTCATTCATAGAATCCTAGACTTTAGAGTTCTAGACTTCCTAGTTTTACGTGAAATGACCGACATTCTAGACTGGGTAGGGAAGTACGTGACCGAGTCTCCTCACTCTCGACCTCATAAGAACATCGTCTCCTCCAACAAATTCCGTTCGTTTCGAGACAAGAAAAAGTTTGTACGGACAAAGTTTGTATGACAAGAAAAAAAAAAAAAATTACCGAAGATAAAGAGGAACGTTACGGAATTAGCAAACTTGTCCTCAGGAGAAACTCCGAATGGATCTTCCGAGGTGAATCGTAGGACCGAAACGTAGACAGCGAAAAGGTCTGGTACAGAGAGTGGGGCTTTAGGTCCAGACCCACCTCTCGAAGGGACCCGATGGAGGTGTGGTCGAGTACGTACACCGTGACCGAAAATAAAGAGACAGAGACTGTGGGCTTCTCAATATGTAAAAGGGGAACTTTGAGTAAAAGGAAGTGCGAATCTGAGATCACGAAGATGTGCACACAACTCCTTTCCCCGTATAGAAGTAGTCGATTCCAGGGAATAACCTCTTTAAAGGAAGGTAAAGGAGATGTACCACCTTTATGTGAGCGAATACAAATCTCTGGAAAGTCAGTCAAGTCAAGTCAAGTCAGTGAGTCAGCACAGACTGAGAAACGCTGGAGTACTTAGTGTTGTGAGGTCCGGAGGAACAGGTAGTGGTTGAGGACCTCAGGTGGGTTTGGGCACAGGTAACTCAACCACTACGGTAGGTCGGTAGAGTAGGAGACAGTAGGGGAAGAGGAGGACGGGAGTCAGAAAGGGTCCTAGTCCCAGAAAAGATTACTCAGTCGAGAAACGTAGTCCATCGACTTCATAACCTCAAAGTCGAAGTTGTAGTCAGGAAGGTTTCTTGTGGGTCCTGACTGGAGGAAATCCTACCTGACCAACCTAGAGGAACGTCAGGTCCCTGAGAGTTCTCAGAAGAGGTTGTGGTGTCAAGTTTTCGTAAGAAGTCGTGAGTCGAAAGAAGTGTCAGGTTGAGAGTATAGGTATGTACTGGTGACCTTTTTGGTATCGGACCTGATCTGCCTGGAAACAATTGTTTCATTACAGAGACGAAAACTTATACGATAGATCCAACCAGTATTGAAAGGAAGGTTCCTCATTCGCAGAAAATTAAAGTACCGACGTCAGTGGTAGACGTCACTAAAACCTCGGGTCTTTTATTTCAGTCGGTGACAAAGGGGTAGATAAATGGTACTTCACTACCTTGGCCTACAGGACTAGAATCAAAAGACTTACAACTCGAAATTCGGTCGAAAAAGTGAGAGGAGAAAGTGAAAGTACTTCTCCGAGAAATCAAGAAGAAATGAAAGAGGGTGTTCCCACCACAGTAGAGGTATACACTCCAATAACTATAAAGAGGGCCGTTAGAACTAAGGTCGAACACGAATTTCCCATTATTACAGACTAGAAACTTCTTACTTAACGTTACTTTAATTACATCGAATTTCGTGTCGTCTTACTCTACAATACTAGTTGTATATTTAAAACAGAGAAGTAAGATCTTAAGTTTTCAACAACGAGGGAGTGGGTCGTAGTGGGTGCCAACGACAAGTCAGAGAGGCAACCCAGAGTGAGAAACACTGGGGTACCCGACGTCGTACGGTCCGAAGGGACAGGAAGTGGTAGAGGGTCTCAAACGAGTTTGAGGATAGATAACTCAGTCACTAGGGTAGGTTGGTAGAACAGGAGACAGCAGGAGAGGAGGACGGAAGTCAGAAAGGGTCGTAGTCCCAGAAAAGGTTACTTAGTCGAGAAGCGTACTCCACCGGTTTCATGTCCTCGATGTGCAAGTCGTAGTCAGGAAGGTTACTTATAAGTCCCAGCTAAAGGAAATCCTACCTGACCAAACTAGAGGAACGTCAGGTCCCCTGAGACTTCTCAGAAGAAGTTATGGTGTCAAGGTTTTCGCAGTCAATAAGTCACGAGTCGAAAGAAATATCAGGTTGAGAGTGTAGGTATGTACTGATGACCTATTTGGTATGGAAACTGATATACCTGGAGTACCGTTTCATTACAGAGACGAAAAATTATACGACAGATCCAAACAGTATCGAAAAGAAGGTTCCTCGTTCACAGAAAATTAAAGTTCCAACGTCAGTGGTAGACGTCACCAAAACCTCGGATTCTTTTATTTCAGACAGTGACAAAGGTAACAAAGGGGTAGATAAACGGTACTTCACATCCTGGTCTACGGTACTAGAATCTAAAGACTTACAACTCAAAATTCGGTTGAAAAAGTGAGAGGAGAAAGTGAAAGTCGTTCTCCAAGAAATCAAGGAGAAACGAAAGACGGTATTTCCACCATAGTAGACGTATAGAGTCCAATAACTACAAAGAGGACCGTTAGAACTAAAATCGAACACGAAGTAGGTCGGGTCGCAAAGAGTACTACATGAGACATATATTCAATTTATTCGTCCCACTGTTATATGTCGGAACTGCATGAGGAAAAGGATGAACCTTGGTCAGACAACAAGGTACAGGTCAAGATTGACAACGAAGGACTGGACGTATGTCTAAAGAGTCCTCCGTCCAGTCCCCCAGACCATAAGGGTAGAGAACTTAAAAGGGGTGTGTCAGTAGTGGGTAACCCAGACTGATTAATATAAAGAATCTTCGTGACCTCAAAATAGTGACCTTTCTCTTAAGTCGACGGAAGTTCAGGTCCGTCCATTGTGTCTACTCACTGAGACCACTTTCCGTTGTCCCTCACCATGTCTGACATCATTTTGCCTCTGGAGTCTGGGGTGGACCTCCGTCAGTCTAAGGTAAAAATTTTTAACGTCTGCAGGTCCGATATACTTTAGTTATTACGATCTTGGAGGGAGTGTGGCACCTGTTTTATCAAATTTCTATCTTTATAATCTGTACTATGGTATTTTGAGGATCTTCTCTTGTATCCGTTTTATAAGAGACTGTATTTAGTATGGTTACAAAAGAATCTAGTCAATGGGTTCTGTTTTCTTTATTTTCGTTTTAATTTGTTTATCCTGGATTACTTCGAATTTTCGAAAACGTGTCGTTTCCTTTGGTGGTTCTTTTGTTTCTCCGTTGGATACCTTACCCTCTTCTATAAAAGTTACTTCGGTAACTGTTCCCCAATTATAGGTTTGATATTTATCAAGTATATTAATTACATTTTTCTTTTAATTTTCTCCCCGAAGTGTGAATATATCTGTAAAGAGACTTTTTCTGTATATCTACTAATTGTCCGTGTAATTTTCTACGAGTCGTAGTAATTAATAATCTCTTTACGTTTAGTTTTGATGTTACTCCATGGTGGAGGATGGTCAATCTTACCGGTAGTAAATTTTTTTTTAATCTTTATCGTTTACGATCTCTCCAACACCTCTTTTCCTTTGGGAGGATGTGACAACTATCTTATATTTGAACTGGAGTCTGAAGATTAGGATTTTGGTCTCGGAAAGGGGGGATGGGGTACGACCGAGACCAAGAAAATTTTTATTTCTACTGGGTGAATGTGCAACCAGACTAATTTCATTACACCGGTTTGGGTAACAGGAGTCTAAAGGAAACTGTTGTTTAAGACTTACTGTAGTCTTATACCTGTCACCCAGTTTCGGACTCGTCTGTCCGTCCGGACCGGACAAACTTTCTTTTCCGAACTCCTCACATGTCGAGTCCAAAGGGGCACAGTCGTCACTTGGTAGGTAAAGACACCTACCGGTCTCCTTCGAGACGTCCAGTGACTTGTGTAGTCTTAGACGTGGACGAAGTGAGTGTCTCCTGAGGTCTTCGGGACTATAGAAGAGAAAGATCAGTGTCCCTGGGACGCCCGGTCCAAAAGTGGAGACTTCGTGGGACTCTTTAAGAAAACCGAGTCGTTTATATCGGGTCGACCTTGGTGAAAACTGTACATCTGGGGCCGGGTGATACAATCCAGTGAAGTACGTTCCGGTTCCAAACCAAAACCGGAGAGTTGTCGTAATACAGATAGAACTCCCTCAACATAACACATCCTCTGAATGCCACACCACACACGCATCATAGTACGTAAACCTTGGTCCGTCTTGGTGAACTTATGGAAGAGGGGACGAAGTCAGTTAGTCAGTCAGTTGTTTGTGAAGGACTTACGGGGACACATAGTCCGAGACAAGATCGGGGGGTCCTCTGGTACCACTTGTTTGTCCTTTCAGGGACGGAAGTACTTTAAACGTCACATCAACCCCACGCCCCCCACCCCTCCTAACCGTCCTTTATGTACGACGACGACGACGACGACGATTCAGCGAAGGTAGCACAGGCTGAGACACGCTGGGGCATCTGCCGTCGGGTGGTCCGAGGGGGCAGGGACCCTAAGAGGTCCGTTCTTGTGACCTCACCCAACGGCAAAGGAAGAGGTTACGCACTTTCACTTTTCACTTTCACTTCAGTGAGTCAGCACAGACCGAGAATCGTGGGGTTCCTGACATCGGGTGGTCCGAGGAGGTAGGTACCCTAAGAGGTCCGTTCTCATGACCTCACCTAACGGTAACGGAAGAGGTCCTTTATGTATTAATATACAATTTTCCACTACCCACGAGTCCTTCTTTAATTTGACCCTACTCTTACTTCTCACATGAAATTTATTACGCGAGTCCATTAGGAACGACTTGTCCACCTACGTTCTGAACTTCCCCTACTTCCTCACTTGATCTTCCTATAAACCCCCACCCCGAGGTAGGTGGGGTAAGGACAGACCTACCTACCCCACCCTACCGTCCCCATCTGTCCTCACTTTCGCCCTCTGGTCCGGAGACACTCGTGCATGGAACTCACTTTACCCGACTGCGACATCCTACATAAAACTTCTTACCTAGCTTAAGTCCCGAGTCTCCTTTTGTCACTAGGTTCCGAAAACCGAACTCGTCGAGCCTTCTCACCTCCACGACAATTCACTCTATCCTTCCCACTCCCCTCGACTGTCGTCCCTACCATTCTTAGGTCTCCGACCCCTTAATGGACCATCAGGTCGCCAATCCTGAGGTGCGAAAGTAACCGAACCCGGATCCAAACAAGGGACCAACCACTTGGTTCTAAGGTTTTCGGAACCGGTTTTTTTTTTGTGTGTGTTGTTAAGTCTTCAACGAAAACCTTTACAATCCACTTCTACTATGCATTTCTCACCATACACTCAGACTTCGTGTGCTCTCTCCGGATTTTATTCCTATATTCACACCTGAGAATATTTACTACAAATTTTGACACGTTTAGATACTACAGTAATTCTCACTACCATCTGTCCTTTCTCTACCCTGGTTCGGACAGTTGCACTGTAGTATAATTCTATAGTGTAGTTGTACTGTAGTTGTAACTTTCACGTTCCATGGGTACGTCCCCGACTCCCCGTGGTTCCAATCCTGGTTCAAGAGTAAGAGGGTTCCCGATTGTCAATTCAGGGGGATGGGGGCGGTAAGGTCCTTAACGGTAGTCTCCCTCCCCCGATGGTATGGGTTCGGATGTGGGAAGAGAGTCCTTGTGCGACCCAAGTCACTGACCAGTCAAGTCTCGAGTTTCGGGTGGGAGAACGAAATTAAGTCTTTGTCAGGAGGGTCGACGTCTCGGGGGTGTCATAGTTGTCGCCGACGACACCCTAGACGAAGAGACGAGTCGACGGGGAGACGGACTGGGATAACAGACACAGGGGAGTTCTCCCGTAAAGATTCTCGTGGGGGCACACGTTTACACAGGCGGAGTCAGTCACAGGGTCCCCCAGACAAGACTGTGTCACTGAGACCCGTGTCCGGAACGAAGACGTCAAAGGTGCAAACATCACACCACTATGAGTATGGAGGGACCGTCCTGTCGACGTCCCTCTTCTTTGTAGTAATCCCTTCACGGATCTTGCTACTCGGCAGTATCACGAGTCTTTCCGCCAGAACAGAAGAGGGACTCGAGGAGTCTGATGCAAGTGAGTGAAGAAAACATACGAGACTGTCGTGGGAGGAAGAGCATAGTATTAATATCTGACGTGGTAAGATGAAATCTTAACGTATAAACTAAAAGAGGGTGAGGAGAAAGGACATTCGAGACACAGAACAAGGACTAACATAGAGGTCCCTGATAACATTCACGAGGTATTTATAAATAACTCAACTTAGCTGTGGACAGACTTGAATACCTGATTCCGGTCCGTGTCAAACCGAGTCAAAACCCTTAGTGTCTCCGTTCACTGGAAATATTCCTTAAACGAGACCAGGATACGAAGGGGTTTTTCTGACAGGGGGATGGTTAGGTCAGTAGGTAGGTGGTAATTGAGTTTTTAAAAAAAATAATTAATTAAATAAAATTAACCTCCGATTAATGAAATGTTATAACATCACCAAAAACGGTATGTTAGTGTACTTAGTCGGTATCCACATGTATACAGGGGGGTAGGACTTAGGAGGGGAGGCTGGAGGGGTAGGGTAGGGAAGGGAGTCCCAGTAGGGTCACGTGACCGGGACTCACGGGACAGAGCACGTAGCTTGGACCTGACCGCGAGACAAAGTGTATACTATTATATGTACAAAGTTACGGTAAGAGGGTTTAGTAGGGTGGGAGCGGAAGAGGGTGTCTCAGGTTTTCTGACAAGATATGTAGACACAGAGAAAACGACGGAACGTATATCCCAGTAGTAATAGTAGAAAGATTTAAGGCATATATACACAATTATATGACATAACCACAAAAAGAAAGACTGAATGAAATGAGACATATTATCCGAGGTCAAAATAGGTGGAGAAATCTTACCTAAGTTTACGTAAGAAAAATTATCGACTCATTATATGGTAACACATATATATGGTGTCGAAAGAATAGGTAAGCAGACGGCTACCTGTAGATCCAACGAAGGTACAGGACCGATAACATTTGTCACGACGCTACTTGTAACCCCATGTGCACAGAGAAAGTTAAGACCAAAGGAGCCACACATACGGGTCGTCACCCTAACGACCTAGTATACCGAATTGAGTTTTTAATAATTACTCATCTACAGTCAACATCTCTTCCTTTACCATTGGGTGAGGTCACAAGGACGGACCTCTTAGGGTCCCTACCGCCTCGGACCACCCGACGGCAGACACCCCAGCGTGTCTCAGCCTGTGCTGACTTCACTGAATCGTCGTCGTCGTCGTCGTCGTCTACAGTCAACACCCTTACCACCCTTATAAAGTCTGGTTCTTTCCAGGATTTTCCCCCTTTCTCAAGTTATGCGTCTTCTTTCCTTTCCTTTGGTGACACTTCTCCCGTCTCGCTTCTCCTACCTTCGCGAAGGACGTCTCGTGACGGGTCAAACTCTCTTAGAAAAACAAACAAAATTAAAAAATAAATAAGTAAATTTTAAAATAACTGCATATCAACTAACTGTTACAACACAAATTAAAGACAAAATGTCGTTTCACTGAGGTAATATGCGTGTATATGTTAGAAAATTTTTTTAAAAAGGTCACGCCAAATAAGGTTCTACAACTTATATCATGAAACACAATATGTTATTTGGAAACAACCAACAGACATAATTAAGATCCTCAAACAATTAGGGTTTGAGGACTGAATAGGGAGGGGAAAGGAAAGGGGAAACCATTGGTATTTGAACAAAAATACACACACTCAGAGAAAGACAAAGTATGTCTCTAAATGAACATAATAAAAAAGCTAACATGTATACCACAGCAGAAGGAGCCAGACTGAAAGGAGTGAATCCAAGTAGTAGAGATCCAGGTAGGTGTACCGACGTCTGCCGTAACGGGGACGAACAAATCCGACTCGTCGCAAGGTCGCTCACACACATGGCGGAGGGGAAGCAGACGAGAGACAACTACAAGTCCAACAGAGGTACAGACCCGACGACACTTAGATCTCGACGATACTCGTGGCGCCACGCACACAGAGAGACTTAATACCAAACAGGTCTACGGTAAGGTGCTCACCCTCTTAGTAAGAACAACCGTTCTCTTACCTACCACCCTCCTTTCCCCTTGTCCGAGAAGGTCTACGTGAAACTTCCCCCGGTACGACCCTGACTGGTCTTACCCTCCGCTCCCTGTCTTTTCGCAGACCGTCCCGAGAATCCAACCCCGAACTAGGTGACTCGTCTACCATTACGGCCAATGTCTGTGCTCGTTCTGACTCTCTTCTCCCGTCCTAATATCCTCTCTTGGTTCCCAAAGGAAATTGTTTACGATTCAAACCTTTGAGCCCTCGGACGGAGCCCTACCGGTCACCGGAGGGATCCGGACGAGGTGTACTCCTGTCTCGGGTCGGAGGAGGGACCCCTAACGGACTCCAAGGACCCCGGGGACTTCTCGGACGTCTTTTTCGTCGGACGCTCCGACTCCGACTCATTGGTACCTTTCTTGCTTCGTATTTCGTCGTAAACAGAGGTCGTTTGTAGTTGTGAGTCACAAGAACCTGGGTTTTCACGTGACTAAACTTGCACACGTCGAGCACTGGTCTTCCTCTCCACAGGGGTCAGTCCCTGCGCCGGACGCCGCCCGAGGGTCGCGCGACGGAAGCCAAGGTACTCTGCCCAGAGGAGTAGGGTGAGCGGTGACCTTACCTTTGGTCTGGACTTTCGCTCGTCCGGACGGTCGACCCGCAGCGAGTCTGTAGACGCCCGTTAGTCCCCGGAGGAGCCACGGCCGGGCGAGTGCGGACCGAAGTGCGATTCTTTTCGTTTGGAGAGGACACTGGTGCCCAGACAGTGTAGGCGGTTCGTACGAAACCCTGGGCGACCCGAAGACCCCCAGTATTACCTACTCCTCCCACCGGGCCTCGGAACAGGAGGTCGAGTTCGGGGCCCCCTTGTGTTGTCGTGACTCGGGTGTCCGACGAAAAAAAAGGGGGTCCGTTCACAGTCCTCGTTGAGTTCAGGATTGCGGGAAACCGACACGCGTGGTCACTTTAGGGCAACGGAACGACCCAGCATCGTGAGGACAAGGAGTCGGGACTCCGGAGAGAAAAACAGAGACACTAAACCGGTCAAGGGTCGTGTCGGGAGACAGACAGATAGTCCTTATTTACTTTAGAGGAAGGAAGGTGACAAGACACGGTCCCTCTAATAAACTTTTGTGATTGGACAGTTGCGGTAAAGAGGAGACACTATCCCGAGAAGAGTAGTCGGTGCTCTTTGACTTATACGTTTGTCTGTTCCTGGTTTGGATGTATGTTTCTGTCACGATTGGGTGTTGGACCTCGTCGAACGGGTCTTTTGGGTGGAGAAGTAGATGTTATTTGTCGGGTCCTTCGGTCGGACGAGATTCAGTCTGAACATCGTTCGGTCTAGCGACAGAGACTACTGTTGGTCCTTCGGTATGTCATTGAAGAGAGTGTCAGTCGGGGTTTACCGGTCCTGAATTTATTATTGAAGGTCGGACGGATTAACAACAGCCTTTTTTTTTTTTTTTTTGTTTATACAGGGGGATTGGTAGTGTATCCTACGACCGAAGATCAATCGGACGGAGGTCGAAGGGGGTCGGTGGTCGGAGATTAGTCCCGTATAGACTTCGGAAGGGAAAAAGGGTGACATTTCGAAAGGGTGAAGAGACGGACGGAAACTCAGAGACGGTTTATGTTTCTGTCACCGACTGAGGGACGACATCTCGTTCGAAACCTATCTATTAAAAGCGAAAAGGTAAGCCAACCAGAAACAAATAAAGGTATCGGTAAATAACTGAAAAAGAAATACTTAAAGGTTTTTATTAAATTATCTCGAGTTGGTATGACTCGGGTCACATTATCAATCCCATGTTTAATTGAACAATATTGGTTCTCTGGGGGTTTTATGATCCCAGGTTTACATTGTCTACAAGTAAAGAGTATAATTTTTCGTCTCTGCAGTGAAACGACTGTTCCCAGGCATATGAGTTTCGATACTAAAAAGGTCATCAGTACATACCTACACTCTCCACCCTGGTATTCCTTCCGACTCGCGACTTCTTTATTACGAAAGTTTAACACCACGACCTCTTCTGAGAACTCTCGGGGAACCTGTCGTTCCTCTAGTTTGGTCAGTTAGGTTTTCCTTTAGTTGGGACTTATAAGCAACCTTCCTGACTACGATTTCGACTTCGAGGTTATGAAACCGGTGGACTACACTTCTCGACTAAGTGACCTTTTCTGGGACTACGACCCTTTCTAGCTTCCATCCTTCTCTACCCCGTCTCCTACTCTACCAACCTACCGTAGTGACTGAGCTACCTGTACTCGAACTCGTTTGAGGCCCCCTGTCACTTCCAGTCCTTTCGGACTGTACGACGTTAATACCTCAACGTCTCTCAGTCTGTACTAAATCGTCATGGACGGACATCATCCCCACCAACTCTTACCCGTCCTTAGAGACAAGGAACTCTGGTACGTCCCTGGGTCTGAGGGATAAGAAACAACGAGAAGACGGGGACTCCACATGGCCCTTGTTCGACGGAGTCGACACAGGACAGACACAGGAGTAGTGTCCTTCTTCCCTTTCGAAGGGAAAGTTCGAAAGCTCCTAGACCAGACTTTCAACATGTACAGTGAAATAGAATTGACCGGTCTCGAATCGGTGTACCGGTGTGACTCGACACTTCCTCCGACCCTCTATCTCAGAGACGTCCATAGATCGTGCACATCTCACCTCTTTACCCGTAGTCTCCTACGGTCTGTCAGAGTGGAGTCGTACGACCCATAATTCCCTCGGTCATGTGTGTCGAAAGCAGACGTTCCGATTGACTATCACATATCTCACTTCTACCGAGAAGATCGGTCCGCAAATTCTGGACGGTATGAGACGAGAATGAAGTAAACGGTTTTTTGTAGGGGGCAAGGAAGGAAGGGAACGAAGACGGTTTACCTCGATACGGTACGAGACGGTATTCTTAGTGAAGTCCTAAGTCTGTTCAAGGAAATTTGTAAATGAGGTAGTTTAACAAATTTCTCAAAACTTTAGTACAGGGACTCAGGACCACTTCCACACCCTCTCGTCCCGGGTCGGTGGGCGACAACCGTCTCACAGAAGGGGGGGTACCGTGACAGAGGCGACACAGTAGGAAGTGAAACGAAACAACGAGTGAACACTTAAGTCAGTCCCTGGTTAGACAGAAGAGATAGTGTACAGGAGTCGTGGGTTGGTCCGGGGTCGTGTGTCTCAAACCCAACTTGATTCGGCTGGCTCAGTGTTGGGAATAGAGAACCCTGAGTAGTAGACGCCTTTCGAGGGGAGCAGGTAGTCTGTATCTGAGGGAAAGGACCGGGAGGATATGAGTCCCAACGAAGACTCTTAGGTCCATTCTTGCAACCTCCTTATTGATTCTCTCAAAAGTCAAGTGTAATAGTGATGCTACCAATTAGAATACACGGTTGAACTGACCGGACTCTCTCCAGGTCTATCGACCATTTTGTAATAAAGACCCAGACAGATATTCCTACGAAGACCTCTTCTAATCGTAAACTTAGTCGTCTGACTAGTGGAAATGGTTACGTACTTGCAGTAGGTTAAGTGACTCCCGGACTTAGTTTGTTTTTCCGTCCACTTCCCGTTGAAAAGAAGGGAACGAACTCGACCCTGTAGGTAGAAGACAACGGGAACCTGTGCCCACGAGAACCAAGAGTCCGAAGTCTGAGTCTGACTTATGTGGTGACCGAAAGGATCAAGAGGTCGAACGTCAGTTAAGGATCTGATTTAGAGGAGTAGATATGGATATACAGACATCGGTATCGAACCTCTTGCCTTCCCCTTGGGTGAGGTCATAAGAACGGACCTCTTAGGGTACCTGTCTCCTCAGACCACCCGATGTCAGGTACCCCAGTGTTTCTCAGTCTGTGCTGACTCACTGATTGCGAAAGTGAAAAGTATCGGTATCGATAGCTATCGATTGCAGAGCAACCAAAACAAAGAGACTTCTTGGGACAGACTATGCTAGTATTAGACTGACTCGATGGTATGTATGGTGTTGGAGTTTCTTCGACGACCCGACGGGTAGGTATCCTTTCGACGAGGGAGACCGACCAATTAAACTCCAGGAACGAACCACGGCTTTCTTAAACTTCTACTTCACTATCCATTCTTCACCCATATAAATCTCTCTTTGTGAGGTGTCCGTCTCACACCCGGTAGAATCTTCTACTCTCGCGAAGTTTCATACCGAACCAATCAAAAATACCCGACCTAGTAAAGTATCCGATTACTCACCCTTCTAATAAGGTTGATAAAGTCCCTTACCCACTTCTAAAGACCCTTAACACGGTGATGGGCGAAAAACTGGAAAATACCAACCGGAACCTTGACAGTACCACGACCGTGCACACTATAAATCGAACGACTACACAATGTTTCTCGCATATTTCTCCGAGTTTCAGATGACCTTCAGCTTAGAAGACGGTAGAACTTGGACTGACCAAGATTGGTCAAAGACAGTTTAGGATACTGGTACAGTAAGAAAATTTGCAACACGGGACGGGAGAAGGGAGGACAAAGTAGAGGAAGTCTTTCCCCCGTCAAGAGTCCGGGTACACCAGACCGGGGACCACACATTGACTAGAGGATCAGACAGGGGACCTTGTCGCACAGGACCTCGAGGACCGTCGGTAAGATCCGCAAGTCGTCGGAGACACAAGGAAAGGGGTGACGTCTTGGAGTCCGGACACCCGTAGGACTCATCAGACTTTAGAGAAGTTTTGACACTTTCCAAATAAATCGTTGATGAATCTCTTGCCCGACTTAACAGTCGAAAGACTATTAAGTCTTTAATTACGACTCCTAATTATACGCCCACAGGACCACCGTAGTGAGACGAACGAAGGCAACCCAATCCGTAAAGTCGAGACTGGGGTCGGACGTAGGAGACGGGTCCGTTTGTTTCGGGGTGTATTGAAAATAAACGAAGCGTCAGGGGTGCAGAGGGGAAATGGGATTTCGTCGAATAGTTTGCTCAGAAAGGTTAGGAGAAGGACTTTTATCGAGGTCAGTTGTGTGAAGAAGGTAGGACAAGGTAAGACTAATTACACGATCGTAAGGAATACCATATCGATGGAGGTGGGAGGTGGGTCAAGACTCGAGTCGAGTCGAGTGGGACGGACCTCTACGCCGGGGAGGGTGATCGGGTCGGGTCGGTGTCTGGAGACAGAGTCCGTAAGACTCGTGGTCCGGACGCGCACAGGAACGGCCGGGGGGTCGCACACGATTGAACTCTATGTTCTGCCCTCCGGCACGTAGTCGTTCAGAGGTCGCAACGTACGGAGAACTGGAGGTTTCTTCGTTTACTCCCGAAATTTTATTCTGTTTGATCCGAACTCATCCTCATCCTTCCGACGGTTAAGTTCGTCGGAATTACGTTTCAACGATCATTTTTCTGAATTAGACAAAGATAAAAATTTGTTTGACTTAGAAATTACAATTAATACCAGAGTTTTTTTTTTTTTATTTCCTTTTTCCCTTTCTTTCTTTTCATTACAAAAGGATACTACTGAAGGTAGGGTTCGGAACACAATTTAGTTCGGGAGTTTCCATGACCCTACCCTCCTACAAAAGACTAAGCTCAGCCTAAGGCTCGACGAGGGACCGACGGTTCGGGTCCAACCAAGTAGTGAAAGGTATCCGTGTGCCTTCCCCGTCCCTGACGTCTGAAGGAAGACGAGGGGGAAGGGAAGGTCGACGGAAGGGGTCGGAATAGGTAGAAAAGAGTAATTAAACCCCACCTTCAATAAAGTACCAAAGAAAGGTAAATTTACCAATGTAACAAGTACAGAGTTGTGGACGTTTCGGGGCCTCTCTCTCAGGGATAGATAAGGTTAATAGAGTAATAATCGTAAAAGTTGAAGAGGGTAGACGATTAGTCTCGGGACCCAGCTCCATTACGATTTGCCAAAACACGAGTGTCAACGGTAGGACCTTACTGCCGGGGGAGGTGTCTGTGTGGTCCTCGTATTTCGGGTACTTATCTTCAACGGACGACACGTTGATGTCTTTTACTAAAGTCGAATATGAAGAGAGATTCGTCCAGTATGTAAGGAATTTAAAACTTAAAAATTTTCGTTTCTGGCTCTACCACCTCCTAAAAAAAAAATTACTGAATTATGTAATTCACCTGAAGGGACTATCGAGTCAACCATTTCTTAGGAGGACGTTGCGTCCTTTGGGGCTAAGTCAAAGACCCAACCCTTCTAGGTGTCCCCTTCCCTATCCCATTGGTGAGGTCATAAGAACCCGAAGGGAACGCCGAGTCGACCATCTCTTAGGTGGACGTCACACCCTTTGGGACCAAGTTAAGGACCTAGTCCTTCTAGGGGACCTCTTTCCTTTCCGATGGGTAACGTCATAAGACCGGACCTCTTAAGGTACTTTACATATCAGTTACCCCAGTGATTCTCAGCCTGTGTTGACTCCCTGAAAGTGAAAGTGAAATTTTGCAATTCATATTCATGGTGTGATACTTAGTGACACGACCACCCTCGTCCTTCTTCACCCCTCTACCTATCCTCTTTTGACCCTTCATCCACCCTCTTTTTCTCCTTCTACACCCACCAAAATCTGACAATGTCCGTTCGCGGCCCCCACCTCGGAGAGGTAGGTCGGACTAACAAATCGTGTCACTCACGTCAAATGTCGGACACGGAGACTGGTGCGGGGAGTGGTGGAATGGGTGGCCTCAAGTCTGAAGGAAACCCTATCCCCCGCAGAAGGTAGAAGACCTAGAAGGTTTCCGGGTACTTTATTAAACGGAAAGTGGTGATCAGGACGTCCTCGCACGTGGGTCGTCTCTTAGGTCCTCGCCACTACTTTAGAAGTGTTCAGATTGTGCTTTACTCTTTTTGTTCTTATTAATTTATATGTTAATATCAGTATATATAATAGTATTACCCGAAGGGACCACCCAGTCTCCAATTTCACAGACGGACGTTACACCCTCTGGGCCCAAGCTAGGGACCCAACCCTTCTAGGGGACCTCTTCCTTTACCGTTGGGTGAGGTCATGAGAACGGACCTCTTAGGGTACCTCCCTCCTCGGACCATCCGATGTCAGGTACCCCAACGTTTCTCGACCTGTACTGACTCACTAAGTGAGTGAGTGATATAATAGTATTATAATATTATATATATATATATATATATATATATATGACAGTATAGATACATACTCTACCACATTCTAATCATTGAGTAAAACCCCATTTCCGGTAAGATATGACTCTAATACGCAAATAGTAAATAAGCCCCAGTTCTTCAGGACAAGATTATGTCCATACTGTTTTCTACCATCTAAACCTCCACACAAAAACTAATTAGACAATCCCCTTCGTATGACTAACTTTGGCGGGTGGCACCGGTCCGTGGTATCATTGGTAAACGTACTCAACAAAGTGCTGTCCTCCAGGACGATTCCTTGTGCCTTGATCATTCGGTGGTGGTTGGCCTTCTCAAGTCCTTTCCAGTTTTCCTCTGTGGTGTACAGACTGGTGGAGGGTCTTAGGAAGAGAGACCGTAGGTAGAACCGACTTGTTCCGCGCGTGGTGGTCCTTCCTGAGACTTAGTCTTACTAACCGATTCCTGTTGGGCCTTTGATTAGGGTAGTGGCATTTTGGGCTCTGACGCTCGGTACACCGTCTCGACGGGAGGACCCAAGGGAATGGGACGACGAGAGGCGGGCCCGCGGGAAAGGGTCATTTCAGAGAACGAAACAGTCGTGTACACAGAGGAGCCTGTCAAGTAAAGGCTCACAATCTGTTCTCGGGTCAAAGTCCGGGACCTTCCCCAGGGGAAAGGATGTTGTTTAGACAGTAAGCCGTTTTAATTTTCAACTGTGGAGAGATTCACAGGGGTGTCGGAAGCAGGAACCAGGAACTTAAGTTCTCGTCCCAGTCCGATCACAACCTACCTTAGATTCCGTGGAAGAGGAGAAACGGAAAGAGTAAAAGATAGTCGGAGAAGAAGAACCAGGAGAGATTGAGAAGGACCCGGGGAGGGCTCAACTTGTCTCGTAACGTCTCAGCCCCTCTAGTCAAAGGTACCAGGTCTGGAGGACGGAGTCCTGACTGTACCACAGACCAGTCCCACTCCGTAGGGACGGGATCCCTGGACCACCGTACGTATAACCCTCTCGTCAAGAAGACCTGAGGGAGTAGAGGAGGAAAAAGAGGCATCGAGGGGGAGGGCGTCCTTCACGAGGACAGGTGAGACGTGTGGACCACCCGGACCGGACCGGAGTGACACCCCGCCGGGACTCTTGACGGGGGTCACGAGGACGGAGTCCTCGCGGGAACAGTCGGGGTCACGGACGACGACAAGGGTGGTGCACCGACATTTGCGGGAGGAGTCCTCTGGTTCGCCCGAAATACAAAGAAGACGCTCTCCCCTCGGCAATCTGGAGGAAACTTTCACCTCAAATACCTTTCTGATTAACTCGAGATCCCTTCACCTGTCTGAAGTGGGTGTTTCGGTGTCAATTTGTGAAGACGAAGTATGTGTTATCGGCTCCTTTCACCTCTATCTCGTTAAAGAGAAAGAATTCGTGACCACTACTCCTGTCCCAATATCACTCAACGAAACCCTACTAGATTTTACAAACTTTTAGATTGGTCTACTCACTCACGGGTTCCTGACATGGTGTCACCAGATACGTCTGTGCAGAACAGTCTACTAAGGTAATAGTGAACGACGTTATTGTGACGTTTTTTTTTTTGTGTGTGTGTGTGTGTGTGTGTGTTTAGAAACTACTCGCATATGATCATTCGTAAATAAATCGAACTTCAGACGTCCATCGACTAAGTCGGACCTGAGACAGTTGATACCCGAAGGGTCTGCCGAGTCACCATTTCTTAGACGGACGATTACGTCCTCTGTACCCAAACTAGGGACCCAGTCCTTCTAGGGGACTTCTTCCTTTACCGTTGGGCGAGGTCCTAAGAACGGACCCTTTAGGGTACCTGTCTCCTCGGACCATCGGTCACCGAAACGTGTCTTAACCTATACCGATTTCCTGATTTGTTGTTGACAGCTGATGACACCAGGAACGACTCGAACACGTGCACAGACCCCACCTCTGCCTACGACCGACCAGGTCCTACCGAAACTAACTCCAGTGAGTCGAGACGTCGGGAATGAGTAGAGGGGTGATCCGATCACATCGGTACAAGAGTACCACTGAAGTCTCTTCGTTCTCCCACCTTTCCGTTTTGCAAAAAAGTTCGGAGTCGACTGGAGGGTAAAGTAAACGGTTGTAAGGTAATCGATTTAGTTTTATGTGTTGGACCGAGTCTGAGTCTCACACACACACACAAACACCCCACCCCTGTCAAAACGTTTTAATGGACCACTTTCTAGACCTGTGCCTCCCCACTTCCCAAAACCCCTGAGAATTTCGTCGGTCAGATGGTGTGAAAGTCAAAAGAGACTTCTCACTTAGACTTAAACCCCTTTCGTCTCTTCCCTCTCATCTACACAGAATTTTGGTCGTGGAAAAGCAGGAAAGTAAAGGGTTGGTGTGTGGATACTGGGGGTTTTCTGTGCGGGTACTTTGAACGCTTTACGTTACCTACACGAACGTCTATTAATAATTAAACAACAGTGATTCAGTGTGGTCCGAAGGGACAGGAAATGAGTGAGGACCTCAAATGAGTTTGAGTATAAGTAACCCAGCCACTCCGGTAGGTTGGTAGAGTAAGAGACAACAGGGCAAGAGGAAGACAGAAGAGAGAACCGAAGCCCCAGAAAAGTTTACTCAGTCGACAAACGTAGTTGACCGGCTTCATAACCTCGAAGTCGAAGTCGTAGTCAGGAAGGTCACTTATAAGTCCCAACTAAAGGAAATCCTTACTGTCCGAACTAGAGGAACGTTAATTTCCCTGAGAGTTTTCTTAAGAGGTCGTGGTGTCAAGTTTTCGTAGTCAAGAAACTACGAGTCAGAAGAAATACCAGGTTGAGAGTGTAGGTATGTACTGATGACCTTTTCGGTATCGAAACTAATATGTCTGGAAACAGTCGTCTCACTACACAGACGAAAAATTATACAACAGATCCAAACTGTATCGAAAAGAAAGTTCTTCGTTCGTAGCAAATTAAAGTACCGACGTCAGTGGTAGGTATCACTATAACCTCGGGTTCTTTTGTTTTAGACAGTGACAAAGGTGAAAAGGGGGAAGACAAACGGTCCTTCACTACCCAAACCTACGGTACTAGAATCAAAAAAAATTACAACTCAAAGTTCGGTCGAAAAAGTGAGAGGAAAGTGAAAGTAGTTCTCCGAAAATCAAGGAGAAGCTAAAGCCGGTATTCCCACCATAGTACACGTATAGACTCCAACAACTATAAAGAAGGTCGTTAGACCTAAGGTCGAACAATTAGTAGGTCGGACCGTAAAGTACACTACATGAGACGTATCCTCAATTTATTCGTCCCACTGTTTTATACAGTGGAACTGCATGAGGAAAGGGTTAAAACTTGGGCAGACAACAAGGTACAGGTCAAGATTGACAACGAAGAACTGTAGTCCAAAGAGTCCTCTGTCCATCGCACCAGACCATAAGGATAGAGTAAATTCTTAAAAGGTCAAACAACATTAGGTTACGGAGAGATCTTAGCGAGTTCGATACCTCTTCCCCTACGTCGGACCACAATGACAAACAACTTTGCTTCCACATAAAGGGTATGGGTCTGTGTGTTGCAACACTTCACAAATGTCCGTTTATTTAGACTAAGTGCGTCGTGTAGACAGTGGGTAGAAGGCGTCGACACGATAACATCGTTTTGTCAAAAGGAGAGGACAAGGGTGTGGTGGGCGTCCTCTTAGGAACTCTAAATCGCTGTCGTAGACATTTACCTCTAGAACGACGTCACCACCTCCCGTGTCCTGGATCTCCCCTCGCCGACCGAATGGACCTCCACTAAGCCCAAACTAGAGACCAAGACAGTGAAGACACTGAACGACTGAGTCCCAGACCCTGAGGAACCAAAGTTCATTCGCTTCGGTTCGCGGTCGTCCTAATTTGAAAAAATAAAAGGAAGACACAAGGGAGATGGAGACCTGGGGTACACATGAACCAACAGATTATTATTATACATAAAAAGACCTCACCCCTCAATTTCTATTGATTCGGGAGTGTGTCTGTTTACAGATGTTGGTACTTATTAAGGTTTGACGTCGGTTTCCGAATAAATACAGAAAGGTTGTTCAACTAAAAAGTATTATGAGATCGTTCCCTGCTTAACCACGTCCAGTGACCTCGACCAAAGTCTTATGAAGTCGCCATACATAACACCGTCACTACCCGAGTCTGTCAAAAGGGACGTGTACGTACGGTTCTAATCGTTCCACCTCATCCGCGTCCTTCAACTTTTTTTCTTTTTCTTTTATATATTACGTTTGGGTCCTTACGAAAACTTGGTTATCTTTCATTTTGTATGTCTTTGCTACCTATTTGTACTGGGATAATTTTGTTTGTTTGTATTTTTGGAAGACAGGTTTTCCGGGGTAAGTGTCTCAAATTTTCTTTTTTCTACTTCAGACTCCCTTTACAGACGTTACGTACATTTACTGTTTCCTAATAATAGATCTTGTATCTTTGTCGGGTGTGTTTAAAGAAGAAGGTTTTTGTAAAAGGAGGTGGAGTCTCTTCCTTTTACTTTTTTTATACTAGTTCGTCAAATATATTTTATTTCATGTTTATTTGACTTCTTTTCTACGAGTCAGAGAGACTATTAATCCCTTTAAAAACCTGTTAGTATATGATATTGATAGTCTAACCTTTATTAATTTTATAAACTAAGACAAGTCTGAACCGTTCCCACACCCCGTCGTCCATATGAGTGTGCTAAGATCACCTTTATTTTAATCGTGTTGTGAAGTCTTTCGCTTGATAATTATTATCATGTTAGGGTTATCGTTTCTTACAAGTTTGATGACGTGTCAACATGAGTAAAGTGTGTAATCGTTTCATTACGAGTTTTAAGAGGTTCGGTCCGAAGTTGTCATATACTTGACCTTTGAAGGTCTACAAGTTTGACCGAAACCTTTTACGTCTCCTTGGTCTCCAGTTTAACGGTTGTAGACAACCTAGTAACTTTTTCGTTCTCTTAAGGTATTTTTGTAGATGAAGACGGAGTAGCTGATACGAGTTCGGAAACTGACACACCTAGTGTTGTTTGACCTTTTAAGAATTTCTCTACCCTTATGGTCTGGTGGAATGAACGGAGGACTCTTTGGACATACGTCCAGTCCTTCGTTGTCAATCTTGGTCTGCACCTCGTTTTTTGACCAAGGTTTAACCCTTTCCTCATGCAGTTCTGACATATAACAGTGGGACGAGTAAATTGAATATACGTCTCATGTAGTACTCTTTACGACCCGACCTTCTTCCTGTTCGGTCTTAGTTCTAATGAACCTCTTTATAGTTATTGGAGTCTATACGTCTACTGTGGTGCGAATACCGTCTTTCACTTCTCCTTGATTTTTCGGAGAACTACTTTCACTTTCTCCTCTCACTTTTCAACCGAATTTCGAGTTGTAAGTCTTTTAATTCTAGTACCGTAGTCAGGGTAGTGAAATACCCTTTATCTACCCCTTTGTCACCTTTGTCACTCTCTGAAACAAAAGAACCCGAGGTTTTCAGTGACGTCTACCACTGACGTCGGCACTTTAATTTTCTACGAACGAAGAACATTCTTTTCGATACTGGTTGGATCTGTCACAAATTTTTCGTCTCTGTAATGAAACGGTTGTTTCCAGACATATCAGATTCGATACCAAAAATTTCATCGGTACATAACTACACTCTCAACCTGGTATTTCTCGACTCACGGCTTCTTAACTACGAAAACTTGACACCACAACCTCTTCTGAGAACTCTCAGGGAACCTGACGTTCCTCTAGGTTGGTCAGGTAGGATTTCCTTTAGTCAGGACTTATAAGTGACCCTCCTGACTACGACTTGGACTTCGAGGTCATGAAACCGATGTACTACACTTCTCGACTGAGGAATCTTTTCGGAGTCTACGACCCTTTATGACTTCCGTCGTTCTCTTCCCCTGCTGTCTTCTGTTCTTCTGACCTACCGCAGTGACTGAGTTACCTATACTAAAACTCGTTCAAGTCCCTGTACCACTTCCTGTCCCTTCGGACCCCACGACGTCAAACACTCCGACGTTTCTCAACCTGTGATGACTCACCGAATTGTTGTCGTTGTTTTTAAAAAAAATTAACGTATGGTAGAATGAGTCTTCACTTTTCAAGAGTCATTGAGAGGAGTTCGTCGTGAATAGGAATACGTCTTTCTCCGTAAGGATTCTGTAAGTCACGAAAATTGGTACTTTTAGACCCTTGTTAGATGTATGCGTTGTTTCCTCTTAATGATTTATATGGAATCTTACGATACATCGTGACTTTCTTTATAACTTACCCATTCATAAGTTCTGTATAACAACTCGTTTTTTTTTTTTTCCTTTAATCTTATGGACTTTAATATGATAAATACTTTTATCTTTTTTTTTTTGGTCTACTCTATCATAGATACTCACGTAAATTCATTCATGTATTGTCTCTTTTGACCTTCCTTTGTGTGTTTAACTATTGTCAATAAATTGGGAAAATTTACGAGACCTCCCTCCTTTGGTCCCCATTAAAATAAAAATGTTCCTCTTAATCAGGTGTAATGAACTCGTAAATTTTTGGTTAATATTTATATGACTCTAGTTAATATTTTTAACCCTTCTATAGTTATGTTCCTATACTCTTTCAGAGTCAGACTTCCGTAACGACTCGAAGCACACTCCCTCCCTATAGAAACCCCAGAACAGTCCTCACGAGACGTTTCCTTGTCCAGAACTCTATACCCCGACCCCTCGGGGACTCTTGTTCGCGTGTGTGCTCATCGGGGTCGTCCCGTTCTTCCTTGTCCGACCCCTCCCCCGACGGAACTCGTCCTACACAAACCTCTTGTGTGTTATAGGGAAAGTTTTTACTAACAAATTAAAAAGACTAACAATTCATAAGGTACGAATAATGGGGGTTTAGGTTGACTATGTCTTTTCGTAAGTCAAGTCAAGTCAACGAGTCAGCACAGGTTGGGAAACACTGGGGTACTTGGCGTCGTGCGGTCCGGAGGGACAGGTAGTGGTTGAGGGTCTCACGTGGGTTTAGGTACAGGTAACTCAGCCACTACGGTAGGTTGGCAGAGTAGGAGACAGTAGGAGAAGAAGAGGAAGTCAGAAAGGGTCGTAGTCCCAGAAAAGTTCACTCAGTCGAGAAGTGTAGTCCACCGGTTTCATAACCTCAAAGTCGAAGTTGTAGTCAGGAAGGTTACTTGTGGGTCCTGACCAGAGGAAATCTTACCTGACCAACCTAGAGGAACGTCAGGTTCCCTGAGAGTTCTCAGAAGAGGTTGTGGTGTCAAGTTTTCGTAGTTAAGAAGTCGTGAGTCGAGAGAAATATCAGGTTGAGAGTGTAGGTATGTACTGGTGACCTTTTTTGTTTCTTATTTATTTATAGTCGTGGATAAAGGGGAAGGTCTCTATGCGTGGTCTTTATGTATCCACACGTGTAAAGAGAACTGACGAGGAACCAAGGGTGCGTGTCTGGTACGGGCAGTCGACTACGGAGAGCGGGAGGCGTCGGGATCCTTGAGTGGGGTCCGAGTGGGTCGATTCACACAGAAACAGGTGTAGGGACTAATCGGGGTAACTACTTCCCGAATGGACTTATAAGTGTCCGGATCACTCCTTTCACTCTACCATGTTTATAGAAGAAACCGGTGGACTACACTTCTCGACTGAGTCTTTTCTAGGACTCCGACCCTTTCTAACTTCCCTCCTCCACTTCCCCCGGGGTCTCCTACTCTACCAACCTACCGTAGTGGCTGAGTTACCTGTACTCAAACTCGTCCGACACCCCCTACCACTTCCTGTCCCTTCGGACCGTACGACGCCAGGTACCCCAGCGTTTCTCAACCTGTACGACTCGATGACTTATTGTTGTTGGAAGATCTATTTTTACAATAATCAAAAAAGAAAACTTTTCATATTTTTTACAGATAAGGAGTTTTGATATCAAATGGGGGGTAATGTTACAGGTCGAGTATAACGGTCAATCGTTCTCTGATGGGTTTTTTAGGGGACAACCGTGACAAAGGGTCCTCCCATTCTCAGGGCCCGAGGAATAGGAGTTTTAGCAGGGATTTCAGGACCTGGTTATCTCGTTTCCGTCGACTCAAACTTTACGAACCTACCCTTTCGCGAAAAGAAGTAAGAGTAACTATTAAGGATAGGGAAAAAAAAATAAAACCGGTCTACGAACAGTTGTTCTCTATTTACACACGTTATCGAATGCTCCTCCTACCCTCCTGGACCTTACAAGTCTCCATCCGTGACCCCGACGGGTTCATCGGAGGTGAATCCCGTCCACGGAGAGGGAGGAGAAGTCTATTTGTCTCCCGGTGGGTTTACCAGTGTTGAGACTCAGTCACACACGTCTATCTCGACGTAAAGACTCCTGGATATCCTACCCCTTTGCGTCATTCCTCGACGACGACGACGACGACGATTCAGCGAAGTCAGCACAGGCTGGGATACGCTGGGGCATCTGCCGTCGGGTGGTCCGAGGGGGTAGGGACCGTAGGAGGTCCGTTCTTGCGACCTCACCCAACGGTAAAGGAAGAGGTTACGTATTTTCACTTTTCACTTTCACTTCAGTGAGTCAACACAGACTGAAAATCGCTAGGGTACCTGATGTCGGGTGGTCCGAGGAGACAGGTACCCTAAAAGGTCCGTTCTCCTGACCTCACCCCACGGTAACGGAAGAGGTCATTCCTCGACCGATATTAATTGTGGTCCACCAGTAATACCTAAAAAAAAAAAAATCTCAGATTTAGTCGTGTTCACCTACGGTACCACAGAAAACGTTCGTTGGGACACAGGTACCACGAAAGGTAAGTTGTGTTGGTGTCACTGTCCAGACTACTGTACACTTCCTACCACGGTCTAAGACTCTACGGTTCTAGTGACTCTGTGGTAAGAACTGGAGTTTCTTGACAGTCTGTCTACACTTTGTCTGAGATTGTGTCTCCCTTACTGGATTCATTTGTTATTGACGTGTATGTGTTTGTCTTTTTTAGTTCGTTTTTCCGAAGGTCCCTCGGATGGTGAAACACTTTACGAGAGGGTCCGTATATGACTGAATCTCAAGGACCTCCTCATGGTACTCGTCGGGTCACAAGAACGAGAGTCGGTGGGTTCGAGAATGTACACGTTCCACACAAGGGACGAAGGTGTTGTACTTGGTCGGAAAGTCGAAGGAAGGTGAAGAGAGGAGACTTACTCCAAAGCTCGGGGTGGACAAAATAAGAGAGAAAAGTAGGACGGACTAGAGTCCGTGGGTTTCTGGTAAGAATCCACAACCCAGTTCAACTTCACAGACATCTGGGTCAACCTAGCGAACAACCTACTTCTACACCCATTCTAAATCGTTAACTCCCGTCTCTTCTAGAGGAAGAAGGGCCTACTTTTCCTACACGTTTGCCTCGGGCAGACGACACCACTGTAGTGTAAATCCGTTGGGGTGTAAATCGAGGAACCGTTCGTCCCCATCGGGTCCGACCTACGGGACCTTGAGAAGTCGAGTTAGGAACGGGGGAGGAAGTTCACTGACGCGAACCTCAGTGGTGGAGGATCGGAGAGAGAAGGGGTGTGCAGGGTTGAGTACGGAAGTGAACTCGGACAAAAATCCAGACCCAACACGACCTGGTAAACATCGGAAGTCTCGGAGGAGTCTTTGCCTCAGACACCCTGAGTCCAATACTACGACGGGACGGAGGTCTGGAACCTTGACGTCGGGACCCAACTCACTGTACACTACTAATTTCGCTGGGAGAGGTACAGGGATCTGTGTGGACCGTGGTCTGGGACGTAAAGTCAGGACGAACTTCGAGAGACTTTTGGGTGCTTATGAGAAGGAAAGTGACACTTATTAAGGACTAAAGTACCAACAGGAGTGCTCTTGAGTCGAGGGTAACCAGCTACACAGTATCCAAGGTCAAAATCAATAAAAAATTTTTGCAAAAAGGGGTCTTAAACTCTTGTAAAAGACCCCCTAGGAGGGGTCTCAGGAGACTTTTATAATCGAGGAACCGGGGAAAAGGAGTAATCCGGATCAGACCCGACAAACTCCGTCCCTGAGGTTCCTCTGAAAAACCTTAATGGAGATTAGGAGACTGAGGTCTTCCTAGGTCGGTCGTTAAAGTGTTACGGGGGTCCCTTCGACATCGAGAGTTAATTTCTTTTCACGGGAGTCCTCTCCTTTCTTAAAGGTCTTGGGGGTTCGACACCGGGGAGTAAAACTCCGGGGAGAGGGATGGGGATGAATGGGAAGTGGGGGGTGGTGGGGAAGTGGGGTGACCTCTCTCGTTCCCCAGAGACCGGGGAGTCAAGACACCAAGGTAGATGTTGGGTACAGGGTGGTATACGATACCCAGTAACTTAAAATCTCGGGGTACCTTTGGGACTTGAACATTTCGTGACAACCGCCAGTCATAGGTAAAATGAAAGAACCCCAATGTTGTTAGTGTAAAAGAAATCCCTTAATAGGAAAGGAACGTCGCACACCGAATCTTCTGCACAGTTAGGTATGTGGGAGGAAATAGAAACGGTTCGTCCCTACCTGAACACTAGACCCCTCCGGTCAATCTGTACTTATAGCCAGACTCACTTTATTCCTACCCCTCCGACAGACTCGAGGTTGCAAACTCTCCGGGCGTGAGGGATGAAGGAGGTGGACTGTCTGGTCCCTAAGCCGGGAAGGTCGCCCTGAGACGTCGACAGGACGAAGGACAGGAGAAGGTTTGGAACAAGAGGTGAGACGGGAAGTTAAGACTCTCGATAATGCATACGAACATTATCTAAAGGAAAGTACGGAGTCAAACGACTTCACTTAAAAACAACGGACGTCGGTTTAGTAGAACTGTCTCCTAAACAGTTCTAGGAGACTAGGGACGGGGGAAGTTAAGCACTCCTTCGACTCCCGGTCTCACCCAGAACAGTCCTCCTTCGTCTCGTTCTGTCTCTCGAGTCCGAGGGAGTCCGGGGGACACCCGAGGGAGACGAGGTGCCTCGACAGACACGTAGAACCCACTAGTCCCAGTGTCGCGACGGGGAGGTACTGACCCACTACCACTGGGGCTCCGAAACCTTCAAACGGAGGAAGGTAGAGTTCACGGGTCTCGATTCTTTTGGGCGGTCCTAAAGACTGTGTCGGATAGTGAAGGAAGACGAGGGGACTCATTGACTCGCGGATGATTCGTTTGTCGAGACATGGTCGGAGACACCCCTTCACCCCTCGACACGACTCCCCTTTGCGTTAGGGCCGGGGTCTCTGGGGTCTCGTTGAGCACCGGTAGACGGAGACAGGTTCCCGTAGAGGACACCTCTGCGTCGAGGGCACTCCCAACCTCCCAGTCACGGAAGTCCACTGATACTGTGGGGGGCCGGACCGGGGGTGTCCCGGTAGCGAGCGAGGGACGGAGAGGTAGGGGTGTCGGTGAGAAACTTGTGTCCGACGACAGTAGAGAACGGACCCGTACAAAGTCGTGGAAGGTGACACGGAGACCGGACGACAAGAGTGAATGAAGAGGGAGGCCAAAACCCTTTATGAAGACTCCTGTCCAGAACAGTGTGGTGGGAAAGATTGTGAGGTTCGAAAGGTCGGAGTCATCGAGAGTACGGACCCTTCCTTCATGTTCGATCTTTCCGTCAGTCTCGGAAGGGTTGGGGAAGATAGACCGGAATCAAAAATGAGCCACTACGATGTGTGCGCACGCGTGTGTGTGAACCGTGTGTGTAGGTCGACTCGCAGGGGGGAAGGGAGTCGCACAACACGGGAAAGAGGAGGAATCCTCCACGAAAACACGGAGTCGTCGACTCAAGGATGAGGGACGAACTTCTTAGGAGAAGAGGGGGAGGAAAGGGGTAGCCACCAGGGGGACGGGGGTGTCGGTACACGAGTCCGCCCACACGACACAAGGGTAGGGAGAGGTGTCCTCGAAGTCAGGACCGCGCACCACCTGAGGGGAGTGACTGACACGCACGGAAGTTCCGTCCTCGACACAGAGTAGGATCGCAACCTGGGGACGGTGGATGACACGGATCGTGTACGACGAATAATTCTTACACGATTTAAGGAGGTAAGTTGTTTACAAACATCTCATATCTTGTCAATCGTATAACCGGATCTGACCCATGGTCAAGACTGGTAGGAGAAGAGTGTTTTTATCTACAAAGAGTAAAAGATGGTTCTTCGAGTTAGGAGATAGGCGGAGATAGGCGGTTGAAGGTAAGTGGGTATCTAGGGTAAGTGTACGGGAGAGGGTCGAATTAATCTAGTATTGTAAAACAGTATGACTAAGGATACGATATTTCTCTGTTTAGTGATATCTATAGAATATCGGTGACCCTACTGAAGAATTGGGGAAGAGAAGACAGGAGGTGGAAGGAGAGTCCCCATGAGAAAAGAACTTAAACTATAAATACATAAAATATACCTAATTAGGATATATACTAGTCAGGTAAATTGATCTTGGAACTTCTCCAACTACTAAGTCGTTTATTTTACACCCGTAAATATTGACCCGTTCTTTAAGTGTATACTCTCATGTGACTGAAGGTCTGATTTTCCCGTACTGTCAATCACTTAGGTGTCAATTCTCCAGAGAACGGGTCCCAAAGAAGTGACGTTCTTTCGACAACTTTGGACCTCGAAGTTCGGACCCCTTCTCAGGGTAGAGGGGAGGTGTGTTGGACCTAAAGTCGGATCGGGAGGTGGGTACCCGGATCGGGAGGTGGGTACCCGGATCGAGAGGTGGGTACCCGGATCTGGTCGGAAACATCTGAGTAGATCGAGTAATACATAGGAAGTGGGTGTCCTCGTCTAATATAAACGTATAGATGTTTAAAATACATTTAACGACAAGTCAGTACAGGTTAAGAAAGGTTGGGGTTCCTGACGTTGTGCGGTCCGAAGGGACAGGAAGTGATAGAGGACCTAAAACGAATTCGAGTACAGGTAACTCAACCACTATGGTAGGTTGGTGGAGTAGGAGACAGTGGGGGAAGAAGAGAACGGGAGTTAGAAAGGGTCGTAGGCTCAGAGAGGTTACTCAACCGAGAAACGTAGTCCACTGGTTTCATAACCCCGAAACGTAGTAAGACGTATAATAAAAAAACAAAAAAAGTGAGTCGAACCACAAAACTTTAAAATATCGGTTCAATTTTAGAGTTTTTGCATGAGGTGATATACGTATATCGTTTTAGAAAAAAAGGACCACTTTTTAACGGGTCAAATTCTTAAGGCCGGTTGTCCGGTGTCGTTTGTATGAGTGTGTACAGAGAAACAATTATACACGCAAAGTAAAGAGTGAAGTCCTAAAGACTATGAGACTACTCATACACTTGACCATAGAGGAACACCAATGTTAAACATGATAAAATAATGATCTTCCTCCATGTGGTACCTCCGTCCTGAGCCGTTTGAAAACGATACTTCCCGATCTCTCATTTATAAAATCTACTTAGTAGGAGACAAAGGATACACTGGGACGGGATCTTCATGTCTGTGAGTAAGTTTTCAATAGTTCGGAGAAAAATTTTTTTACATAAGGTTGACTTCATATCAACTAAATGTCACAACACAATTAAAGACAACATGTCGTATGACTAAGTCAATGTGTGTGTGTGTCCGAAGGGACCACCGAGTCCCCATTTCTTAGGTGGACGTTACGTCCTCTGGGACCAAGTTAGCGACCAAGTTAGGGACCCACCCCTTCTAGGGGACCTCCTCCTATACAGTTGGGTGAGGTCATAAGAACGGATCTCTTAGGGTACCTGTCTCCTCGGACCGTCCCATGTCAAGAATCCCGACGTTTCTCAGCCGGTGCTGACTTCGTTGACTCGAGTGTATATGCGTGTGTAAGAAAAGGCATAACAAGGGTGACAGGAAAGAGTGTCCGATAACTTATATCAGGGACCCGCGATGTCCCTGCCCAAATAGGTGACACATATATTATCAAACGTAGACGATTAGGGTTTGAGGGTTAGGTGGGGAAGAGGTACAGGGGAGGGGGAACCACTAGTGTTCAGGTAAGAGACACAGGTGCTAAGACAAAGTCCAAGGATCTATTCAAATAAATACAATATAAAATCTAAGGTGTATATTCACTAGAGTATCCCATAAATAGACCGAATAAAGTGAATCACACTTTTAGAGAGCCAGGTAGCACAACGACATTTACCGTCATAAAGTAAGAAAAACTACCAGCTCATCATAAGGTAACACATATATATAGAGTAGAAGGAATAAGAAGGGAGACAATTTCATGTAAATACAACAAAGGTACAGAACCGACAACATTTACTGCGGCGATACTTGTAACCTCACGTACATAGAAAAACTTAATATCAAAATAGACCTATATACGGGTCCTTACCCTAACGACCCAGTATACCCTTGAGAGAAAAATCAAAAGACTCCTCGGAGGTGTGACATAAGGTATCACTGACGTGGTCAAATGTGAGGATGGTTGTCATCCTTCCAAGAATTACGTGTAGAAAACTAAGTTATAATAAATGTTTTTATTCGTCGGTTGGTCATCCGATATCAAAAGACTAGGAACAAGTTCTCACAACACATTCTTGATGTCAGTGTTGAACTTTCATCTTTCAATAAAATAAACCACCCTTACAAATCCTGAGCCTCGGGTCCTCTGTCGTAGAGTCATCGAGACTCTTTTGACGAAGTTCCTCCGTCCTTCCCCTCAGTCCGATATATGTTCAAAAGTTGTTTCCCTCGTCCGTCAGACTTGTAGTTTATAGTCCACAGTGCAATTCCTTAAATCGTAAGTCACATACCCTTCTCCGTTCGGAGACCCGAGTGAAGTAAGGAAGGAAAGTAGACGTGGACTCGATAGACCTGGTTAGGACAAACGAAGGGTCAAGTGGAACGAAGAACGTAAGGGGGTCGAGGAGTCGTTAGTGGGACCACCCACCCATCGTAGGCAACCTTATGTCAAAACCCTCGAGAGCAAGTGTAAACCTCCGGTCTTTAGTGACTACCGACACTGCACAGAACAAATAATTATACCGTCCTCCATAAAGGAAAAGTGTTCTCTGTGAGAGATCTTTTGTGTTTGGTCAGTCGACTATTTCTTAGGTGGACATTACGTCCTCTGGGGTCAAGTTAAGGACCCAGTCCTTCTAGGCGACCTCTTCCCTATCCGATGGATGAGGTCATAAGAACCCGAAGGGACCACCGAATCGACCATTCCTAGGCGGACGTTACGTCCTCTGGACACAAGCTAGGGACCTAACCTTTCTAGGGGACCTTCTCCCGTACCGTTGGGTGAGGTCATAAGAACGGACCTCTTAGGGGTACCTGTCTCCTCGGACCACCCGATGTCAGGTGTCTCAGCGTTTCTCAGTCTGTAATTCGCTCAGTTTTTTTTTATTTGTTCTAGACTTGTTCGTTATATATCTTCTATTACACGGTAATCGACTATTTGTGTGTTTGTTAAGTGGTCTCTCGATCACTAGTTTAAGGAAGGACTGTGTCGGGTCCTCCAGAAGCCCATGGAGAGGGTTGTCCCGTCCTCGGTCGGTACGTTTACTCTGAGCACTACTCTCGTGGAACCCCGTCGCGACGGGTGAGTCTTGCTCCCCGTTAGGGACAGAAAATAGATGTGTCTCTCATAGGTTCTGGAGGAGCCTCGGAAGTCTATGCCCAATGTTTACATAGGAGACGGTAAATCGTTCGTTCCCTCCGGTCTGGTATAAACGACTTTAGTGACTACTCTATGTCTTTTTTAAAGGTCGGGTAGGAAGGACTTCCAATTTAAGAAATAAACTCTTTCCTCTTAACCTGGTACCCTAGTGTCTCGTCTCCGTCTCTGAATGTCTCCGGAAAGACGAACCAGTCGACATTATACGAAGGAGACTTGACTTGACTTGACTTGACTTGTAACGACTAACGCTTGTAAAATTTACTGAGTTCGAATTCCTCTCAAATGGTAATCTTTTCACAGGGTAACGGGACTTCACACTAGTCGTCCCTTCGATTATCGACGTCTCAAACGTTTTGTGAGGTAGGAGGGACGTAAGTCGCCCGTTGGACCCTTTTGTGACCTTTGTCTACCAAGCACTAGCCCCAAATTTGTTCGTCTGGACCCTCCTTGACTTGAAGACGGAGGGTCGTCGATTTCACCCTTCGGACACGTGCGGGGGACCCGTCGGCCCTCCAGGACTAGTACAACCACGACTTCAGTCCCTTCCTGGGGTTCCTTGTCGTCCAATTTTACACCCGGACAGAGAACCAATTCTGTTACGATCAGGACGAGACTGGGTAGGTCCTGTGAAACTTCCGTAGGAACGGAGTATACAGTTTATCGAGAATCAACCCCGATGTGGGGTGAGTCTGTGTACTCTAAATTTATGTCCAGCGGAGATTAGGGGATTCCTTGGGGTTCGGTATAAGGTGAAGTCTTCAGTGGCGACATTCTACTGAGCAGAACAAGTGGAAGTGGGGTAGGGTAACGACGTTTGGTCCATTCCCTCGTTTGACGGATGTTTCGTATTTAGACGACTGTCGTGTCGGTTCCGGAACCCCTCTAAACACTGCCCGGGTCCTGAGGTCCAGAGGCACAGTCGGGTATTAATCGATGAAGTCAGTTTTACAGGGGTGATGTCTTGTAGAAGGCATATTATACTTGAGTCAAGAAACTCTTTCCCACTACCTTCCTATACAAAATTGGGACTGTTGATAAAGAGTAATTGAAAGAGTCCTTGACAAAAGAATTTCAGAGATACTGGGTTCTGTTGGAGTCGAGAGTAGTCTTGTATCCTTATTTCCACCGTTTCACTACCATGATTGGCCCTAATGTGTCCGAGAATAAGTAACGACTGGACGAGGTTTACGACGACGACGAAGATTCAGTGAAGTCAGCACAGGCTGAGACACGCTGGGGTATCTGTCGTCGGGTGGTCCGAGGGGGTAGGGACCCTAAGAGGTCCGTTCTTGTGACCTCACCTACTCACAGGATATTTGTCACGACCGTAAGGGGTCTCCGAGCGAGTACGAGGGTTTTTTCTGGGGACGGTGACGACCACGTTGCCGGGGGTGAGACGGCACCCGGGTGGGGAGTGGGGTGTGTGTAGGAGGAACCCTGGGGCCCGTAATCACCAGGGGACGATTTAGGTGGTCCCTATGTGTGAGGTCATGGAGGTTGGTCCTGCGTCGTCACGACCAAGGAGAGACCTCGACGACTCCTCCGGCACGGGGAGTGAAATGATGGACGTGACTTCATAGAGGGTACCAGGGGGGTACAGAGTGACTCGGAAATTATTTTATTTGAGTAAAATTTTTTAAAAGGACGTCATCTCAACTAGATGTCACAACACAATTAAAGACGATATGTCGACGACGACGACGACGATTCAGTGAAGTCAGCACAGGCTGAGACACGCTGGGGCATCTGCCGTCGGGTGGTCCGAGGGGGCAGGGACCCTAAGAGGTCCGTTCGTGTGACCTCACCCAACGGTAAAGGAAGAGGTTACGTACTTTCCCTTTTCACTTTCCCTTCAGCGAGTCAGCACAGTCTGAGAATCACTGGGGTACCTGACGTCGGATGGTCCGAGGAGGAGGTACCCTAAAAGGTCCGTCCTCATGACCTCACCCCACGGTAACGGAAGAGACACGATATGTCGTTTTACTAAATTAATAAGTATATATATATATATATGTGTGTATAAGAAGAAAATATAAGAAAAGGCAATACCAAATAGTGTCCTATAACTTATATCGAGGGGCACGAATGTCATCCTGAAACAACAATTAGGTAAGAGACATAGTGTCAAACGTAGACGGTTAGGGTTTGAGGGTCAGGAAGCGAGGCACTGAGAGGGGAGAGGAAACCGTTGGTGTTTAGAGAGATACAGACTCAGACAAAGTACCTATTCAGGTGAACACAAAATAAAATCTGAGGTGTATACTCACTATCGTGTACCATACACAGAAAGAGAAAGACTGAAGTGAATCATACTTCTAGAGATCCAGATACGTACAACGACATTTACCGTACCGAAATAAAGTAAGAAAAAATACCGACTCATTATAAGATAATGACCATTTATACATGACGTAAAAGACAGCTACCTGTAAATCCAACGAAGGCATAGAACCGATGACACTTATCACGACGGTATTTGGGTCCCCACGAGTATAGAAAAGATCAATACCAAAACAGATCCACACACGGGTCCTCACCGTAACGACCCACTATCCCCTCGAGATGAAAATCAAGAAAATTCCTTGGAGGTGTGAGAAGAGGTATCATTGACGTGGTTGAATGTAGGGGTAGTTGTCACATCCTCCCAAGGGAAAAGAGGTGTGGGAGAGGTCTCGTAAATAACAAACATCTGAAAAAAACACTACCGGTAAGATTGGTCACACTCCACCATGGAGTGACATCAAAACTAAACGTAAAGAGATTTTAATCACTACTATTCGTAGAAAAGTACACGGACAACCGGTAGACATACAGAAAAAAGCCTCTTCATAGATAAATCCAGCAGACGGGTAAAAATTTAACACAACAAACAATAAAACAATAACTCAACATACTCGACAAATAAAACTTTTAATTCGGGACTACCAACGTAGTAAACGTTTATATTTTAGTTGAGAATATCGAAGATAGATCTAGGAAAAGGAACCATTTCCGAGGCTACACCGACTGTGGTATCTCAGTTCTGTAGTGTGTGTCATTCCTGTCTTAACTTTCAAAGACTTTTCCCGTCACTGCTCTAGTCTAGACTCAAAATCTTTACATCAGGATGATTGTCCTACCCGTCTTATACTATCTCTGTTCACTGAGGTTCGTCCTCCGGGTTAATCCTTCAATTCGACTATCTGATCTGGTCACCAAAAGTTAATGATATGACTTACTTACTTACTGCCTCCGTTCCCCACTCCGGTGACCCTTGGTCGGGAGTGGGACCAAGTCCATTTCGTCAAAAGACAAATACTTGACCTAAAGGTATATCTGAAACTCCTTTCATACGACACTAAAATTTTACCTTCAGACTTTTGGTCCAAACCCCGTCCTTCACTACTCTCGGACCTAATTCTGTCGTAGGCTCTCTCCTTTCTTCATTTCCCGACGCATCCGTGCTAAAGGTGCTCGTGTCTTTCCTCTTGTTGTCCTACACTTATACCGAAAACGAAAATAAACCAAAACGAAACGAAAGTTCTTGTCTCGTGTGTTTATTTTTCACGAATGAATTGTTCCGGATGGCTTAGACAGAGTTTTTATAGACTATTATTCAAAAAATTAATTATAAAATTAGTCTAACTACAAAATTGTAATAAAACTCCCGGGGTGAGGACCCATGTAATTTACAAAGGGACTTTTGCACACCAAACTAAACGAACCAGTAGAGGAGTGTGTGCGGAGTACTACACCATCGATCGAGGATTGACTTACTGATCAGAGGTGGACTTTATAGTGTCCAAAGATTAGCCAGAGCTAGCGTCCACCGGAGCCGGACGTCGTTGAACTTTGTCCTGGAGTCAAGGGCCGGTCCTGACTTCAGTTCGGCGCCGTCACTGTCGCGACTTAGGATTTGCGATCTGGTCACTGTACTGGGACCGGACATACCGAAACATCTTTTACTTAAAAGTGTTTCTCTATCTTTCATCACTCTGTCCGTTTCACAAAACTCGTCGCGGGAGCACCGGCAGACGAGTGAGTGTGCCCGTAAAGAAGGTGTGAAGGAGACCGGCAGAACGAAACGGACGGCGACTCAGACATAAACCAAATTTAGTCCCAGGAGGGTACATACACGGACGTAAAGAATCGGTTCTACCCAAGATCGCTTCTCCGGACACTCATCCAACTATAGTGGATGATATCCCACCGTGGGGGAGAGAAACACTGGGAGTTCCCCGGGAAGACACGACCACATCAGTCCTTCCAGAGGGACTGGAGTTCTTACTCTTTATACACCAGAGACAGAGAATAGATCCGTCCTGAGTCGAGGAGGAACAAGGACGGTAACAGAAATAGAACCTCATAGACAGGTGCACCCCTGTCTGAGGTCGACGAGTCAGACTCCGGGTAGATAGAGGACAGTGTCAGAGTTAATGTTCAAATTCTCTCCATGGGGACCGGGTACGTCTTAAACAGAAGATTTAGTAATCTCTTTCAATTAGGGTTGGTCTGGAAGAAAACCCTGTAATTTGAGTACTCTCTCGGTATACCGAGGTGTGTGATTCCCATTTTCTACTCCCTATAGGACGAAGTAGTCGAGCGAAACCGAACCGAGGGGAGAGGGTCTCGGGGCTCCCTACGTGTCATGTCGTTTTTGGAAGGGGGCGAGTGGGCTCTTTACCCCTACACAACTTGTCACCAAGAGTCTTAACCCCAAGAGGCTTAAAACCTTACGTCAAGACCTCTGACAGTTGTATCCTAACGGGTATCCAAAAAAGGCTCTTTCTTATAATTCTTGTGTTCATGGTAATTGATGTCAGTAAAGGTTTTTTCTATTAAGTTGTGTGTCTTAACTAGTCTCAGTAGAGTTCTTATGTTCCCACCAAGAAACTTGACTTATGTGAAACGGAACACTTTTTGAAAGACGGGACCTTGAAATAAGAACATAAAATGGAATCTGGTAACTCTGGAAACGACCACTGGTCGTAGAGGATTCCCAGTCACATTCTCGTTCAAGGGTCTCGGATCCCTTCTCAAAGACGAAGAAGGGAACAGGGGGTCTGGTCTCAGGGTCTTTGACTCTCCCTTTGGTGAGGGTGACCTCCTTTTTTACCCGTGCTACAACGACGGAAGGTTCGCCTTCGGACCTTAAACAGAAAAGATAAATACTTTGTCTGTATTTACCACCGAACAATCTCAACCTTATAGTCCTCTTCAGTCCATAATGTTATTTCAATATATAATTTGTTCGAAGAGATCTGACTGAACCCTTCAATTGGTGGATATGTCAACAAAGATAACATGCGACACGACAGGTTTGTTTGCCGAACCTTTACTTGAACCTCGTGTCAGACTCGTCTTCCGTCGGACCCAAGGACAACCGGAGGACCAGGGAAACCTAAGTTGTACGTCATAACAAGAACAGGGACTAGGGGTCTACGTTCATGTTTGACCGCTAATTGACCGTGGAAAAGCAACTACTCGAGCCTCATGAAAGGTTTTTGCACTCGAGAACGGTGGAGACCCTGTCGACGGACTTCCCATCTTTTCCGGGACCGACCCTGAGCTTCGGGACCCAAGATCAGGGCTTCGACGGAGTGTAATCGACATTCTGAGACCCGTACCTACTCACTGACCCAATATGGAGACTTCACGGAGGTAACGGTCGGAAGAGACTAAATACTAAAATACCGTTCATCTCGTGTCTACCACTGTCTTAGAAAGGTATCGAGGGGAAAGACCAGTTTTACGTCACCCTTTTTCGTCAGGTTGACGAAATAATCCTACAGAAATAAAAAAATACTGAAAACGTGGTTTACGTAACGAAAGAAGTCGACCGAACCTAAAACCCCTGTGTCTGAACCGATACTGTAGGTGTTTACGCGAACTGTTGTCCGTTGTCTTCTACACCCTCAGTCTTCGAAACCTTCAAGAGATTGAGTGTCAAGGACGACCCCAAAACTAAATTACTTGGATGAAGGGATATTATTTAGTGACTCCGAAGAGAACGGAGACTCAGAAAAGAACACAGAAACAGGGTTTAGTCCGGTTTCTTACACGAGATCTTTAACCAGTAACGGAACAGGAGTTCCACGTTCTAACGACCCACAGTGGGACTCTTTCCCCGGAGAGGACAATCTCCAAGACACCAAGGTTCAGGTGACATTCGCCACGGAAACTGAACCGTTTCTTTCGGTAACGAACCCTTCGATAAAGATCGGGTCGTGTCGACAAGTGTCGAATCCAAGTCGTTTACGGTAGAAAAAAACGTCTGAGTCAGGGGTTTGGGGGTCTCTTAATACCGTTAGGTTCACACACTGGGATTACTCACTTGTCTCACTCATATTCCAGAGAGTCTACAGTGAGTAACCTGTAAACTAATGTACGAGACCAGAGAATGGACTGGATTTACGTTTTTAGGTTTCTGTGAGATTTTGGAACATCCACGAACGAGACCCAAAAGTGCTCACTGTAGTTCCCTAGTCTACTTTTGTCACTATCATTATTATTGTTGTTGTCATCGTTGAGAGTAAATAAACCAGGAGTAATATGTCGTCCATTATACGATCCACATGAAATATTCTGATAACACGGGTGAATGTCGACTCCCTTTCTCTAGGACGTTATACGGTTTCTTGAACTATCGATTCTTTGTTCGGACCTTAAATTTGAGTCCAGGGAGGGCCTTCTTTGCACGTACGGTAAGGTGAGACCACGAGTCTAATTTTAGGACTATATCTCTGTACCCCCACCACCGAAACCCATTGACGACTGAGGAAAGTCGAATGTCTAGGAGCAATTCCAAGGAATTGTCGAACAGGAATCAAGACGATTTCGTCGTCGCGGAGGGTCCGGACAAGGGTGGACGTGTCACTGTCTTGAGGAGCATTAGAGAGGACACAGAGACTCCTGTACGCTCAGTACCGTGTCCCTCAAAGCCGGGGTCTTGACTCCGGCGACGGACGTAATGAGAAGAAAGAGAGACGACCGGAAGACTCGTCGACGTATCACGAGTGAGACACTGAAGGTTGGTGGACGGTTCGCGGGTCACCACGCCTTGGTGGGCCCTGGAGATCCTGTAGAACGCGGCAGGTGGGAGGAGGAGGTCGACGAGGACCCGAGGAACCACAGAGACGAATGGGGGGGCCGGAGACCAGCCGTCACTTTCCTGAGACGGAAGACACAGAGTGGGCAGACACAAAGTGAACCGTAGATACACCGTCCCCGTCCTTCTACGTCTGGTCAGAGTCGGAATAGACCTAGGAATACACCCAATGTCAAGAAAGACAGAGAGGTGTACCGGGAGGGGAAGTTCCGTAACACCGGAGGTCCCGACCTAGACTCACCAAGTACGACACCCACGACACGAGTCACCGGACCCGGTCGCGAGGGAGGACACGGTTTCCCTTCTCAAAGAGGGTCCGATAAGAAGGGACGATAAGTCACGCGTACAGACATATGCTCATGGGATCCGAGGACCCGGCAACCTACAGTCCTTTACACCGGTCGTCCCGACGTCACTTTCACTTTCAATCAGCGAGTTAGAACCTGAGAGACGCTGGGACACCTGACATCGGGTGGTCCGAGGAGACAGGTACCCTAAGAGGTCCGTTCTTATGACCTCACCTAACGGTAAAGGAAGAGGTCCCCTAGAAGGGCTGGGTCCCTAACTTGGGCCCAGAGGACGTAACGTCCGTCTACGAAATGGTAGACTCGGTGGTCACTATGGGAGATTGTTTGTGACCCACAGGTCCACAGACCTCGTCACCAGTCCCCTCTACACACAAGTCCACCCTATGCTACGACTCGGTAGATAGATGGTTCTACCATCAGGACAAAAGGGAGAAAGGGAAGGAAGGACAAGTTCTTCTATTGTCGACTGAGACACAAGGACGAAGTGTCCTCCAAACACCGTCCCGTATTTCTTTTCTGTAACGAAGGTTCGAAACCCTTGTTTTCGGTTTCGGGAACCGTCTTCTTCTGAGTTAACTTTCTCTTTTCCCCACCCTCACCCCTCCGTCTGACACGACTTGTCCCTTTCTTCTTCACTAAAGGGGTCTGATCCTGCTATAAGACAAGCGGATCCTCCTCCACTCCTCCCTCCACTGTCCCTCTTCCTACCCGTTCGGGACGAAGGACCCGTTCACGGCAGTCGACCCATGTCTCCACGAACCCCCGTCTCAATCCGCCCCTCCCTCAGTGTACGTCGGTCTCCGTGTCTCCCCGAACCGGACTCCTGGTCACGTCCACCCGTCCCCGTCCCCCGACCGAGTCTCCACCTGACATGTCTCCTCCCGTCCACCCGGGGTGGGATCTCCGGAACCGCGGCGGATTGTCTTTCTGACCGTGTTCATCGACATCCCTCCCGAGGCGTCCCTTCTGACCCCAACACGTAAAAGACAAACAAATCAAAAAAAAAAAGAAACACAAAAAAAAAAAAAAAAGACGATCGACCCTCTTCATTCTCGAACCGCAACCCTTAAATCGGCAATCTCTTTTACTTCGTTCAATAAGAATTTGGATCTCAGTCACCCGACTCTAACCTCGGGAAAGTGGGTACAAATGTGGAGAACACACTTGGGTCCTCTCTTCTGTCACGAGTACCAGGCCGGGTCCGGAAACCACTCTGAGTCTCGAAGGCAGCGCCTGGACTCCTATCCATCGGAACGAAAGACTAACACGAAAGAAAGGGTAAGGTGGTTAGTAAACCACTTTGTCAAAATTCACCTTTCGTGAGCCATTTGTCCTGACTCAAAAAGGTCTTGTACTTTGAAGTCTCCCTACAGTGTTTTAGTGGAAGTCTCTTCACCTCACGAACACTCCGGTCCTTTTGTTCTCAGGAATTTCCTTTCGAGAATAGTTTGTGACGTCTCACGACATAAAGGACGGAATATTAACACTACTTACCATACCGAAACAAAAATTTGTTGTGGATTAGAAATTTTATGAGACGACCCTTCGGATCGTAAAAAGGGGGTCTTATGCAGGTGACACATATAAGTTAACTGATTTGTAAGTCTTCTTCCTCGTGTTTGGTCCGGGTCCTCTCAGATAACGAGTCACATTCACCCTCCCTCCCTCTACAATGGTTATGACTTTTATGTGATTTTAAGACTAATTTTATGGTCTAGGTTAGGGTACGTTCAGAGAATCCTTGTGACTGTAATAACTTTTATTTTACCTTTTTTCGCTAATGACCGACCGTAGTCATAGATTAACAAATTACTTGTATTGTGCCGGACCTAGGATAGTGATTGCAAGGAGAGAAAGCTGTTTACAGGGGACTACTTCCTTTCAAGAAAAAACCAACGTCTCACCGGAAGTCTTCAACCTGCGAGACTCTCTACTGTTTGTCCGTTGTAGAAAAAGAAGAACTAGGGTTCAGTTCAAGACCGTCAAAAACTGTCCAGTATTTGTGTGTACTTTACGATTTGAATCACCCGACAATCTACGAAACGACTTTCAACTTTTTGTAAAAAATTTATTTTAAAGGAATACAGAGGAAAAAAGGTGTGAGAGTTGAGACTGTAAGTTCACATGAAGTACTTGGCTGTACATTATTGTAAACTTTTGGTTTAAGTCTTTTGGGAGTACTTACGAGAGATTCTCGTAAGAGACGAGAATCTCTTAGACGTCTCTCACTTCCATTCCCCTGATAGTCCTTAGAAGAGTCCCTGTTTCTCTACTTATGACGGGAACTAACAATTCTTACTGCAGATACATTAGTTCTCTTCGTACAGACAATCTCTAGTGATTCGTAAATCAATGACCCTTCAGACAGGAACAAAAACAATCTTACGACTGTAAGTAGTGTGGGAAGACCTCTCCCAGATGGGTAACCAAAGGGGTCATAGTGAGAAGGAACCCAAAGGTTGACCGAGAGTCTTATATAGAAGAGGTTGACCAGATATCCGAGAAGAAGGAGTAAGTGGAAGAATTTACGACCTCAATGTACCCTAAGGTGGGGATCCGAGAAAGCAAGAAGAAGTGTTTGAGTGACCCATTGCGGTTAGGTTTGCGAAGTTATTAAGAAGTCTCTGTTGTGAGGGTAAATGCCGAGGTCGGGACTGGAAAGGTGACTCCAGGGAGTACACAGAGGACAGAGTACTAGAGTGTCAGAGGAAGCTCGGGTTCAACGTTCGGACCTGTAACAGGAATTAAGGAGAGACGGGTAGATAGTAGTGGGATTTGTGTGAAATCTGCAGGTGAGACAGAGAAGGGTGACAGGGGGTAAATAAGAACGGTTGTAGTAAAACACAGACCTAAAGAAAGCGTTGCAGGATTGACCCTATAGAGGAAGGTCGTACGAGGGAGATTGACTCTGGTGTCCCTGAAAAGATCTCGTGTGTAGACTTGCACTGTGAGGAGACGATTTTTGGGAACAAGTCTGTGAGTGCCGGGAGTCGTGTCTCAGGTCTGAAACGTGTCCGCTTGTTCCCGGAAGTACTACCTCTGGCGAAAGGGGGGAGTCCTTTTAGAGGGGACAGCAACGTGTGGTCTGACTTACATGATTCACCCGTAAAAGACAAGGGAGACGAATCTTATTTATGGGAAAGGGGAGTACGGGAGAGAGAAGACCTAGATACTGCGGAAGAAAACCGACTCTGTAATGGAGACGACCCTTCGAAAGAGACGGAAAAGTCATGACGGATTCCATGGAGAGGGTCCGTGAGGACACATTAGGGGTACAGTACCGCACATTGAGTGACCTAACGTCATCGTGCAAAAAAGGGAGACTTGACATTTACGGAAGTTCCTCTCTTCATAGAACAAGTAATATAGGGGTTACTAGTAAATAAGGTCTACGAACTGTTTATAAACTTCGGACTTACTTTACGTCAACGGAGTTTTTGGACAAGGAATCAAAAAACTGAGACTTCAGACTTGTTCCTCTTAGGGCAGTAATCGAGTCGAACCCAGTCAAAGACAGGGACCAGGTCACTCGACTCAATCCCCACACTCCCGTCCCCACCTTAGAGAATCTTTCCTCACAACCCCACTTTCGTCACGAATCATCTTGATATGTTTCAGGAAGTAGCTTTATTATTTTGATGTAAAATAATTTTTTTTTAGTATGAAACATATAAAAAGTCATTTAGTATGTCGAAGGAGGGTAACCAGGTGATATTTCTTCACTTTGACAATAAAAGTACTATTGTGTATTTTATTTTTAATATCAGTGCAGAATGAGTTATGATCGGTGAGTAGGTAGGTTAGTAAGTGTTTATAATGATTCTCGGGTGATACCCGGTTCGAGAGACGATCCATGATCTCTCTATCATCTTTTATTTCGTTTCGGGAACAAAAGTCCCCCACACACTTTTATTTCTGTGTAAATATTAATAGTTAATACTTTAAATGGTACTTTCTTACTCATCCCACTACTCTCTTTCTTATTAACCCTCCTAATCAAGTAAATAACCTCAGTTCCATACGAAGAGTCTTTTTTGTTTGTTTGTTTGTTTGTAAGTTCGATTCTAGACTGAAGAAACCTTTCTTACCGACCCCTACGACTTGACTCCCTCCACCCTTCCTGTTCTCGTCTTAATCTTTAGAGGTTCCGTTATAATACTTTCAGAACCGTTTTCCGACCCACTACCGTTGACACTACGTTTCTACCTAAGTTCCGTAAAAACCTCCAACTTGACAAACATGAAGACTATTCGACCTCCACTTGACTAGTCCTCACTTAGTGTTTCTCTAAGGTTCTTATTATCAAACACATCTTTAACTACATTCGTGTACCTGAGACTGTGGCATAGTAGACTCAAATTTAGCGTCGAGGTGATAAGTCATTCGACACACCGGAACCCTTTTAGTGAATTGGAGAGACAGGGAATCAAAGGAGTAGTTACTACATTCACTATTATTATCGATGGAACGTCTAAGTAATTTTCTTTCTCAATAATGTATATTTTGATAAAACCTGTAACGGACCGTACACTAATCCAAAAGAGTGTTTGACTCTTTCTCCATTGAAAAGTCCAGAGACTAAAAATTCGTCACCCCATCATGCCCACTACAAATAACTCTACCCTTTCTGATCGTCTCCTTCTCGAATACCGTCTCACTTCTAGTCTCAAGTCCAAATCTGTGTTCAAACTCTAACGACGTGTGGAGAATCTAGGGGAAACTTGTCCTCAGACCAGAGTGTCCTCTACGGGCTCGACCTCTGTAGTCAGACACTCTGAAGTCTAATATCCGTCCTAAACTTCTGGTCTCTACCTTTTCTGTTTGTTCCCTTTCACAATTTCACCCACACACTTCACTTTACACTTTCGTATCGGTTCTTGGTTCGGTGGTCTCAAGAGTTTCGACTCGTCACGGGTCAGCACAGACTGGGAAACACTGGGGTACCTGATAGCGGGCGGCCCGAGGAGACAGGTACTCCCTAAGAGGTTTCGTTCTTACGACCTCACCCAACGGTACGGGAGAAGGTCCCCTAGAAGGGTGAGGTCCCTAGCTTAGGTCCAGAGGGCGTAACGTCCACCTAAGGAAGGGCAGACTCGGTGGTCCCTTCGGGCTCGACTCATCTCTTCAGTTTGTACTGAATCCACGTCACGACGATGTGTACACGTGCTCGGTTCGTCTTTCTCTTCGGCGACCGTTTTACACTTATATTCCTTATACCTTTGTTTCCTGGAGACGACCCGACGTGGGGTGATCGGACGTTCGGAACATCAACGGGAAGGAGGTCGGACTTCTTCCTCGGGTCTCGGTCGTGTCTCTGTGGTCACCAAATTACCTCTCCCCTAGAATGTGCAGACTTTTTATCCGTGGGATGGGGTCGTCTGTCCTACACCGTCATTAGAATTGAGGAACCCCCTCTTCGTTTCCCGAAGATAAACGTCCTCCTTAACAGGAGCCCGACCGAGTAGTCAATGGTCCCGTTGGTCGTCGATCCGTGTAGGGAGTGGCGGGGAGTCCACTGGGTGGCAGCGTTCCCGTCTACAAGGGGAAAGTATTTGGTCGTCCACCTCGACAAGACCGGGTTTCCAATCTTGTCAATGATCGTCCCCGTCCCCCACTCGTCCAAGTCCACTCTTTCCTCATCCACTTCGTCCCAGACCAGCTCGTCTATTGTTTTTCGCTCTTTTGTCAGTAAAACTCACAGGACTAGTACGTGGGAGGGAAGGTAAAGATAAAATTACCTCGGATTTTTATCTTAAGAGACAACTCAGAACAATCCAACTAAAACACCGAAGAGACACTGAGTGACCTCGGAGAAGTAGACTTCTAAATTTTCTTTCATACCCCAATAAACCTCTAAATCCACCAAGCCACCGACCTAAAAGGTACCACTCCTGTCTTCCACTCTGTGTTGACTTGCACTTGGTCTGTTACTTTACGTAATATTCGACACAACTCCTCGAACTTGTATTGTCAAGTCAAGTCAGCGAGTCAGTACAGGTTGAGAAGCACTGGGGTACGTGACGTCGTGCGGTCCGAAGGGACAGGAAGCGGTGGAGGGACTCGAACGAGTATGAGTACAGGTAGTTCAGCCACTACGGTAGGTTGGTAGAGTAGGAAACAGTAACGAAAGAGGAGGACGGGAGTTAGAAAGGGTAGTAGTTCCAGAAAAGGTCACTCAGTCAAGAAGCGTAGTCCACCGGTTCATGACTTCGAAGTCGAAATCGTAGTCGGGAAGGTTACTTATAAGTCCTGACTAAAGGAAATCCTAACTGACCAAACTAGAGGAACGTCAGGTTCCCTGAGAGTTCAGAAGAGGTTGTGGTGTTCCGTGGTAATTTTCCATAATTCGTTCCCACTTCGTACAAGAAATACGTAAAATCTTTCTAGCGAGAACTTGTGACACCTCTTGTCGAACCTTTCCTAGTTTGGTCTTCCACCCTCCGACTGCCACAAAGACGTCGTCACTGGGTCCTACCGTCACTTGGTACCATCCGTGGCAAGTCTAAGGTCACTATTGGTGTCACTCTTTGTCTGTCCTGAGTCACTCACTGATCTATCCCTTTCGCAATTGTGGTCCCAAAGACCAAACAAATGTCTGATCAGACACGGAAATTTTGTGATGCGAAAAGGACTTTGTATGAATCCGAAGTGTGCCGTAAGAGTTACGAAAGATATCGTTATTGGGAAATTAAAAGTTTACACAAGAGTAGGACAGGGGACTACTTACGTGTCAGTAATTCATCGAGTTTGTCTTTTATTTCTACGTCTAAATGAAGTACACCCGAGTCAAGAGACCCGGGGTCCGGATCTGTCTCCTTTGGTTGAGATAATGGATTTGGTGTCTTCGACTTTAGGAGATCTGTTTCTTATGAGGTCCCTACCTGAACCAGAGACGAAGGAGACCGAATTGATTCATATTTGTATGAGTATACGATCTAGAATAAGTGTTTTCTTAAAGCGAGTAGTAAAACTCTTTTTCGGGTACAAACTTCGTCGTTATAAAAACATTATTTATTTTTCAGGGAACTGTTTGAGATAATTTGGGGTAAACTTAGAGACAATGACCCCTGCCAAAGGATTACTGGATCGAGTTGTGACGACCGACGTACGACTGAACTAAACGTCGATATGTATTTATATGTATGTATTTATCCACCGACGGAGGGACCACCATCGAGTTCCTGGGTTCCCTTCCGTCAAAATGGAGATCTATAGAAAGGGTCGAGACAACACGACCAATGTTAAAAGTCAGTAGTAAAGTGTCAGTAAACAAAGAAGAGTGAGGAGAGAAGGATCAGGGAGAACTTGATTAAGGATAGGGGGTCAGGTACCTTTGACGAGGAGCCCCAGTAAAACGATTTAGGTCGTCAGTGCACCAGGGAAAGGATGTGTCCGATAGTGAGATCAGTAACACAAATTAGAGAGGGAGAAGGAAGAAGTACACCGAAGTTCCTGTAGTGGAAGGAAACTAAAAGGAGGTCGAACTAACCAGAGTCCGAAGGAGTGACGAAGACAGGTACCAGAGAACTACAAGTCGTAGGACCAGAATCAAGAATCTGAAGAAGAGAAGAGATGGTGAATTCGGGAACTACTAGAGTAAATCAGAGCACCAAAATTTATTGTAGTAGGAGTACTGAGAAGTCGACATAGAGGACTTGAGGTTTGAATGCAGATGTTTTCACGAATGAGTGGTAGAGATGAACCTACACATTGTCTATAGTGTTTAAGTTGTACAGTTTTTACTTTGGGGGTCAGAAGAGTTTTAGACAAGGAGAGTCTCAGAAAGGGTAGAGTCAACTACCGTTGAGCTAGGTAGACCACGAGTACGGTTTTAAGGAATTCAGTAAAAAGAGAAAAAGAATGTTGGGTGTAGATTAGTCAACTCTTTAGAACCACCACCATGGGTGTTTTATGTAAGTCTTAGGTTGGAGAAGAATGGTGAAGGGGACTACGGTAAGATTAGGTAGACTCGGTGATGGCAGAGAACCGATCTACTGATATGTTACGAGGGGTGCCAGGAAGACGAGTGTGAGAACAGTTAGGAGTCCTGGTGTTAAGTTCCTCAGGAAAATTTTTCGTTAGTCGCTGTAGTGAAGAGACGAGTCTCATTTCCAGTTTGTTTCCGAATGTTTATGGGCATCCGAGAATGGACCCGACGGGGGTGGGGTATAGAATGACTGAAGTAGAGACAGTGAGACATGGAACGAGTACGAGGAGGTCTCTACGACCGGAGGAACGACTAAGAGTCTGTTCGAGCTGTTTTGAAGGGAATCCTGGTGACGAGGCGGACACGGGAGACGGGCCGTACGAGAGTAGTCTATAGGTCCGGTGGAGTGCGAAGTAAGTTCCGAACCGAGTAGAAGTGTCACCCGGATACGGTGGGAAATCATGACAGTGAACGGGAGTCAGGGTCGTGAGGGTTGGGGGAATAGGACGAGATGCAAGTAAAGGGTATCGTGAATGGTGAAAGGTGGTGTAACATATGAGACGACAAGTAATCCAAGTAACAATTAACAGGGGGGAAGATCTTACATCTTGACGTTGTCGTCTCTGGACACAAAACAAGTGACATAGGAGCCAAGATCATTGTCACGGACCTTGTATCCTCTATGAGTCATTTATGGACAACTTATTCGCCTACTTAAAAGAATCGGATTCCCGGAAGACAGGGGTTGATACTGACCCCTATCCATTGTGTAAGTCGGAGTTCGAAGGTTATACTCGGTAATTGTATGGAATGTTCTACCTGGACGTTGATGTTCTTTATACGGAAACTGTGGAGAGGAAAGGTCGAGTGAGGAAGTCCTCTAAGAGACGTAACTACAAGACGAGAAGAGAAGCCTCACCCCTTACCTATGTAATTCGTAATGGACGAGTCCCAAACAGGAGGAATCTTAATAAACCAGAAGAAGAGTAGAGGTGCTTCAAGAGTAACACCGGGTTAAGGAGTTCAAGAGCATTGACTTTTTTAATTTACACCACCAAGGCAATTTTTTTTTTCAACCTTTAAGGACTTCCCCCGGTTATAGTGGTTATATAGACTAAGTCAAATAACTGTAGATCTCTTTTATGTCTAGTAGTGATCTGCAAATATCGTTCTCTCTTCCTATTCCCTATCGTCCGTTGTGTCCGTCCCCTGAGACACGACGATTCCCAATTGTACAACTCCGGTACTATGCCCGTTCGTCTGTGTTTGTGTCGTCGTTGACGTTCTCTCTCACCCCGTACCGACCTTCCTTGTCTGACGGAGTACCTGAGTGTAGAATAAAAACGTATCCGACCTAGGACATGATTGAGTGTTTCCAAGACATCCCGGGGGAGTACGACGTCCGTTGACCTATCGGACCTCCCTCGACAAGGTTCTTAAGAACCGTTGTGGGCGACTTACTCGTTACGGGTCCATCCGCATACCGTTCACCAGAAAGGTTAATCCTGAAAAGAAGTCTAAGGTCTGGTGAAGGTGCCAGAAGAGATATGACTGCTATGAGATTGTCAGTAATCCTGGTTGATCTTCTCTCCAACACGAAAGCACACTAATCCACGACTCAATTGGAAGTTTAGGGGCAAAGAATGGATCGTGATTCAACGACTTGGAATCAGTTTTTCTTTAGTCGCATATTTCTCGGTGTAGTATCGTGACTCGCATCAAGGACGAAGGATGAAGAGAGCAAAAGGAGGTCGGAGAGACGTGACGGGGGTGGAGTCGGAGGAAACTCTACTGACAAAAGGCACAAACAGTGAAAGTACCGTATAGACATAAAGAATAAACCGGGGTCTACAGTCTAACCTAACGCAATGAGGTCTGACTTAGTAAACTAAAGGACAGGTACAAGGGTTGGAAGGGTCGAGGAGAACATAGTAAAGAGTCAGTAGGGACTACAAATGTTATGGAGAGTTAAATTTCGGCAGACGTCTAGAGTAATCGCCCGGTGACTGAGAGAGGGGGAACTAGGGTCCCGCTCAACCTATTTTGTTTTGGACTGTAGTTAAGTGGAGGAAGGAAAACTCCGTGGTCTCGAGCCCTAGTGAAATGGAATAATGGTAATATGTTATACGTATACAATGACGTATAAATGAGGATCAGCTCCGTTTAGCCTATGTGCTTTTGGTCTTAATTAGTACAAAATTTTACTTCAAAAAGTGAAAAGTTTTAAAGTTATAATAACATTTATTAATACCCATTATATTGTTGATTATAACGAAACATAATATATTTATAAATATAATAGAAATATTCATTTATATTATTTAATATTTTTAATAGAAATATTATATTTCATATTACTATATTAAGTAATATTAATTCCACTGAGAAATTGATCAGTGAAAAGAATCACATGAATTTCATACATGGGCAATCGAGTGTGTGTGTGTTTTTGTGGAGTCAAAAAGTTCTGATGTATGAATATCCATAAAGTACAGAAATATTCGTTAATAAAGAATATATCGAAACTCTTATTTTGGATTTAAGAAGGTAAAATTATCATTCGAAAACTCATTCAAAAGAGTGACGACTAAGTAGCCGAGAACCGAAGCTGAAAAGAGTGAGAAAAAGGACTATATGAGTTTTGCAAAAGCTTAGGGTCGATAAGGAGGAAGGAGTTCTTGAAAAACTCGAGGAAGAGACGCGGTTCGTGACATGATCCACGACCCTATTTATTTCTTTCTTCAGAGATAGGAGACCCTCGAGAATTAGGTCCTTTAGTGTACCTTCGTTTCTGATAACGACGTGTGGACGACATAGGACCTAGACGGCACACAATGACGTAACTCTGGTGTACCTTTGGGGTCGAAGGTCACCTCTTCGGTCCCAAAGTCTCTTCACTTCAATAAAAGGAAAATCCGTCTCATACTTATCTGGTGAATGTCTTCTTTATGTTTGCCTGACGTTTATGTTTACCTGGTAATGTTCTTCTCAAATGGGATTAGTGTTCCCACTCTTTATTTGTTGTATTGTAGAATGTGACTTTAACGTGTGTGGGAAATTTTTAATATATCTTATACATTATTGGATGTTCTAAAAGACTTGTAATTCACTTTTTCGTATGAGACTTGTCATATTTATACATAATGTCTTAATGTCGTATGTCTTAACACACACATATACACAGACACATCTTTTGCTTTCTGACTTTCTGATCTATGGTTATACCTTTGTCCAATAAGTATTCTCCGCCGTACCCTGAGAAATAGTCATCGAAGATTTAAAATTATATATATAAAAAATTTTTTTGTTTGTATATTTTTGTAAGTATATAGGTCTAAGTCAATAAGGTAACGTAACATTACTCATCATATTTATTTTTTGATTCACTGTACGAATTTTAGTGATCAAACCACACGACAATTCGGTCCGAAAGATTGAGATTTTAGGTGACAGAAAGACGCGACGTAAGGGGAAGGATGGATGTCGGCCAATGTAGTATAAATCTCAAAGAAAGAGAAACCAAGAGAAAGGAGAATGAAAGATGTAGATGACATCGGGAAGGGTGGACAAAGATTCGATAAAATAGTCATCAGTACGACACATGACCTATAATACACAGTATATTTTGGGTTTGGTACAAGTAACCACTTTTTCCGTTTAGGAGTGAGTACCTCTCTTGACCCTGTTGTGTATAGTCTTGTCTGTGTCAGACTGTCGGGAGTTTATTCAGTCGAACGAAGAACGTAAATTTTATTTTGACTTTAGACAAACCAGAATATTGACACTATAAACCTTTCGCAGTACGAAGGAAGATATGGCTTTCTAAAGAATTGAAAAGGTTTTACATTTAAGAACTTTTCTGGTGGACGGGGTTTGAGTCTAGACTTTGTGGTTGGGGATTAAAATAAATATTTACAGTTCTAAAGGGATAAAAGTGAGTGAATGAGTTTTTCGTCCTATTTATAGTGTCGGAGAGAGAATAAACCATTTCGTGTTGTAAACCCCGGAACTCAACCGACACAATCTTTAATCTTTACAGAAACTACTACGTGTCGACAGAAGTAAAGAATTAGTGTCTACAGATTTCGTAAGGTCCTTCGACTGATTACATGGACCTCTTTACATGACAAAAGAGTAGGAAAGGGGGCTTTAAGAACAGTCTAATTCTTCCCTACTCATAGGGGAAACGAAATGCTGATCCATGTATACTGCTAGAACTCATTCTGTTCAGGAATGTAAAAGGTGGCGGTAAACGAAGGACAAGAGTATATGTGAACAGAGTTTGTACACCCGTCATGAGTCACTAGGATCGTGAAAGGGGAAATAGAGTCAGAGGAATCCTGTTATAAGGTCACACCGTTTTGAATTGTAGTTATCGACGATAATCACGGTTTTCTTTTTGTCGTGATAAATGTGACATCGGAAGACAGGTGGTTCCCCGTAGCGTAACGTTATGCGTAGGTCCTCTAGACTAGTGGGCCGTGACAGGGTCCGGTTTCAGTTCCGAGACTCGACTCGTTAATTCTTGGTTTTAAAGACGTCCAGAAACCACTTTCCAAGAGTCGAAACACTGAGTCTCAACAGAAAGGGGTTTTCTTAAGATATTAGGGTGGTTATGGTTGAGAAGAAAGGACGAGAGAACACCTTTCGTCCACCAACAATGATTGGTGGAGTCAGGTGGGTGCCCACTTAACTTTGGGTTTCAAGTATACGTTAATTCTGAACACAAGAAACCTTGTCTTCGTAGTTGTTTCTACATCGACCGAAAGGTACACTCTTTATGTATTGATTGTCGAGATGAACCTTCCGACTACGTAAAATGATGTGTATTTAATGTGGAGTTAATTTTTTTTGTTTTTTGTTTTTTGAGATGATTGTCTGAGTGGGGGAGTCCCTCGGACGACTATGATTTGATCGTCGAGAGTGTCCCAAAAGATATGGAGGTATAGGACGGGGTTAAAAAAAAAAAAAGGTTTTTCGTCGTTTTTTTATACTTATAGAAGGGGAAATTGATGTTAATAAAAAGAGTCACATACAGAAGGTAGGTTAATACACCTTATAGTGACCTGAAGGGTCCACTCGTTTTCTCTTTAAAAATTTCGTTGAATGCCCCGACTTCCCTACTCGATTGATATCGGGACTCTTCAACTCGAGAGACTCCGGTGTGTGTTTCGTACCGGATCCTCGTCCGCGGATGGGAGGAACTCGTGTCCGACCCTTTTCGTGTTTACTGGAGTTACGTAGTACCTTTCTTACCCGTAAAATTTTTCTCGTTGGGAGATACATCGAGTCAGGGTCGTGTCTTGATGCAAGTTCGTAGGGTTTTAAGAAGGGTTACTTTATGGAGTTTTTTATTTGTTGTAATTTGGTTCTCAATTATTTGTAAGTTCGTTGAACTCTGAAATAAAACTTTTATCGATAAAACTGTATTATAGGTCAAAGAGCACATAGTCTTATTTAAGAAATGTTGTGACTAGTAATAGTGGAGAAGACCCATAAACATGTATTAGAGACTCATTTTATATCAGTGTGATCCGTTCCGATCTTATAACTTTGATACTGTTTGTTACGAATTCAAACAATTATTGTTTTGATATCATCAACATGTGATCTTGTCTACAAAGTTTACAAACGGTAAGTTTCTATTCGAACCACCTTGTTTTGGTTATATTCATATGTATTTAAAGAACAGAAGAAACGATAGTCAGAAAGTCTTTCGACTTCAATATAATGTTTGTGAAGTTTAAAGGTGAAGTCTCACTCGTCTTTTTACTCTTCTGTAATAAAGGATAAAATGTTTTATTTTCTGGTTCAGTCTTCTTCTTATTTCGAGTAGAAATACGTCAATTGTATTTTCGAACTCATGTGGCTAGGAAGAGGTTCTTTATCTCTGCGGTCGGGACGTTCTGTCCGTCGGTTGTCCGGTTTCTCACCTACCGGTCGTGTGTCGGAAGAGATGAGACGTACTGAATGAGTCCTGACTACGTTTGAGACCGTTCAGTAAAAAAGATCTGAAGGTTCCTAGAACCTATACATTTGAGTTACTAATTTTCCGTAAAAAGACTTAAACGTACTCCTTCAGATTTCTTAGTCTTGTTTCTAGGTTGACGAAACGTGTACTTATCTACAAGTGGTAATGTGGTGTTGAGTTTAGGTTACCGTCCGAAAGGTAGTTTAAGTATAGGTTTCGTACCTCAAGGTTTATACGTTGGTATATGTGACGTCTTTTGTTTCTCGGAGGAATGTTACGCCTCTTCCTGAAACATGAGACTCTACTTTAGTTTGTATAGACCAGGAGATTCTTCCAGAGCACTCCGAATTTGACCCCCCTCCCCTTTCTATATCTTTGACGAGTCTTATTTTCGACATTTGTGAGTAGGATCTTTTTCGTATGTGTTTGTACGTTAGAAACAGATCTGTTACAGAAGTCATTGTCTTGAACTTTTATAATTTGACAGAAACGAAGACAGTGACTTCGTTTACTTTTGAAAGATGCTGTGATACGCACATACGTATATATATACGTATTTTATTGGTCGAGCATACACTGAAATTGCGATATTTATGAGTGACGGAAAAACCACGAAAATTTCGTGTCGGTTTTAGTCAAACCTTTAAACAAGACCTAAGGGTTCAACCAAGGGAGACAGAACATCTACGGATTCTTCACCGACCAAGAGACTTTGGTGGTCAAGTGTGGGGACACGTCGACAAGGTTCGATTGACCCTAAGGTCTCTTTCACTGACCTGACTGGTGTCCGGAGTGTCCACGGATTTGTCGTTGGATAACTTTGGGTTTCGGTGAAGGGTCAGTTGAGATATCAGGTTCCCTCATGATTGGAAGAGAAGGGTAAAAGGGTCGTGAGTGATCTCCCCGTCGGTTGTCGACCTTCGGAAACGTTACTCATGTTTGTTCGTCTTTGTGAGCGTCCCGTCGTAAAGAGATTCACATAAAGAGTCTTGTGTTCAGGGTGGACTGTGAATGAAATTTTTTGTTAAGGTGTATTTTTATCCTTTTACCACACATTTTATGTCCAGGAGTAACCTCAAACTTTGGTGGTTATTGTATAGTTTCTAAAACTCTGCGGATGAAACAGATTGGGTCTTAAAGGGTTTGGATAAACCGGTTTCTGGAGAGCTAAGTATATTATTGGTATATAAGACGGTTTTATATAGAACTTGACGAAAAGGTTTCTTGATTTTATATCACAAAAAAAATTTAGAATATTAAAGTTTAATTCTTATTACTCCTATATTTTTGTGAATAAAAGGACGTAAAAAATTTCCTTGATAAAACAAAACGAAACTTGTCAGAAAATAATATTGTAAAGTGAGAGATAAATATTTGTAGGTTAAGTTTCATTGGTAAAGAATATAGTGACAAGTTCTTACAATTAAGAGTAGTCATTAGTAACCGGAGAAATAGTCCTGTTTTTTAAAAACATACGAAAGACTAAGACTCTTATGGAGAGGTGGAGTTAGTGTTATTAAAATTCAGATCCCGTCCATTAGACCCGAAATTTCTTTGATATAGGGTTGTACTTAAAACCCTATTTATTAAAATGTTTTCGAATTTTTTTTTTTCGTTTAGTGAGATACAGAGATACTTTTAGTTGTAAAACTTCTAAATTAATACGAAGTCAATTTGGAAACTCTGATCCTAATGACTTGAAACCAAGTACATTAATTGTTTAAAGAATTATTAGATCATGAAAGAATCCTTTATACTTTTGTAACTTTTCATTTATGTTTAATGTGTCTCGACTTGATCTCTTTTCCGTTTTTTATTGAGTTCACGGTTGTTGTATATGTCTTATGGTAGTAATGTTGAGTTTATACGATACACCGAGACGAGTCCTAAAGCTAATCTATTTATTGATTTGGTTCTGTTTCAGTTAGTGATTTGGGGACATTCGGATTATGTTTTTTGTGTCTGTGTGTCATGTGAAACAGGTAGTTTCGTACCAGGATCACAATCACTCTCCTGTGGACGTTTCATTTCTTCCTAATGGTGTACCTCTGTACCTCCTCGAAAAAAGTTTTATAAAATTTGGGTCCATTTGGGTCCATGGTATCCTTCTTTTCTATATTAATATTTGTATTTCTAGTATCTTAAAAAATATAGAATCCTTTTCCCCAAGAACCAAAATCGAAAAAAAGGAAACGACTATTCCGTTTGGTTTAGAAATCTATTAGTACAATATTTCAACTCAAACAAAAACAGAAATTTGAACCTTACTTTATCTAAATATAATACGTAAATAAGTAGACCTTGACTTAGGACTTATGATACAGACTTCGTAATTTAACATTTAGTCAAATAGATTTCTATTTAAGTGAGATAACTTAAATGAAAATTTTGGGAAAATAAGACTTTATTAATGTCTGAGTGTTTTTCTTCAACGTTTTTATCATGTCTCTCTCGGTAGGGAGTCGAAGAACAGAAGTGTACATTCGTAAACACAAAATCTCCCTATGTTAAAAACTGTCGAACACTTTTTATTTGTCAACTACTTTTTGAGATTATTGGACCATTTACTGATAAGGACCTTCTCCGAGATTCTTTTGTGTGATGACTGAAATTTACGGTGAAAATAGTGTACTATGATGGAAATTTTTAACCAAAATACTCTACGATAGTGACAATGGTTAAAGACGGAGAAAACTACAGATGAAAAAAGGTAAAAACATCTGAAGACTCTTGACATTCAATCGAGACTGACTTTATTCGGAAGGGTAAGAAAATTCAATTACATAGAACGGTATAATTTACTTGTCTTTAATGTTTACCTTTAGTTTTAAGAAACCTAAATTGCATTTTAGAGATCGTGAGTTTTTTATTTGTATAGATCTAACTTTAAACTAAGGAAACGGTCACGGTTTGAAAATCCCCTTTTTTTATAACACATCCTTACTGATAGGAATTTCCAGAAAACGTCAAAGAAACCACAATATTCTTACCAGTCGGAATACCTGTTGACTACTGCCAAACGCCTACTTTCTAAAAATAGAATACCCTTAATAGACTGGTTATAAGAGTAAGATATCACGGTATTTGTGGTTGTGGTAGGAAAAATGGTATAATAGGAGATGGTGTCACAAATTCTGACACCTAGTAAATAGAATCGTTTGAGTTTGAAATAGGTTTCGTATAAGACTGTCCAACTAGTATTCGAGAGACAGCTCAGGACTTTCGACAAGGAAAGGTTCTCAAAGGATACACACGTCGACTACGGACCTCACCAAACACGAGTCACTATCGAAGGATCGTAGAGTAATCGAAAATGGTTTTTTCGTTTTGATTCATTGGGTCGTGTATTTAAGAGTGAATAGATTGAGTATGAAGCGGAGAATCGTTTCTATCAGACCTTCATAGTACCGGATATGCCGTGTGTCGATTTCCGTCAAGTTTCGTCCTTACTGACTTTCCTTTATTTTAGTATAAATGTCAGTAGAAAAGATGATTTTTTTCCTGTTTTGAACGATAAGGTCTTACTATGGAAAACTAAGTTGAAAGTTGTGTAGTTTGTAATGTCATACGCATGACCGACGTAGAAACACAGTATTGTGTTATGGGGTGTAAGAATATTTTTACATTTGTATAAAAAGAATGAGTACCTGTAATCAGTGACATAACTGTCTTTTGAAATGTATTGGGGCATAATAAGAAACTAAAACAGGTGTCCCTTTGAACCCTTAATTTAAATGGTAAGTTAAAATCTCAATCATATCAATCCCAACCCAATCATATCAAGATAGAGGATGTTTAAAAAATAAAAAGGTTTTGGGTTAAAATTGACTGGATAAAATGTGTACAAATTGTTAACATTCAGTGAAGTTTACGAAAAACTTTCGAAATTATCTTTAGCATTAACTTTTACTGATTGGTGATTTCGTATTTGTCTACAGACTAATCATACGATTGGTGGGAAGAAGTCATATGTAATGAGGGTCTCCTATCATTTCAGGATGTCAGTACTAAAGGTTGTATCTTATAAGTATGTCTAAAGGCTGACGACCTTAGGTTGTCTTCTGATTGTGTCTGGTGGTGTGTGTGTGTGTGTGGGTGTGTGTGGGAGAGATGTCTAAAGGCTGACGACCTTAGATTGTCTTCTGATTATTATATTTTGTGCGTGTGGGGGGGTCTGTGGGGGTGGGGGTGGGGGTGCGGGGGTGAGAGCGTGGACAACGTCTTCATTACACTTTGTCTCCTCACTGAAAGAGAGTCACATCGGTTTGTCTGTTGGTTCTGGAACTTCTAATGGAACAAAGAGTAATTGTGAAAGTTCTTTTTTATAAATACTACTGAATTTCTGAGGATATATTTATCGATGGATTATGTATAGTTTAACTCTCCTACGTCCAGTTCGTGACGACTCGAGGTGAGTCGAGTTTAATCTGCTCAGATGACTGAGGTTTCGACAAAAGGATTGTACCCCCAAAGTCGTCCTATTCTATTCTAAACGACTCGTGGTATCATTAGAAAATTCTGTGATTAGTTTTTGTACCAGGATATAAAATTTTTTTTGGGTCTTCACCAAAATTCTGCCGTCTTCGTGGAGTCGGTGATTTTATTCGTTCTAAGATTCATTTTAATGGGTGTGTCGTTTAGAAAATTGTCAAGTCGTTGGTTATTTACCTTTTACAAGGAATTTTATACGATAAAGGCTAATAAGGTTTCTTAAGAAGTTGACATCAATTCGAGATACCTTTTATTAATCAACAGTATTTCGAAGACTGATGCACCATACAAAGAGTCCTTTCTTGCGACCAGACTCGATTCGTACCACTTGAACCTGGTCTACGTATCATCCACGAAGGTCAAGACACCACCGCCCGAGGAGGACTCATCCCAGATTGTTGACTCGTTCACAGCATTCTGAAATGTCGGATTGTATTTTCACCACGATTGTAAGTCGAGAGGACTTTAGTTAGGTTCTTTCTCTACTGATCACAATTTCTACATGATGTTTATGTGTCCGGATTTCGAAGTTAATGAGGACGGACCTTTTAGGGTGACTGCCTCCTCGGACCACCCGATGTCAGGTACCCCAGTGATTCTCAGCCTGTGCTGACTCACTGAAGTGAAGGTGAAAAGTGAAAGTACGTAACCTCTTCCTTTACCGTTGGGTGAGGTCACAAGAACGGAGCTCTTAGGGTCCCTGCCCCCTCGGACCACCCGACGGCAGATACCCCGGCGTGTCTCAGCCTGTGCTGACTACGTTGAATCGTCGTCGTCGTCGTCGTCGTCATTTCGAAGTTATTTAATTTTGTCGGGAACGATTGTATATGACTTGTGTAGTCGTTTATGACAATATAACTTCACGTATATCAGTCTGTTTATAATATACAATGGTGGAAATTATACATATATATACCATGATTGAGGGGGTTTCCAATCTGAACACTCTATTAATTCTTTGTGTAAGGAACAACAAAAAATTGTGATTTGTGTCCAAAAGATAATTTGTCTTATGATCTTATTATATAAAAAGGACCACAGATTTAATCCGTAGTCTAAAGATTTGTCTTCTCTTTTCCGGAATCTGTTTCTCGGTGTATAATTTATAAGTCTGACCAGATTCCTATGATTTAATTATTTAATTGAACTTATTTAATTCACACGTGTAAGTCTTGTCTTTACCTCGAAACCCGGTCGTTGTACACTTGGTTTCCGTTTTTAGACGGTTCCAATTCCGACCAAAAATATATGTCATGTTACATAAAAGAGAGGGGGGGTGGGTTCAAGTAAATCGTAAGTGCGACTACAATAAATTTCACGTAACGGTTCGATTTTGTCTTCGAAGGATTGCTTTTTTTTAACGACAGTATCTGTCAAAGAAAACCAAATCTCAGAAGGAAGATAGATAAAAATCGTAAAAGAAAAACGGGAAGTGTGTGAATCACATTCTCTGACGACGTTGTTAATGTACTGAGACCTGTGTTTCGTACTACTGACAGTCCCACTATCGGCAACATTCCTTAATGAAAGAAGAAGACGACCTCAGTTAAATTCACAACCGTCAAAGGCTCCTCCTTCGACTCCCGAAACCGCTTCTAACAGTAGGTAGACACCTTTCATGTTTTCCATGTAGACTGATTATCGATACCATTGTGATTATACCTGACACCGCAGGGGTATGTTTGATATCGGATCTTCTCCTGTCTTGGAATACAAAGATCGTGACGATCTCTTTAGAAAAGAACGTTTATTAGAGATTTCTTAAGATTTGTTGTATGGATTTATGATGGACTGAATCATGTACATACCTCAAAGGGAACACCGAGTCGACCATTTATTAGGCGGACGTTACACCCTCTGGACCCAAACTAGGGACCCAACCCTTCTAGGGACCTCGTCCCTTTCCGATGGGTGAGGTCATAAGACCGGACCTCTTAAGGTACCTGACATATCAGGTACCCCAACGTTTCTTAGTCTGTGCTGACTCACTGAAAGTGAAAGTGAATCATATACATATTTTCGTCATACCGAGTAGGACTACAGAAGTGTTTTAATGTTATTACGGTGTTTTACTTGTCAGATAACTTAAGTTGGTGTCATGTTGAACCAAATTCTTTGGAAGATTATAATTCACATTTTCGTTGTAAAGACAATCTGATGAAAGGTGTACAATGTTTCGTACAAGAGTAAACTCGAAGGGTTCTGTTAATATTTCTTTTTTTCTGTTAGTAAGAGATAAAATGTCTAATCGTTTTCCTTCGAGTCTTTCCAATAGTCTAAACGTAATCGTTTCGATCGTAATCTCGACTTTACACTTGGGACCGGAATAAGATTGTGACAACAAGAAAGTTGATATGGAGTTACAGAGTTATTTTTACTGGACATGAGGTGAGCTTTTCTAGTGGAGAAAATCCGAGACTCATAAATCTGGTTCCTTCCGATCCTTTTCTCTGTCTTCCTATTTATGAAATCTGGAGTAGGTCTCCGTGACGTTTATTACCTAGTCAAGATTCAGACGAGGTCTCTTTGTTTCATTGTACCTTGTGTAAATCTTTTACAGGTTCTCAAAGTCCTCATGTAATCGTAGGGACTTTTGTAGTCTTCTCCCCAATAAATCTAGACTCAGTCTGGGATCTTTTGATGGAAATTGGTCCCGTGGGGTTTTGGTATCACGTTCCAGGACCACAATTCTATGAAGTATTTTCAGAACTTTCGTCGACGGTAACTACTGGGTTTTGGTTGTCTTATGTCGCAGAATGGTGGATCGACCATCTGTCCGAAAAAAATCTCAAAATTGTACGCATCGCGTTTTGAGAGAGGAAAGTTCTACGAAAATATTTCGTGTCTCCTTTACAAAGTCGTCTCCATGTACCCCAAATATTAGTTTCCTTTTCTTCTCTTCTAATTGAGTCAAAAGGTTACCTGTTCTCATAAGGGTCACTTGATAAACTTAGTCAAGAAAAAAAGGAACGTTCTTGATTCAAGGAGTTTGTATTGAGAAAGAAAAAAAATTCGAGATCTAAAAAACAGATTTACCACTTGTCACCATCAGTTCTCTTAGACAACAAGATGACAGAACATCGTGTACCACTAGGCATGACTTCTCGTCTACCCTTCACCGCACCCCTCTCCGCGACTGTGTCCCAATCCTCTGAGAGTACATCACTACTACGACTTCACTTGCCGTGTCTTCACCACCGCCCCGGAGAACCAAAGTGAAAGACGTTTACACCCAGACTTTACTTAAACGGTGTCTACCTTTACTTTTGATGTGACCTATCAGAAGTAGGTCGTCTTTTCATGGATGTTGTCAGACTTACTAAAAAGGTAATAGGTGTGAATTGAGAACCACATAAAGGAGAGTACTCTAAATGACGTGACCCGATTCTTAATTCTGTTTGAACCGAAAGTAAGTCGAATGGGTTTGAAATTGTTCTCCATGCATTCATTCTTCAATTCACGGTCAACGAGTCAACACAGACTAAGAAACGTCGCGACACCTGACATCGGGTAGTCCGAAGAGACAAGTACCCTAGGAGGTCCGTTCTTAGGTTCGATAGGAAACCATCGATAAGAGAAGAGGTCCCCTAGTACTTCACTTCACTTCACGTTCAGAGAGTCAGGACAGGCTGAGAAGCGCTGGGGTACCTGATGTGTCAGGTACCTTAAGAGGTCCGGTCTTATGACCTCACCCATCGGAAAGGGAAGAGGTCCCCTGGAAGGGTTGTTTCCCTAACTTGGATACAGAGGTGTAACGTCCACCTAAGAAATGGTCGACTCGGTGTTCCCTTCGGGTTCTTATATGGTATTTTTCTTTATTTTACCAGTAAGGTCTCTCACCGTCAACATTTGGACCGATAATGGTGGTCGTCATTACCAATGTATTAAAGTAAGTACTCAATGTATCGACTGATTGATGTTTCGGGTACGACCTTAGGTTAATGATCCCAAGTCTAAGAGAGAGATGAAGAACGGTCGACTTACTGGAATCCGTCTACTACAATATTCGATGGGAACTTCGAAGTCAATAGAGTAGACATTTTACCCCTATTGTCTCTCAGACGTATGTGTCCCAACGACAAACTCTAATTTACTCTATTGAGTATATGTCGGGTATATTATGTCACGGACAATGAGTTAGGGGGTTTGGAGATGGGTCACAATAATCCGGTATTACTGGGGAATCAAACACGTTCTTACTTCGTAATGGGTAAACATATACTTTTTTCGTTCAAATAGTTTGTGAACTCCTTTTTTGACATATTGAGAGAAAAAAGGTGGATCTTAGTGGGAACATTAAAGGTAACAACCAAGGGAGGGGACGTCAGGGATTCACCGTTTATAGGTGTGATCGGTTTTTGACATTTGTTGTAAATCTTGTCTCCTATCCTTCCTCTTTTTTTATTTTTGTAAATACACTTTCTTTCTTTTTCGTGGTATCACGATAATCATTCTTTCTTATTCGTGTCCTCGAATACTAGTTCTTTGTAATTGGGACTCTCTGCCTTTCCTCGTCTGTTCGTTCGTTTTTCACAAAAAGACAAAGGAAGAGAGAGGGGTCGGCGGGGGGAAAAAAAATTTTCGGTTTCAGAGGATTGAACTTTTCGTGACGATTAACACACCGTTTTCATTTGGGTCACGATAATAGTCTAGAAAGGGGGTTTGTTAGTTAGGTAATGACCGAAGTTTTGTGACATAAAACATAACGAAATCATTTACATATAAATTTGTTGAAAGACTTTCTTTATTTGAATTTTTTTTATTCCTTTTCCCATTTCTATTACGTATTGGGTTTAATGTTATAATTGACGTCTTTCCTTTTACGACTTGATCATGTTTCATTGCTGACTTCATTTGAACTGGAAGAGTTAGTTCAACCTAAGGAATAAATGTTCAACACAGTCAAAGACGTCTAAACGTAGATGGCAAAGAACAGGTCGTCCTCTCTACGGATTCTTCGGTCCTGTCTTTAGTCTTTCTCCTTTAAAACTTTCGGAATGTTCGACAAATCTAAGTTTCTTATGACTCAGATAGGTGGGCGATTCACGAGGTAGGGGGTGGGTGGAGGGGTTTTTCCGTTTCCCTTTTTGGTAAGAGCCAAGTTTCCGTTTGAATTCTGTATGCCATTATGAGGTTTTGGTTTGGGATTCGGTTTCCTGATTTACACGGGAATTCCTCTCGGTCAATCGGTTCACAATCCGTCTGTCGGTTCCAGTAATTATTCTCGTGTCGTCAGGAGTGACGGAAGAGTTTAAACTGAACATGGAAAAGGGGGGGTAAAAGTTTATCCGGCAATCAATGTTGATGACGTAAACTTCTCGAAAGATTCCCGGTTTGTTCATAGGTGTGGAGGTTTCAGGAACTTGCCTGAAATTCTTTTATGTCAAAAGACCCTAGATAAGGTCCTTACCTAAGATAAGATTAAGTCACTTAGACCATGTCCTGAATTCTAAAACATAAACAAGACACCAGTCCAAACGATTGGTGACGAGGGTTCATTGTTCCAACTTTTAATGAGTCAAAGTACTGAAGGTTTGATGATTGGGGAGGGAACAATGTATGTTCACATAATATATGTTTTGTGTATTGGGTGATATATTTTTTCATTTGATAAGGATTCGGTTACCAGGACTACTGAAGACAAAGAATTTTCCTGTTAAAGACGGTTGAGAGGGGTGTGTTTGAATCACAGGGTTAGTGAATTCGTGTTCCGGGGTACGAGGGTTTCTTCGTCGCGGATTCACTGTCCACGGGAGATAAATGATATGGAGGTCAGACCACGTTAGTCAAACGTTCATCACCTTAGTACCCTCACATGGAGTGGTTTTAGTTAGACGACGAGTAAAGACAAGTGCGTCCTTTTACGATCTTCGTTGTAAATTTCATTAACGGGTAAACGTAATCCTATTTCCGATAGCAAGTCATCCCTGTATTATTTATGGACACCAATTGAAAATCTTCTTTTTATGGGTGAAGTTTCCCCGTTATAAATTTCTTGTTCTTCGCTCTTGACATATTTTAGGTCCTCTTGTCTGTTTTCCGTTTATCTATAAAGAGATGACTTTCTTCTTGATTGTGTACCCCTTTTTTTATTTCAACCTTTTTACGGTGAAAAACTTCAAAATATTTGGTCCTAAAACCTCTTCCTTTACCGTTGGGTGAGGTCACAAAAACGGACCTCTTAGGGTCCCTGCCCCCTCGGACCACCCGACGGTAGATAACCCAGCGTGTCTCAACCTGTGCTGACTTCACTGAATCGTCGTCGTCGTCGTTTGGTTCCAAATTTCTGTTATATGTGTGTAAAATTTATTCATTACCTAAACCACATATGTAGGAATCCTCTTATACGTTTATAAGATACGTTTGTTTCTAATCGACTTCTTCTTGGTTGAATGGAGGTTCTGATTGGGATTTTATTGACAAATCCTACAGTAGTGTTTTCGCTGTGTCCAACCTCTCGACGAAGTTTACAAGAACATTGACTTGAAATCCTTTTGCATGAAATATTTCTCCACGCTCTTTCGGTTTGTGTATCCGTAGGTTGCACCTTCCGGACTTTTACTTAATTCCTAAAAATTTTTCGTGATTCTTTTATAATTAGACCCTAATACGATTTTTGAAAAGGAGTTGATGTAACTAGTTAAGACGTCATATGTTATATCGGAAATTTTTCCAAATGATGGGTAAACCCGAATATTTTTCCTTCGTTGATCCCAAAATGAGTAATCATCAAAAAATTTTATGAGAATGGGTAAAATAAATCTTCTTTTAAATTCAACATTTAATTTTCTAAATGAGTGTCCGTAGTATATCTCTGATCTCTGACCCATGCTTATCAGAATTTTCAAAGTTTCAGTGTATACGTTGTATACTTGAGTTACAATCTAGTGGGGTCGTCTTTCAAAGGATATCATTTTTTTAGGTGATTCATCAAAAAATTCACCGTTTGAGTAACCCCTACCCCATTTTCCCGGTCCGTTCCCTTGAACGAAATTCATTGACGAGTTACCTATATGCGTTTGTTTTGTAATTTTACCAAAATATTCCCTTACATGAGTGTATAGAGGTTTCTTTTTGACTCTACAAGGGTTAGACAAACTGTCTTCTAAATCCGTGAGGAAGCGTAGAGACATATAGATTATTCCTACTTTAATCTAGAGTTTTCATCCTTTCTACGAGCTCTTGAGGAAAAGTCCGACCGTAACTATTCATGACCCGTCCGGTTTTTCAAACGAGTCCAAAAAGACATGGTAGAATAGAATGTCTTTTTGGGCTTGTTTAAAAAGCTGGTTGGGTTATCAAAGTAGGGACGAGAGAGAACGGGGAGGACGTCTTTCGGGAACGAGACTTCCATTAAGGTTGGTATGGACTCGAAGATGAAGAGCTTCCACCATCTCCCCTCCGAGAGGGGACCAATCCTCTTAGGATCAGTCACGAGGAAATCTGTAAGAAGGTCCGTCCTAGTTTGAGTTGCCTTTTCCGTAAGCACTTCGTTTGGTACCGAAACAGTGTCATTTCATTAACAGTGAGAGTTGGGTCTTACACACTTCGACGTTTTCCTCCTCTTTTTTTGTGATGTTCCTATAAGAAAATAATTTTCTTCTAGTAAGTCATCTACATTTTGAAAAAGTATTTATAGAGACTCATTTCAATTGAAGTATGGGTAAAAGGTCGATCCTACTAAGTTCCTATTTGGTTCTAAAAATTTGTGCACTCAAAACAAAACGAGATAGGGTTCGTAGGTCTTATTCCGGACCTTGTATGATCCACGAATTACTTATAAAAGATTTACTTTATGTCAACCGGGTTTAGATATGTACCTCGTTGTTTGAGACAGAAAGTGTCTCTTAAAAATAAAGGTTTTACTGTGAGAAAGTGAAACAACCAACGACGTGATCAACTTACAGATTGTCTAAGTTGGGTCAAAGTGTCAATGTACTTTGTTAGCTTTTATTATGTATTTACTTTAAAAAAGAGAATTCGGAGAAGGTAATAACAAGAAGACTTGTCTGATTCATGTAAGAGTCATTCAGTGATTTTATTACATCATAAGTGGTTACGAGTGGTGACGTCCTTCTTCGAAGAGAAGTTCCTCTCGTTACATTCGATCGCATAGACGGGGAACAAAACGACTTTCAAGTATTAGTCGTAACATAAAGACAATTTTTTATATTTTGGGTTTTGGAGTATTCAGTTCTTGTAGGGTTTTGTCACTTCGATTTATTTGATCCTGAGGATAAGAAGAAGTTTTTACCGTTTGTATAATTTTTCCTTTTCTCTCTATGTTTAAGTCATTGTTTAAGATGAATTACGTTTATTTCAAGACTCGTATCGGAGTACATGTGTCATTCCAGGTATTTACAATCAAAAAAAAAAATTTAATTGATAATAAAGTTACTAACAATTACTGGAATCAAATCACGCACCGTACGTCCTGTTTGAATTATCTTCGATAATAATAAAAACAATTAAATATTGTTCCTTTTCAAGATTAATCAACACGAGGGGTACTTTTCTCTTTTGAAGGGGTAAATCTTTTCAAGATTTAAAACAACTGTATCGTGAAGGAATAGATAACCGTTTTGACTACTATCGAAAGTGCAAATATATTTAACGATGTACAAATTTGTAAAATTTATATATTTGGAACCGTACAAGTCTATAAAACCTATGTAATAAAGTACTTTGTAAAGTGACGTTGATAATCAAATTCATGAAAATTTTTGATCAACGATCAACTATCCTTGAGTCTGGAGTATGGTTCTTGTTTTACACATCGTCAATACCTTGATTTAAATATTAGTATAGTTATTCACATTATCACTTCTGTCGATTTAACTTAGATGAATATGTATTTGAAGTTATTTTCGGTTCGCTTCACGTACTAGTACATTCAACTGACATTGAGTGATATACCGAAAACTCAGTGTCATGTTGAGTATTAAATCTCGCCACTGAGAGTCGATAAATAAAAATTAGTTTGGGATACATAGAGGTTCCACCAATCCACCATTTCTTAGACGGACGTTACGTCCTCTGGGCCCCAAGTTAGGGACCCGTCCCTTCTAGGAGACCTGTTCCCTTACCGTTGGGTGAGACAAAGAACGGACCTCTTAGGGGTACCTGTCTCCTTGGACCACCCCAGTGTTTCTCAACCTGAGTTGACTTCGTACGTACGTACGTACACAGAGGTTTTTTCTTAAGATTTGTTTATAAAAATTACAAAAAGAAAAAAAATTCATTGTCCGTCCCTACCTCTTAGATGAATAAGTTTTTCCTGGTGGGTGGACAAAAGAATTTTTCAAATCATAAAAACGACCGACTCTTTATCATAACAGAAGTCAACAGTTTTGACCATGTAGAGGATATTAGTTTTTTGTAAAATGTGTGTTCCTTCGTAAAGTTATAGGAAACTTCTCTAGGGTCATGGGAATTTTGATATGGTTAGTGTAAACCTCCTCCTTTTTTACTCATTCTATAAAATCCAAAAACGTCAAAATGTGTGTGTGTATGTGTGTGTGTGTGTGTGTGTGTCTCAAAACCTCTCGTAAAGTAAAGAGTATTAAAGGTAAATAAACCGAACAGGAAAATTCATAATGAGTCTTACTAGTTTTGTATTCGTTGTATGTTAGTTCCAGTACCACTCTTGATTTTGGGGTTCCATGAGGTACCGCTGTACGGAGGATCGAAATTTACTCTCCCCCCTTCCCCGTCTTTCCTCGCAAATTTTCAAATGTCACATGGAGAACTTGGAGAGGTCCACAATAGATACTGTAACTGAAAGTCCCCACGTGGTCTTTTAAACCGCATTCGGACTTTCTCTCAAACGTTATCTTGTAAAATCTGACTCATGATTTCCTTTGGACATCTCGTCGAACCGAAGTTTAGACCCAGGGGGCTTTCCATCTTTGTAGTCTGAGGCCCCGACGTAGGGAGGGGTCTGAAGATCGGCGGCAACCGTGCGGTCGATGGTCCCGAAACCCCCAAATAAAGTGGGGGTGGGGTTATAAGTTCCCTATGTCTCGTCCCTCGCGCGCGGGGGACGAAACCCGAAAGTAAGGTGGCGGGTCTGTCGAAACGTACTAACTTTTGTGAGCCTCGGTTCGCCACTTCGGTACTGAAGGGGCGGCTTCGAAGCCGCCCCTGTGTCCAATCCGACATAGAAGAGCCTGCGCTCCCTCGGGTCTAACGACGTCGTTCGTCGCAGGGCCGGCCGGGCCCGGCCACGCGGCGCGCCCTTGGTGGAAATCCGCGGCCCTGGGCCGGTCGGTCGGAGCGCGGAGACCGGGGCGGGGAAGAACGGGCGCGGGCGCGGTCCCTCTTCCGGAGTGGTAGTGGTGGTCCCTCAGCGACACGTGGCTGCCCTCGGGGGTCGGCGGAGGGGTCGTTGACTCAAGGTTCCCCCGGCGGTAGAACGGCCCCGGCTGGAAACAATAGGGCCTTCACGAAAACGGTGGATGAAAGGCCGTCCACCTTAGTGCCCCCGCCCCGCTCTTTCTCTCTTCTCTAGAGACCCCTGGGCCTCTCCACGCCCTTCCTGGGGACCTCCCCAATTAGCGTACGAATCTTAGCCGAACCGAATCCCCAACTTTCAGGACCCGTCATTCAGTCTATCGGACGGTCATCATTCAGGGGTCTATGAATAACGTGCGGATTACACAGGGGACCTCTTCCTTTACCGTTGGATTAGGTCATAAGAACGGACCTCTTAGGGTACCTGTCTCCTCAGACCGTCCGATATGTCGGGTACCCCAAGTCTGTGCTGAATCGCTGATTTCGTTCGTTACACAGGGTTCGGGAAACTGGTAATGATGGGACCCAGATTTGATTGGGTAAACATCTTGATTCATATCGTCCAATCAGTGTTCTAACAAGAGAAATTTTGACACTGTACCCCCATTTCTTGATCTGTATGTATCATCCGTGAGATTAACAAACTGGGGAAGGGGGGCATATAAACCGAAGACGAAGAACCGTAAGAGTTAGAGTCAGTGGACGTACAAATGAACAATGTGAAAAAGATTTTTATCGCTCAAAGGACCTCAAACAGTTCAAAGGACCTCAAACTTCTTAAGACGGGAAGAAGTCAGACCTTATAGAAAGAAAGAAGGGACCGAGACGAGGGAGTTTCTACTCGAATTGACAGTAGAGGGACCATGTCAAAAGGCTTCAGTCCTTGAAGATCTAAGGACGTCGGAGAACATGTATGAACTTAACATCGAAGATGGACTATGTTTGAAAAAACGGAAAGTCACATGACTTTCAAGAATCTTCTGTCTTGACCCGACCGAAGGATGCACACTCTGGATTCGTTAATGTGTCTCTGGACACGAATCTTTCGAGTGTGAACGGAATTACAAGACCACAATAACAAAACTTTAAGAACTATTAAAAACTTGTCTCCCGGGACTCAAAAAATAAAGTTGTCCCGGGACGTTGTACAGTAGTCAGCACAGACACCCGGAACACCCGCACTTGATGTACAAAGAATTTGTAGTTTGACTGTTGAAGAATCTTTTTGACTTCTTTTCTTTCTACCTGGGACCTTTACGGAACTAGTATTACACGAGAGACCCAGAACTTTAATCCTGAACCCATATTTCGCAGACAGATGTTACACCCTCTGGACCCAAGTTAGGGACCCAACCCTTCTAGGGGACCTCTTCCTTTACCGTTAGGTGAGGTCATGATAACGAACCTTTTAGGGTACCTGTCTCCTCGGACAATACGAGGTACCCCGGCGTTTCGCAGTCTGTGCTGACTCGCTGAAGTGAATGGTCCACAGAAAGATCTTCCGTGTCTTCTGAAAGACCCTATAAGAGAGTCCGTAAGGAGACTCGAGAAAGGAAAGGGTACGGGGACTCTGCCAACCCAGGGAAATTTGTTGACTTTTGAGTTTTCTTTAGAGACGTTTAAAAGTATTTCAATGTTGAGTTGTTCATTAACGATTTGTCAGGGAATGGTAAATGTATCGGTAGATTTAATGTCATAGTTAGACGATCTCAGAAAAAAGTACAAAGTTTCCGTTCTCAAACTTTTAAGAGTCTTTACCAATCTCTTCAATACAGTTTCCACTCTAAGGTAATTGTTATGAATTTTAACCTTTTGCACCTTGTATTTATAGTAATTTTAATTTACAGTTCTATAAATAACTCGTCGACGATACAGGTTTTGTGACATTTTAAGACTCTACCATTTGTCTCTATTTATTCAATAATTAAGATAAGAGTCCTCAAATATCAGATGTTTCCTCTGTTTTTAATCCACATTGGTTAGTCTAATAGTACTCTTTTCAATCTCTATTTTTATTTTATGACACCTTCGTCTCTCGTCCTTACTATGTAAGAGACACCTTAGTCCCCTTTGAAGACACATCAGAAGTCATATTTCTTCCATTAAGTTGAAAACCTAAGTTCATTAACCTGAGGGACAAATCTCCTAATTTAAGGGTTCGGTATTTAGAGTCTCAGGTTTATACTGTTAATCCGTAAATTTTATTAGCATGTGTCTCTTAAATACAACGAACTCAGAATAAATACCTTCCCTCCCCCCAATTTCACCTACACGTAAGAAACACATGTGTGTCAATAATAATTAATGAGTCGAGTCGGAAGAGGGAATAACGATGACAATGTTTTCTGTCAAAGTAAACGTAATTTCCCTTTAAATTAGAGAATCGGAACGCAACTCTGTCTCTTACCGTACGATAACGAAAACTACTCTCTTAGAAATGTGTGTCCAAATAAACATAGATAAATTATCGTCAAAAAAATAACGACGTCAAAGAGACCTCTCAGATATAAACGATCTAACTTAAAATTTTGGGATCGTGTCAACTAACGTGTTGGTCCGACTCATAACAAGGTCTCTTGGTGTGGCTTTCGGCTTTGGAAGTCCTTAATACGTACCATACCCATCAACCGGGGACACGTAAAAATACCGACGATTTCTTATAACAAGTTTCAAACAGTTTTAGTATTAAAGTCTAAGGATGGTCCTTCATATGATAGACGTTTTGTAAATACATACACACCCTACTGGACTTAATGTTGAAATATTACTCATAAGGTCTGTTACAAAAGGGACTTTTTCTTTAGAATAAAAAGTTTTATATCTGTAATTTTTATCAAAGTAGATCACTACCAGTAGACCTGAGGTCCCTGAACTAGAACCGTAGGTAAGGATAGGGAGTACACAAGGAATTGAATCCTCGGCACAATGTCTAAGACAATCCTAGGAAACAGACCCAACAATTCTTAGACCCTTTACCACGACAGTCGTTTCTACTTTCATTGTTCACTACCACGTAATACTTGATCTTTAGGAAATTACAACGAAAATTGAGATTTGAACATATTCAGTAAAGGTACAAGTCTATACCTTAAGAACCCCTCCTTTTATTGCTTATGACTTACCTCTAGTCCTCTTGGCCAAAGGACTGAAACAAAGATTTATCGGGATACTGGAACTCGGTTAATAAATGGAAATAAGGAGCTGAGTGAGTGAATATTTCCTTCATCAAGACTCTATGGTAGTAAAACACAGACTATTCATAAATTATTATCAACTGTAAGTACCTTGTCAAAGACGTACGACCTTTAACAAAATTCATAGGTTGTATTGTGTAAACTGGAAGTATTACTGAGGTACTCCATTCATGATATTACAAGGGGATAAAAGTCCCTCCCTTTAATTCCGGGTTTCAACAATTAATTGGAAGGGTTCCAGTGGATCGGTTGTCCACTATCTCTATCCTAACCTCGGGTCCGTAAGATCCGAGTATGAGAATTTGTGATACAGTAAGACGGACATCGGAAGTAGAAATTTTTTTTAAAAATAACTTTATATCAACTAAATGTTACAACACAATCAAAGGTCATCATGTCGTTTCAGTAAGTCTATATACACACACACTCTGTCACATGTTGTTTTATAGATATAAACAAGAAAAAATTGAAAGAAAAAATAACATTCCATAATTCTTATCAAGAGACACGATATGTGTCTCCAGGAACAACCAATAGACAAAATGTATATCATCACACACATAAAAGTAGAGTTCGAGGATTAAATAAGGAACGAGGGAAAGAGAAAATCATTGGTATTAAAACAAAAGATAGAGACACTGAGATAAAGACAAAACATTTCTTCAAGTAAACATAGTAAAAAAACGTAGGATGTATATTCGTCATAGTGTACTATAAACAGAAAGAGACAGACCGAACGAAGGGAATCATACTAGTAGAGATCCAGGTAGGTACAACGACGTCTACCGTAATAAAGTGAGAAAAAATCCTTTATAAGGTGACTCACATATATATCTTTTGTAGAAATAGGTAAGTCGACAACTACCTGTGAATCGAACAAAGGTATAGAACCGACAACTGTTCACGACGACACTTGTAACTGCACGTACGCAGAAAAACTTAATACAAAAAGACGTCTATATACGGGTCCTCACCCTATTGTCAGTACACCATTGAGACAAAAATCAAGAAAATTCCTTCCAAGGAAAAAGAGGTATGGGAGAGGTCGTAAATAATAAACATTTGAAAAAAAAAAAAAAAAAATGACACAACCCAGAATCAACGTGTCCTAGAAGTAACGTAGTACGTTCTAGAAAAGTATACCGTGTGCCTGAGATCAATACCAAGCTCCCGGGTCATCGACACCACGTACCGAAAATCGACGAGACGTCGTACACCCTAAAATCAAGGGATTGGTCCCTAACTTGAGCGCAGGGGACACAACGTTTCACCTACGAATTGGTGTCCTGGTGGTCCTTTCGGGGATAAACATTTGAGAAACTACCTGTAAGATGGACATTGGAAGATTCATCAGGATATTTTTAGGATCAAAGTGAGTCTCATCTTAATAGTCACGGCACTTTAGTGATAGTTATGAATAATCAGAAACAAATCTTAATTCGGTAATTTGTTCAAGTACTTCGTTGAAGATATACGGGTCGTGGGACGACCCGTCATTCTTTTATCTTTGAACATAAACACGAAAGTTTCCCTATCAACCATTTTATTCCAGATGTATAAACTCAATTGATCTCTACCAATCCTCCATGGTAAAACAGATCGTCTGGTGTTAAAACAGAGTTGAGATTACACCGAAACCTCTTTCAGATATTACATGACGGCACAAACCGTTTCCGGACTCTCTTCTATATCCCGGAACCCACTGGAACCCACTGGAACTTCCTACTCATGCGACCCAAATTTAACTGTGTCTCTTGTCGTGATGTATACCCGATACGACGTACTTAGTTCCGAACCTCTCCCCCTACTGTTACCGTCTCGGAGATTCTGTTAATTACCTACACCCTAAACTATTATTCGATCTCTGACTAGCCCTTCTCCCAACTAATTGAACTCTTGGTCTTAATCACCATAACCTTCCATACCCTTATACATCAAGACTCCTTCACTTTTTCTTCTGATTCAGAATTATGTTATAATTACCTAAGTGTATCAGTACCTACCCTTCACCTTAAGATAACAAAATGCTTGCACTATCCTCCTTTCCAAAACACTTGATTATGTGACATAATATATTTAAATTCACCACACTCTTTTATTTCCCTCCTTTACGACGTCCTATAATAGTCTGTTCTCAGTGTAACGTAGGACCGTGACTCGTAAAGAGTAACTTATCCAACAATATTTAGTTTAACGTTCACTAATGACTTCTTTTACCATAATCCTTATCTCCGTCCATGTTATAGGGTTCCTTATATAGTCTATTTCATATATCTTTTATAGACTTACATGTTCTATACTGGTCTATTTCCTTCCTTTCCTTATCCTGCCCTCGTCTTCTGAGTTCCATGTCAAGAACATCCTCTACTGTCCCACTCAGATGCATGTCTACTTCTGTTTCGACCGATGACGACTCGTTTTCGGACTTCTACCGTCTTTCTTCTACTTACCCGAGGATCCTTAATGACATTCACAACTCTCCGTCTCTAGTCCTCGAACTCGTCACCGCGATCGTGACTTTTACTTCTCTGTACGAAAGAAAGACTGTGACCTCCTTCAAAGTTCCGCTCGTCCTCCACGACTCACTCGCGTTTAGTTAATGGAAGTTTAAAGGGACAATGTAATCTTTTGTTCAGTTTTCTCGTACTACCTTTCTCTGACTCCGAGATTTCTCTCTCTCTTTCGTTAAATCTCCTATATGGTCCCTCAATCGTTCTCCACTTATCTTCGTAACGACTGTCACCGTTTCCAGTTTAAATTTAATGATATTTCCTCTGTTTAGTTGACTTTCGACACCCGTCCGATTATTAATCTACGGGAAAGTTCCTCTATAAGAAATTTATAAATAAGTTGAAAAATATCTTTACTTCAATCGACCTCTTACAATGTCCTAGTTAAATGTAAAATGGTTAAGATAGACAATCTTTAGGACACACCTCTGGACCCAAAATCATGGAAAATTTCGAACCAGGACTCCTATTATCTTTTTCCCTACGATCCTTAAGGGGAACCTTAACTTTCTTTTACCTTAGATTTGGAAGTCCTCACCCCGAGTCGGTAGGACCTCGGATCGATTCACTCATGTTAATACACTGAAGGAGATTACTATGAAATAACGGATCTTTACATTTACCCTTCGTCCAAGTAAATAAATAAACCATAGTTCCGATAATCTCTCACTATACATAACTTTCCCTAAGTAAAACGTGAAGGGTACGTCCCTTGGACAACATAAAACTGGTCCGTATGGAACCTCTATAACGTCCAAGTAAAGGTCTAGTGGTGTTATTTCGTTTATAGTGTTGTTTCACTTAGTGTAAACCGAAGGGTCACTTATATTTTCAATACAAATGTGATATGATATCAGACAAATCCGACATGTTATCGTAATACCGAATTTTTTTTTGAAATATCGTGAATTAAATTTTCTGAAATATCGATTTTTACGATTGGTAGTAGACTTGGAAGTCACTAGAAATGACATTTCTAGTGACAATGATAGTGATATTGTTTATATTATTACGTTTTCAAACTTTATAAAACTCTTAATGGTTTTACACCTTGTCTCTGTGTTTTATTCGTTTTCGACAACCCTTTTATCACGGTTATGTCCTAACGGTGTTTGGAAGTCAAAAAATTTTCGTCACAGACACTTCACGTTATTTGTCCAAGTCACGTCAGTGAGTCAACACAGACTGAAAACGGTGGGGTACCAGATGTCGTGCGACCCGGAGGGACAGGTAGTGGTTGAGGGTCTCAAATAAGTTTGAGTACAGGTATCGTAGTCACTACGGTAGGTTGGTAGAGTAGGACAGCAGGGGAAGAGGAGGGTGGAAGTTAGAAAGGGTTGTAGTCCCAGAAAAGTTTACTTAGTCAAGAAGTGTATTCCACCGGTTTTATAACCTCAAAGTCGAAGTCTTAGTCGAAGGAAGGTTACTTGTGAGCCCTGACTAGAGGAAATCCTACCTGACCAACCTAGAGGAACGTCAGGTTCCCTGAGAGTTCTTAGAAGAGGTTGTGGTGTCAAGTTTTCGTAGTTAAGAAACCACGAGTCGAAAGAAATATCAGGTTGAGAGTGTAGGTATGTACTGATTCTTAATTCACTTTGTTTTTATCATAATACACTGTATCACTAGTTAATACAAATTTGTCTCCTTAGTATAAATTTTTTACTCCCAGGATTTTCCTTTATTCCAAAGATAAGAAGTGAGTGTCACTATTTTGTAGTATATGGTCATCTGACACTATTCAATATATATATATAACATTATGGATCTCGTTGGTTATTCTTTTATTATGTTTCACTATATGAGTTTTTTGTAATTTCTTTAGTTTTGTCATAAGATTCTTTACAAATTCATTGGGGGAGGTGGTTTTTTGTTTTGTTTTGTTTTGTTCTCGTACACACTCGTTGTCTTCTTACTAATCGTTCCTTAATTACCTTTTGTTTATTATTTTACTGTCTGAACTTGAGTGTTTTAGTTAATAATAAGATTTACATTTACCAGATTTATGTGGTTAATTTTCTGTCTCTAACCGTCTCACTTAATTTTTTAGTGTTGGGTATTATTCCTGGATGGTATATCGTGTTCCTTGAGAAGGAGTCATGGGACATTACTGGATATATCCTTTTCTTAGATTTTCTCTCACCTATATACATACACATATTGACTAAGTGAAACGACATCTCGTCTTTGATTATGTTGTTATATTTAGTTGATATACGGTTATTTTTAAATTTGTGTGTGTGTGTGTGTTGGGTCTATTTATTACAGATGTTCCTTGAAGTTTGTACTACCGTATCCATCGAACCTGTCTCTTCCTACCTCTTTCACTATGGTACGTTTATAACTAGTGTGCTTTTTCATTCTCAACCGTATGATTATAGTTTATTTCATCCGAGGTCTCCTTTCTTTTGACGATCTCTGTTCTGTCCATAACATATTGTTGTTTACCCGGTCGGGTGGTTCTTCGGTGTGGTCAGGATTCACACACGTGGTTTGTCGTTACGAAGTTTTGTGTACTCCTTTTGGACTACCTGTACTTTCTTATTTATCTGTTTGGGTCTTAATATCAATGGTGAGGGAGGAGTCGTTGACTATCTTGATGACCTGTCTTTTGTTCGTTTGTAGAGTTACTTAATTTGTGTCCGAAATTAAGTGTGAATGTCTTGTGTGGTTAGTTGGTGTCTTGTGTGTAAGAAAGGTTCTCGGGTACCTTGTAAGTCTTATGAGTCGTTCCATCTGGTATAGGATTCAGTATTTCGTTAGTAGTTGTTGTTGTTTTTAACTACTTGAGTATGTCCTTCATAAAAAACTGGTATGATCTTAGTTCGACCTTTATTCTTTATTTTCCTGTTGTTATTTTAGAGGTTTGAGTCAATTTATTGTGTGAGTATTTATTAGTCACTCAGTTTCTCCTTCAGAGTTTCCTTTTTTATGTACTTTAAATTATTATTTTTATATTTTATAGGACAATCCACTTACTTATCTATTTTATAAATGTTTTGTGGATAGACAATTACCTAAACATAGGTTTTATATGTTTCTTGACAACTTTGAGTTGTTCTCTTGTTTGTTAGGTTAAATTTTTACCCCTTTTCTACAATTGTCTATAGAGTAGCTTCTCTTATCTGTCTACTTTTATTTGTATATTTTTCTACGAGTTGTAGTAAACAGTAACGATTCAGCGAAGTCAGCACAGGTTGAGACACACTGGGGTCCTCGAGTGGTCCGAGGGGGCAGGGACCCTAAGAGGTCCGTTCTTGTGACCTCACCCAACGGTAAAGGAAGAGGTTACGTACTTCACTTTACACTTTTCACTTTCACTTCAACGAGTCAACATAGGATGAGAATCGCTGGGGTACCTGACGTCGGGTGGTCCGAGGAGGTAGGTACCCTAAAAGGTCCGTTCTCATGATCTCACCCAACGGTAACGGAAGAGGCGTAAACAGTAATCCCTTAACGTTTAATTATATTCCTCTATAGTGATATGTGGATGGTCTTACCGATTTTGGGTCTTTCGACTACTAGGGTTTACAAAACGTTCCGACACCTTGTTGTCTTTGCGAATAAGTAACGACCATCCTTTCGTTTTGAAACGTTCCGTCGAAGAGGGTTTTGATTTCTGAGAGAATGGTATATAACACCCAACTTAAAAAGGTGAAGGGGGTTTAATACAACTTTAGAATTGGGGATCATGGACACTACACTGGAATAAACCTTTATCTCCCAAACGCCTACATCTGTTCAATTCTACTCTAGTATGTCTTAATCCCCGAAGGGTCCACGGAGATCACCATTTCTTGGTCGGACGGTTACGTCCTCTGTATTCTTTGCACCCAAGTTAGGGACTTAGTCCTTCTCCTTTACCGTTGTGTAAGGTCATAAGAAGGAACCTCTTAGGGTACCTGTCTCCTCGGACCCCCCGATACCAGGTATCCCAACGTTTCTCTGTGTTGACTCGTTGAATCGTGCGTGTGTATGACTTAATCCTACCTGGGGTTTAGGTTATTGACTACAAGAATATTCTACCTCTGTGTCTCCGTGTCTCTGTGTCTGGGTGTCTCTCCCTTCGACCACCACGTTCCTGACCGTCTCCAACCTCACTACACAGTTGTCCGGCTCCTTGTGGTTCCTAAAGACCGTGGGTATTCTTAGATCCTTCTTCGTTCTTTCAAAAGAGGGTGTCTCAGAAGTCCCCCTTGAACCGGGGTAACTGTGAGTTAAAAGTGAAGTAAAGATTTGAGGTTTGACACTCTCTTATTCAAATACAACAAAATTCGATGGATTAAATTACCATTAAACAATTCGTCTGGATCCTTTGATTATATAGTATGTTAGACCGTAAACATGGGGATTCATATATAAGTCGACTAAACTTTTGGACGCAAGTGTGTTTTTAGACGCGTCCTTACAAATATCATCGAAATAAATATTAGTGGGTTTTGACCCTCCTTGGTTACAGGAAGTTATCGACCCATCTATTTATTTGACACTCTATAGGTATGTGACCTTATAATAAGTCGATATTTTTATTTACTGGACAGTTTTGGGACTTTCTGTACCTACTTGAATGTTACGTATGGCGATTTACTTTTTTCACTTAGACTTTTTAATGTACAAAGGTTAATGTACTGTAAGACCTTATCCGTCTTGATTTCTATGTCACCTTTCTAACTACCAGTGGTCCTCAAATCTACCTCCCTATTTTTCCAACTTACCTACTTCGTGACCCCTAATAAGTCCCTCTACTTTGGTAAGACATACTATGAAATTACCACCCACATATGGTACTAGGTAATCAAATTTAGGTGTAATTACCACCCATATATTGTACTAGGTCATCAAATTTAGGTGTCTTAAAGTGTCGTGTTTTTCACTGTGAATTATATACTTTAAAATTTTTAATAAATCCCCTAGTCTTCTAGGGTGGTACTCTATATCTGACTGTTTTCTTAGAAAGAATGTTTACAAACCTTGTTGTCTTGACTTCCCCTACCTCCCGACAGGAGTAGATTCGTCGAAACCTTTACTCAAATAGACTGATTTCCGTTTTTCTTGACGAGAAACGTGACATGACACTAACTACTTCAACACAAGGTGTCTCTGCGACACGACACGAGTCGGAGAAGTCAGCACAGACTGAGAAACACTGGGATACCTGACATCGGGTGGTCCGAGGAGACACGTACCCTAAGAGGTCCGTTCTTATGATCTCACCTAACGGTACGGGAGGAGGTCCCCTAGAAGGGCTGGGTCCCTAGCTTGGACGTAGAGAATACAGAGGACGTAACCGTCCGTCCAGGAAATGACGATAGTGGTGGACCCTTCGGGACTGGTCTTGACTGTTGAGCCCGACAGACCCTAATCGTGGAGACTATGTAGATGCATATGATACGTACGTACGATTCAACGAAGTCAACGTAGGTACCCCAGTGTTTCTCTGTTTTGACTCACGGAAAGTGTTACAGAGTAAACGGAGTAAAAAATTACCATTATTAATTTTTCAAATTTTCATGGTAAGATACCTTATAAATATTTTCTTATACATTTTATTAAAATCAATAAAGGTTTTGAATTCAGTAAGGTACTATAACAATTCAAAACCCCTCGACACAATTGAAAGGGTCTAATTATTAGATGGGAAGTACCACTTCTTGTTGATTCGAGACAGAACACTTCAGGACGGTAAACCTAGTCATCCCTAAGTAAGGAGTCCCCAAGAAACGAAATATGTGTTTAACAGAATTCGCTCGTCGTAAATTTTTATAAGGTATAGGTATTTATTATAGATACACGTGTTAGTATAGTCAACACATTTACTGTGTATAAAAAAGACCAGACTATGGAGTGAAATAACTTTAGAGAAGAACTTTACAGTCGGTAATGAGTGTAGTCACTAAATTACAATTATATACGAAACGTCTGATTCGTATATAAAATGAATCACACATAAAATTCATTACCCACACTCAATCCTTCTCAGGTTACTACTGTCCCAGGTCACGCAAACTTTACCACAGTGTCCTGTCAAAACGTGAAACATAAAAAGTGTCGAGAACTTGAACGAAGAATATGTGTAGGTCCAATGATTCCGTTGTAGTTCGATCTACAACTACAATGGAATCATTTTATTCCGTTGATTTTAGTTCGGTTTTACGTATGTTCTCTTACCTTATACACAACTGACGAACCGTTTTACAGAAACAGATACTTATGAACAATTATAATAATTAAAACATGTTGTATAGAGAAGTGTGGCGTACAAAGGGTGTGTACTTCAAGACAGGACCAAAAGATGGAGTATACATTCACACTTTCACAATCACCGAGTCAGTACAGGCTGAGAAATACTGGGGTATCTGACATCGGGTGGGTCCGAGGAGATGGGTACCTTAAGAGGTCCGTTCTTATGACCTCACCCCTCGGTAAAGGAAGAGGTCCCTTAGAAGGACTGGGTCCTTAGTTTGGACCCAGAGACCGTGACGTCCGTCTAAAAGAATAACAGACTCGGTAGTCCCTTCGGGAGTTTACGTTTTCGATTCAGAATAATTATATAGGGGGTCTCGTAGGTCGTCCACCTATTATCTACGTGTTCTGACTACCCTCGAGGGAATTTCCCCTCTCCCCCTGTGTCTGATACAATTTCCTCGTCTCAAAAATGACTGGGAAGTCAAAAAGATTGTAGAGTCAGAATGTGAACCGAAAAACAGTGTTACAGATAGACAGGAATATCACTAAGGAGACGAAAAACACAAGATAGACAGTTAACGTAGGATAGGGGCCAAGGCCTTTGAGGGAGGAAAACGACTGGTGACGGAGATGTTCCGGATAGATAAGAGACCGAAGATTTGTAAGTACAGAAGACAATGACGGTGGCGTCGGAAGGTGGGACATGGAGACTAAGGGTAATATTCCTACCCTCTTATTCTGATAACACACTTATTTGTGTCAAAGACACGGAAAGGAGGAGAAACAACCTCCTCCATTAATTCACTGGAACTTGAGAGTAGACGACGACGACGACGACGATTCAGCGAAGATTCCGATTGATTTGTGACTTTTGGATGTTCCATTACTCTCACTCATTCCGTTCACGTCTTCCCAAAGAGAACCCACATAGAAGGTCACACATTGTCACCGAGTCATAGTTATAGGTCCCCACCGAGTGGTTCTTGAACACACACACACACACACACACACACACACTCTACCTACTTCCTTCGTAGTGTACCGTCCTAAACAACTTCTTTGGAGGAGTTCGTTTTCTTTATAGGGGTTACTAGAAGGTAAAACTTCTTTTTAAGAGAAGAGGGACTAGAAGAATTCATATCTACATAAGTGGCACATACACCTAGACAAACTTTCGGTTGCATAAAAATGTAAATAAGAAGAAGTTCTATTACAGATGAGTGTCTATACTGGTTGTCAAATATATTTAATTCTCTCTGGTCAACTGAGTTAATTTGACAAGGAGACCAGGTATTCGTGGAAGGACGATAAACCTAAAGTATTCGGTCACCATAGAATTTTAATCGTTTATATCAACATTGAGACAACGTGTATGAAAAGGTACTTTTGACACTCATATTTTTACTGTAGATCTTCACTGACAGTTATATATAAAATAAACGTACATACTATACAAACAAAGACACAAAATCTTTATGTAACCTTCTTTCGACTCATTGTCTTAATCGTCAGTCGTAAAATTATAAAGGGGAATGTTATTAGGATCCCAACCATAATATGAGTAAAGTATCTATATAGGGAAGATTAGGTCGTTTATAAATAACTCAAATGAATTCCGACAATGGTTACTATGGTTCTATTTATTCTGCACTAAGAACAAAGACTTACCGAATATAACCTCCTCTATTTGTACATTGTGGGTAAGCACCCGAAGCACGATTGTCCCTATTCAAGTCCCATAATACTTTAACGTACCCTCCCTTAGTGAGTGGTAGACGTTTCGGGAACTTCTACTTCGTCCCAGTCCGTCTGTGGGAGTACCGGTCCCTCATCAAGGATCGTCTCTATTACTAAGGTCATTTCTGTCCCTCCTTTCTTTCTCATACGACACTAGACCCCTGTACATTGGGTTGTAAAATCCTCCTATTTCACTCGTCATCTACTATTACTCTTAATTCTGATGTCCGTATCAGTCTCCAGATACATCAGTACGATTCCTTAAGTCTGAGCCTCCTTGGTTCCCATTTATAGAACAGGACTTTTCACTAATGCACTCCCCAAAATGGGTCAACAAACAGAGGTTTCGGACTCGAAAAATATGATTCGGTATAAATGAAGTATCTGTAAGAACTTTAATTGACAATCGGTTTCTACTTTTATTTAGTATAACATTCTTACTCTCTTTTTTTTACCTTTTGTCAATTTATCGTAATGAACCCTTTTCGGGCACAATATGTTGGGATGAAGGTTATAACAAACATAAAACTCAGATAACCAATCTATAGAAAATGGGAGTATAAAATATGGTATGGTACGTGAAAGAAAACAATTAATATTAATCGTAATTCTATCGTAGATTAAGACCCGAATGGGAACCACCCATGGGGTGTCGGTACTGAGAGGAGAAACCCGTAGGTCGGTGACGGAAGTCATCGACGGGTTCTGTCTCCACTTAGACCTAGACTCTGGTCTTGAACTGTCGTTCCCGTGGAGATGGGTCCGTGAAGACGACCCGGACGACCCTCGTCTCCGGAGAGAGTCACGACCGTAGTCCCTGCCTGTAGGGGAGTCACCTACAGTCCTTCCGGGTCCACGATTCCTACTGAGACGACGGGGATTTGGTAATCGTAAAAGGTTTTTCCTTGTCCCCGGGTTCCTGGTCCTGGAGACGGTACAAATTATCAGTGGGGCGGAGGTCTCCCGGTCTTCGTGGGGAGAGTCACTGGAGGACGAGGTAGGATTACCCTTACCGGAAGTAAGAAAAAGTGGTTTACTGAATTTATCTTTCCACGGTTCTTTCAGTTCATATAAGCAAGTCCCGTTTCGTCTCTCTTTTAAAATATAAGTTCTTATTTAACAGATTCGTCATTTACAGTGACCCAACTTAGGGTATTGCTCTGTCCTCTCTTTGTAAACCTGTCAACCCCTTTAAGGCTTTCTCTTTTTTTTTTTCGTTTCTGACTCTTGATTTGTTTTCTCATAATTTTAATGTCTCTAAGTTTTTTTTTCTGAGGACTTGTGCCGACACGACTACCATGACCCCTGAAATTGATCACGTACGGGGACGTCGTCCTCCACCGACCTCCTTGACAATAAAGTTACTTGTAAGAGGACTTTTTGAATTAAGGTAAAAAGAGAAAATTTTAAATTAATTTTTTTAAATTAATTTACGGGACTAAGAAAAAAGTTAAGTAAAATAGTTTCATACAACTAAATGTTACAACATAACCAAAGACGACATGATAATTCACTAAGTCAATATGCATATGTGACTACTTATATACACAACAACAAGACAACGAACCAGCACACAGACTGAGAAACGCTGGGGTACCTGCTGTCGTGCGGTCCGAAAAGACAGAAAGTGATAGAGGGATCGGACGAGTTTGAGTACAGGTAACTCAGCCACTACGGTAGGTTGGTAGAGTAGGAGACAACAGGGGAAGAGGAGGACGGGAGTTATAAAGGGTCATAGTCTCAGAAGAGTCACTCAACCGAGAAACATAGTTCACCGGTTTCATAATCTCAGAGTTGAAGTCGTAGTCAGGAAGGTTACTTACAAGTCCTGACTAAAGGAAATCCTAACTGACCAAACTAGAACGGTAGGTTCCTGAGACTTGTCAGAAGAGGTTGTTGGTGCTAAGTTGTCGTAGTCAAGAAGTTGTGAGTCGGAAGAAGAGTGTAGGGATGTACTAATGACCTTTTGGGTGTCGAAACTGATCTACCTGGAAACAGCCGTTTCATTACAGAGACGAAAGATTATGTGACAGATCCAAACAGTCTCGAAAAGAAGGTTCCTCGTTCGGAGAAAATTAAAGTGCCGACGTCAGTGACAGACGTTACTAAAACCTCGAGTTCTTTTATTCTAGACAGTGACAAAGGTGACAAAGGGGTAGATATACGGTAACTCACTACCCTGGTCTACGGAACTAGAATCAAAAGACTGACAACTCAAAAGTCGGTCAAAAAAGTGTGAGGAGAAAGTGAAAGTAGTTCTCCGGGAAATCAAGAAGTGAAAGACGGTATTCCCACCGCAGTAGACGTATAGACGCCAATAACTATAAAGAGGACCGTCAGAACTAAGGTCGAACACTAAGTAGGTCGGACCGTAAAGTGTACTACATGAGACGTATATTCAATTTATTTGTTCTACTGTTATATATCGGGACTACGTGAGGAAAGGGTTAAAACTGTCAGACAAAAAGGTACAGACCAAGATTAACAACGAAGAACTGGACGTATGTCCAAAGCGTCCTCCATCCATTTCACCAGACCATAAGGGTAGAGAAATTCTTAAAAGGTCAAACAACACTAGGTGTGTCAGTTTCCGAAATCGTATCAGTTATATCGTCTTCATCTACAAAAAGATCTTAAGAGAACGAAAAAGACACTAGGTTGTCTACAACCGTAAAACTAGAGACCAAGGAGACGAAAAAGATTTAGGTCGACTTGTAGACCTTCAAGGGTCAAGTACATGACAACTTTGGATCGAACCTCCTAAAACTCGTAATGAAACGATCACACACTCTACTCGCGTTAACACACCATCAAACTTGTAAGAAACCGTAACGGAAAGAAACCCTAACCTTACTTTTGACTGGAAAAGGTCAAGACACCGGTGACGACTAAAAAGGTTTACACGACCGTATAACTCACGTCGTGAAAGTGTCGTAGTAGAAAGTCCTAAACTTTATCGAGTTGACCTTAACGTAGTGGAGGAGATCGAAACAAACACCACTACGAAGGATTCCGGGTAAACTGAAGTATTGACGCCCTATAGACCGAGATCCACTCACTAGTACGGTAGTAGTTTAGAAAAAACATGTCAAGAAGACACATAAGAACGGTGGAGAAGAATTATAGAAGACGAAGACAATCCAGGTATGGTAAAGACAGGAAATAACTCGGGTACAAACGTACTTTACAAGGGAACCATAGAGATTAAAGGAACTTCTCTCTAGATCAGAAAGGATAAGATAACAAAAGGAGATAAAGAAACGTGACAAGTGAATACTTCCGAAAGAAGAGAGAGGAACGACAAGAAACTTGGAGACGTAAGTCCACCCAGGTAGAAAGGGGAAGAGGAAACGGAAATCGGAGAGAAGAAAAGAGTCGATAAACATTCCGGAGGAGTCTGTTGGTAAAACGGAAAAACGTGAAGAAAAAGACCCCCTACCAGAACTAGAGACGGAGGACATCTCACAGTACTTTGAGACAGATATCAAGAAGTCCGTGAGAATAGTCTAGATTAGGGAACTTAGACAAACAGTGAAGATGACATATTAGGATTCCCTAAACTAAATCGAGTATGGACTTACTAGATAACCAAGAGGGATGAAAGAAGTTAAACTCAGACTTAAAACGTTTTCCTCAAGTACTAGACTCGGTGTCAGTGGAGTACCAGAACAAAAACGATACATTCTGAAGAGGTAGAAGGTGACGTTTCTTATATTAGTCAGACTAAAACCATAACTGGTAGACCACTACAGGTATACCTGTATATTCTTACATACATATAAGTATTTATATACAATATATATTACATATGTAATAACAAGTCAGCGAGTCAGTACAGGCTGAGAAACACTGGGGTACCTGACATCGTGCGATCCGAAGGGACAGAAGTGGTAGAGGACCTTGAACGAGTTTGAGGACAGACAACTCAGTCACTACGGTAGGTAGGTAAAATAGGAGAAAACAGGGGAAGAGAACGACGGAAATTAGAAAGGGTCATAGTCCCAGAAAAGGTTACTCAGCCGACAAGCATAGTCCACCGGGTTCATAACCTCGAAGTCGTAGTCAGGAAGGTTACTTATAAGTCCAAACTAAAGGAAATTCTAACTGAGCAAACTACACACACATATATATGTGTGTGTGTGAAAAAGGATAAAAAAGGGAATACCAAATAGTGTCCTACAACTTACATCAAAGGACACGACATGTCATCCTACAACAAATAGGTAAGATATATATGCCCAAAAAATTTTATATGAAACAAATAGAACGACGTGACCCAGAATCAACACCACGTCCCTAAAAGTGACACTACACGTCCGAGTCATCATAGTCATGCACACCCTAGAATCAAGGGGTCGATCGCCAGTTTGGGTACAGGGGACGTAACCTTCCACCTAAGAGTTGGTGACCTCGTGGTCTGTTCAGGGATATATACATAATCAAAATTTACGGGACTAAGAATAGTGTTCTAGTTTCTTACAAAGGTCATTCTCGTTCAAAAAAATTCAAGGTATAATATTAGACAATATCTATTTACTCATCGTTCAATTCGTAATACAAATTGAGGACCCTGTCTCTTACCTCCCACCTATATAGTCTTCTCTCTCTCTCTTGACCGACATTATTAAACATCATTGTTTGAATCGACTCGTCATCTTTGTTTATAAGCAATATAATAAGGAATATAAACAAAGATACAGTTTCGTAAAGTATTTGAAAATTTCTTGTTTAACCTCTAAGTCCTTTATAAATCCCTTTCCCCTCTCCCTCGTTCTTTCCCTAGTCCCTCGTTCCCCTAATCTGGTTCTTCTCCTTATTCATTCCCCTCGAGTTTTCTCTCCTCTTCCCACCAAAACTTGGATCTCTCGAACGACTTCCCAATCCAATCACCAGTGTGGGACGACAAATGATCACTAAACGGGACTGACTCATTCGAGAGGTTGGGGAAGAGTGGTGTGTTCTCCGAGTTCGTTGACGGGCACCGTCTATGATGTCGACTTGAAGGTTCTCCTTTTCCCTTCTTCTTTTCTCGATTACGTCAAGGGAGTGCTTCTCTTCTCTTTGTTGCTTGTGTGTATATACTTACTTGGATGTCGTTGAGTTTTGACGAGGGGAAACCCCCGTCTTCGTCTGCGGTACCGGTTCAAGTTTTACTTTGGGGTAAAGGGAAGGTCTGGGACAGAGCGGTACTGACACATCAAATGTACGTTCAACAGACATATCAAGCAGAAGGAGGTTTCGTAGACCATAAATAGTAGTCTTTGTCTGACCCCTCTCTCAGACCTCTTCGAGAAGGATATGACACCCAAAATTCGTAAGGAGATGTTCAGACAAAGAAATTTTCACTTTTCACGTTGGCTCGTGTACCTTTATTCATACACTATCCTTAATGCCCCACCCAGTGAGTGAACCCCGAGAGGATCTCACCGTATTTACTTAGTCCCGGTGTCTCTACTTCCATCTCCCTTCATGTCGAATCTCGATCTTCCTGAAACTTTTGGCGGGTCAAGTCAAAGGACTAAAAGAGGGGTACCGTCCAGTGAAAGTGTTCCTTGGACTCGTCGTTATTGACTCGACCTTGACTTTTACAGTAAGTCCCAACGGAAGTTACAAATAAAAAAAGGGTTTCTCCTCTTTTATCTTTTTTAAATCTAATAGGTAAAATCTTACTACTGATGCTGCACACTTACTGTGACAAGTAAGACATGCACTCTAGTCGTGACGTGAGCTGACCGGACCCCTTTGGTCCTGGGGCACGGAGGGCCACTGGGTCGCAGAGACCCGGAAGGAAGGACTCTGTGTCAAGGCTCCAGGACGGTCTGGGCACGACGTTCGACCCGGAAGCTCCTGTAGTTCACCCTGGGGAGAACGAAGAGTCGAGGATCTCAGAAGGGAAGAGACCAAACACCTAAACTAAATCTTTAAGTCTTTTTGGACTTCTACCTGTCTATCTGACTTCTACTTCCTTCGCAAATGGAGGTGACCCCGTTTCACCGTTGAAAATCGTAAGACGTTGACACCACTTACTTTTTTTATTTTTGGTTAAAATTTATAATCTTATAACTCTCGAGTCTTTACTGTCATTAATTTGGTTCTAGTACACGTCGTCAACGTAAGTTTTATGTGCATACCAAAAAATTGAAAATAACCTCACATCAACGAAATGTCATAAAAAGATAAAATGCTATCAAAGATGACATGACGTTTCACGTAGTCGATATGTATATGGATATAGGGGAAAGAACCTAAAAGAAGGGCAAATCCAGTGGCGTCTTTAACTCATCTCCCGAGGAACTCGATATGTCATCCAAGAGTAATGAATGGATAAAATGTGTCAGTCATATACAACTTTGTTCTATCAAAAACGAACAAGAAAAAGAATCGAGAAAAACCCTGATAAAATCACGAAGTCACGATGATATGTCTTTTGTGACATTTACAGAAGTAAAAATGACATTATAAAGAGGTCGAGAAGGATATAACCGTTTTCCATTATCTAATACCTAAAAAATTTCAAATCGTCGAACGTTAAGGTACACATTATATTTCTTCATATCAATTTCCAATTAAATTAATCATGTAAACGCTAATAGACCAAAAGAGTCCCTTCAGGAGAGACCAAAAGATTAATAATAATTTATTAATTGATAAAAAATTGTAACGTAAATCATCTACACTGTCAATACACTATTTTAATTCAGTAAAGAGTATATAAAAAGATATGGATTCAGTGTTTCGTAGAATTTGAAACATTTCTCTCTCGGACCATATCTCCCCATTCGTAGAGACCTACTTTCCGGGTCTCTTCGGTCACCGTCTTAGAGTCGGTCTTACGTCCGGAACATTGGGGTCGGGACCCAAGTATGTGTGTATATAAAAATACTTTCTTTTGGCAATTACAAAATCAGGAATATCAGTGAAAAGAAGACCCACTACACCGACCACACAACCCAAAACAGACTCTAATAGTTATAATTAATAAGTATAAGAAGAGTTTACTATTGGTGAATCAAAATAAAACTCTCATTTCATACATTATCTACCAAACCGTCCTTTTCTTTCACTTTCTCGGACTAAACATATAAACCCCTTCATAGAATCTTCTCTCACTCGGGTCTAGTCCTTAGTTAGACCTGGTAAGGATCGTTTCGTATTCTTGTAATCCTTCAAATAGTAGTGTAGTGTCGTTAAATTGTTTTTAGTCTAACTGTGTTAAAAGTCTTTTCTTTGATTTCTAAGAGAGTTCGACGTAAGTAGTAGTACATCAAAAAACCTTTCTATTAACTAAACAAATGTATGGTATAATTGGATTTCTGCAAAAAATTTTGTCACTCGTAGAAAATTGATTTTAGTTACCAAATTTTATACTTTCACTTAGATGGTCACTTTTCATTCCGTTTATAAAGATAGACTCTATTCCAACGGTCTATTTTATGTTCTGCGAGTCAATTTAAAGTGTACTTATTACCTATAAAAAAAGTATATTCATTTTTGAAGTTTAAATTGAGTCGAAGGACATGAAAAATCTTAAAAATAACTAAATGAATCCCGACACTATCCAGAAGGAACGGCGAGCCCGAAAGAGACCGACGTCTCTCGTCCCCGGTGAGAGAGGAACGCCCCGTGCCCGAAGAGTGACGCCGCCGAAGAGAACGACGGCTCACACCCGAAGCATCCACCACGGGTGCCCGAATCAACGAGACGTCGTGTACCTTAGCAGGGTCTGGTCTCTGCCTTGGGAACAGGGGACATAACCGTCTACCTAAGGATTGATGACCTGGTGGGCCCTTCAGGGGTCGAAGGACATAAAAGTAAACGATTTAGGTCGTTGATATTAGATTCCCCGTTCAAAACAAACGTTTATGACGAGGGTTCATTTTAAGTCTCATATACTATAGGTCAATGAACGCCTCTATTTATGTTAAAGTTTAGAATAAATCCATCCTAAAGAGTCGGGTCGGGATGACTGCAAAACACGACCTATTAAGAAACAGAACCCCCGAGAGGACCCGTAACGTCCTGTTAATCGACGTGAGGACCGGAGATAAGTGACCTAAGTCCAACGTAGGGGGTCGACACTGTTGGTCACAAGGTTATGTAACGGTATACAGGTGGTCCCTCACCCCATTCTCCTGTTTTAGCAGGGACCAAGTCCTGGTGACAAGACTCCTTTCTTCAAATAAATATTCATTCATATGGAACCCTCCTTTGATCAGACAGGACCAGAACTTCTTTCTTCTCCTTTCGATATAAAATACACCAATAGTAAAATTTCGTAGAACCCTCTCTATGGTCACCTTCTGACTACCCTCTACCAACTCCTCAACTCGTCCATCTACACCCTAACAAATGTTGACCCCGAGACAATCTCTACGAAGACACAGGAGAAACTCTCTTTTTCTGTCATCTTTCATGAGTTTTCTTCCGAGTCCAAGGGTTGCATCAGAAGTAGGTCCGAGACTCTCTTGTCAATCATGTCAGGAGACTAAAGACCTTTTCTTCGCAAAATAAACCTATCGTTATTGACTTTAAGGTTAGGTCTGGTGGATCGACTTATTAGTACAGATACACAGGTTTTTGTTGTTTAACGGTTCTCTACACAACGTTTGATCTAACCCCTTCGACAAACGATAAACTAAAAGTCTTTTGTTAAGTCACCCCTTAAAACGATGTTACAACAACGAAGACAAAGGGGGTTCTTTTGTATACTTAAATCAAACGACAGATTTGGTTCTTCCATCACACCAATGTGTATAATATCTCTTCAAAAATTTCTGAACTGGAAAGTTCAGAAACACCGAGGTTAAATGACAAAAAATCAATATATCCCGGTGATTAGTAAGGAAGGACGTTCCTTAAAAGTCGTATTAGGATAAAAGGTGAGTTCAAGACGTCCTAACGGTCTAACCTCCCCTTTTTTTTTATTTTAGATGAAGGTCATTTCTCTCTGAGTTTTCTTGTCACTAAGTTTGTTTTACGGTTTCTCTTATGTAGTTGAAGAAAAAGACGGAAATAATTAAACTTTAGATGTTTAAACATAAAACATTCCTATTACGTTTTTTTAAAGATTAATAACTGAGTAAGATTGAGTTAAATCCGTTTATCAGGACAATTACAATGATAAAATTTTTGTATACAGTTCCGTTAAGATGAGATTCTCACTTCGTCGAGTCAAGGTCTCAAAAAAGAATCTGTTTGTTATATGTGTTACGGATTCCTACGTTGTTTTCGGTAACGGGGATTCTATTTAAAGACTTAGGAATGACACCAGATGCAACAGAATTTAATAGATTGATCTCAACTAGTGTGAAGAAGTTGAGGATTCCATATCTGATTTGACGAGATTGTATCGCTAGGTCATTACACACACACACACACACACACACACACACACACACACAAAATCAGTGAGTCTGTACGGGTTGAGAAACACTGGGGTACCTGACCTGACATCGGGTGGTCCGAGGAAACGGGTACCTTAAAAGGTCCGTTTTTATGACCTGACCCATCAGTAAAGGAAGTAGTCCCCTAGAAGGGCTGGGTCTTTAACTTGGGTCCAGAGGACGTAACGCCCGTCTAAGAAATGGTAGACTCGGTGGTCCCTTCGGGTCTCTGGGTTGTTGTCTTACTGAGTTTCTTCTGGTTTTGACTAATAAGAGAGTGTATTGTCTGGTCTTCCTACGTCTACCAGTCACCAGGTCGCAAACACCCCTCGTACTGGTACTGTAGTAGGTCCCCGGGTACATGAAAGATAGAACGACGAGGCGGTGGACCATTCCGTAAACGGAGTAAGTATACCAGTTGCGAACGAGTAGTGGTGGGAGAGACACAAGGGTGGATGTCTTTTCATCCGACTCTATTACTGAAAGAAAATTTCTCCCACCCAAAGGATCCTTTAGACTCTACCCCTAGTCTCGTTTCCTCAAAGGACAATCCCTCAAGAGAACTGTAATTGGAGACACGCCCCTCTCTTCTTTTCGTCTTAACACGTCTCTGTCTTCCATCTGAAGTCCTGTTAGTGTTGGTCAATCAACGAACTGAAGTTGATTGGACTATCAATTGACACTTCGTCTCTACCGGGAAGTCTCAACCCTACCTCTCAATACGGAAATACCCCGAAGGGACCACCGTGTCTACCATTTCTTAGACTTCTTAGACGGACGTTACATCCTCTGGGACCAAACTAGGGACCCAGACCTTCTATGAGACCTCTTCCCTTACCGTTGGGTGAGGTCGTAAGAACGGACCTGTCAAAGTACCTGTCTCCTCGGACCGTCCGATGTGCGGAACCCTAGTGCAAATATACGGAACTGGTCAAGAACTACACTCAACGAGGTAGTTATCCTTCTCCCGTACTGGGACCCACTCTGTCGAGAAAAGTCACCTCGATTAAGAGTTTCTCCCTACAGTCGGTTGTTTGGGGTTACCGTCTACCGTCACATCGGTCGTAGGTATTGTCCTGCACCGGGTCTTCAACATGTTTGGGGAAGATGAAAGTAGTGAAATAGATCTTACAGATCTTGGTGGTGGGGTCGACGTTTTCTCCGACTCTCTATGTCGGAAATCGACTCAGAATCCGAACTGATTCAGAATACGAACCTGATTTTCCTTCTTCCCCTCTTACCTGTAACCCCTTTGTAATGTCCTCCCTTCTCCTTAGTAACGGATTCAAACAAGTCGAACAACTGAGAATGTCTGGTTTTTGATAATGTACCTCCTTCGATGGGTGTTTCGTGTCTCCGTCTTTCTCTCCATTTTCTCCCTGCTCTTGTCGACTCTCCACTCGTATAGGTCACTACTACCATGAGTCGTCCGCGCTGTCACCAAAGGTCGTCTGTCCTGACACCAGGGGTCGACTACACTGTCCGTACAGAACACCTGGACTTATGCCAAGGGTTCTCTACATTGTCACTAGAGGTCGTCTATACTGTCACCAGGGGTCGTCTACACCTTCATTGAGGTCTCCGACTTACCACGAGACACCTACGTCGAGCCGGGAACCTTCGACGTCGTCAGAATCCGACTAACTCTAGTTCTCCGACGACCTCGGGATCCCATACTACAACAGTTTCCGACCCCCTTTTCTCCTTCTTTTACTAACTATGGTACCTCATCACCGAGCATAAATAAACACTCGTACACACCCAAATATAGGGTTACATGTCTTTAAATCCCACACCCCCTTCATCTCTTGTCTGAGACTCACCTCGGTCTGACTCCGTCCTTCGATACCTTATGTGGAGATAACGGACCGTAGGGGTATTCCCAGTTTACCTCCCGAAGTAAATTTCGTGACATAAGACTACTCTGCACCTCTCTCGGGACGCGGTCCTCGGACCTCGTGACCGACGAGGAGGATCAGACGACGGCTGAGAGAGACGTCTCTATTCACTCGGACGAACTTGGGGTCGGATAGGTGTATGTCTTCCCTCTCTTCTCCGAACATGAACTATTGTCTCCGGGAAGGACCCTATCACAATACAGAGATGGTGCATGTCTATTTCGGTTCAAGAGGTCTTGTGAGGTAGGGGTACCTTTACACATTGCGGGTTCTTGAACCTTTACAATGGTAAGGACATTCATTAGAATATTACCTTTTGAATGTAGGAAATTTTATTAATTGTAAGTCATGAGTTGGAATCTTGTCATAGGTTTGAATCTACTCTTTTCTACTTCGTTCCTTTTTCCACAATGGGATAGTATGAAAAGAACCGTAATTTTATTCCTGATTTAATCCCCTACCCCTTTCAAAAGCAAAGAAATCATGATTCAACCACCGTCGTTTCCAATTCATCCTCAACTGCTAGAGTCTTTGCCTGAAGAGGATACACTGGGTCCATAGTCCACGTAGTAAGACCCCGAACGCACTTGACCAGTACTCACTCTCTGTAAGACATTTCCAGAAACCCCTGTATCCTCCCATGCAAGATTTCCCGATTACGGGTGGGTGGAACCCTACCATCCACCCTTCTCAATCGGTCTTGGAGACACTCGATATGACCTTCTCTACTTGGATTGGGAAGACCTCGTAGGGGAGAAGACTAGTCCTTGGAGATTACTAGTACACATGCACTACGACTTTCCTACCGACTGACGGTTGCAAGTACCTCTTCCAGGGATCCCTGTCGTCCACAGTCTCCCCTCTGACCGAAGGTCGTCCGTGCAAGGAAGGGTACCACTTTCGTGGTTCCTAGGTCCGACCCCTAAGTCAGGATTCTCTTTACGAGGAGAACAGTCACACCCTCCCTCCGACCTCCTATTATTCGTCTGATGGGAACAAAAGTAATTTTCCGTTCCACAGAAAAGACTCTGTAACTGTAACCGGAGTCGGACCGTCCGTGTAAGATTCTGTTTGACGTTTCTTCGGTTAAATTGTCTTTAAACGAACCGTTCGTTGTTCCCACTCCAAATTACCCCAGTCGGATATTAATGGACTACGCAGGAAAAGGTGGTACACCGGACAGCCGGTGAACCTGGTCTCCCCAAAACAGACCCCGGTCCTGTTGAGTGCACAGGTGGCGGTCGAAAACGGAGTGACTGAGAAGGGTATGGTGGGTGGAGGTCTGAAGTCACAGACTGGTTAAGGGAAGGACTGACGGGGTCAGAAAGGAATTGACACAATTTCAAAAAGTAGTCCTGTCCAATTTCAGTTCAGAGTCATGAGATATCCGACACCGACGTATGACCCAAATGGGTAACACACACAAGACGACCGTTTTCCGATAAAGAAGAGTGTCGGATTAAGGGTCCCAGTGGGGTAACAACCGGAGGAGGGTATATTGTGGGTGTGACATCAGAATTTTACAGCAAAACAAAATAAAGTAAAGTAAAAATAAAAGACACAAGAAAACTTACAGAGGTGTCTAAAAAAACTCACCCTAACGAGACTCTTTCTTCCAATAAAAATCGTATTTTACTTAGTTTACTCTACTTGAGAATATTGTTTAAGTTGTCGGTATTAGTCGAAGTAATATAGTTTCCTCCCGTCGAAGAAGGAGGTAATGTTAAAGAAGAAATCTCTGTTTTTCATACAAGTATTTACTACTTTATATATATGTATATAAAAGTATAAATTTTATGGTAGTCGAGATTTTCAACGAGTCATGATTTAAGATAAAAGAAAAAGAGTATTATCTAAAACGAACAGAACAATCACCAAACGTGGTGATCATCGATAATTTTGGGGTTCGTATCTGTTTGACGAACCTTAAGGTTGTAACCTACTTAACTAAGTCTGTCTCGATCTGATTAAGTATGGTGAGAAAACACGACGGTGATTGCTTTTTCTGATTTGTCGTTAATTTTGTAACCCAACCGGTTTTTTAAAGTAAACCCAAAATACCTTTGTGGGTTCACTTGAAAGACCAGTTGGGTCATCAATGGGAAAGGTCTAAAGTTAAAAAACAAACAAGGTTAGTAAAATAAAAATGAATAACTGGGTAAGTTAATATATAAATAAATAGGGATGGACTAAACAGGTCTCTTAAATTCTGTTCTTGTGTTCTACTTTTGGTCCTAGTCTTTTTTGTTTTTGTTTACAATCCATTAGTTTTGTCCTTCCTTCTCAATTTTGTAGATATCCTATCACCACCACCAACTCAGACCTCTTCCGTTACCGTGGGGTGAGGTCATGAGCACGGACCTTTTAGGGTACCTACCTCCTCGGACCACCCGACGTCAGGTACCCCAGTGATTCTCAACCTGTGCTAACTCGTTGAAGTAAAAGTGAAAAGTGAAAGTACGTAACCTCTTCCTTTACCGTTGGGTGAGGTCACACGAACGGACCTCTTAGGGTCCCTGCCCCCTCGGACCACCCGACGGCAGAGACCCCGGTGTGTCTCAGTCTGTGCTGACTTCACTGAATCGTCGTCGTCGTCGTCGTCGTCACCAACTCAGCGAGTCAGTACAGACTGAGAAACGGTGGGGCACCTAACATCGGACGTCCGAGGAGACAGGTACCCCAAAGGGTCCGTTCTTATGATCTCACCTAATGGTAAAGGAAGAGGTCCCCTAGAAGGACTGGGTCCCTAACTTAGGTACAGAGGACGAACCGTCCACCTAAGAAATGGGGACCCGGTGGTCCTTTCGGGTGTACACGTATATGTGTGTACATATACACATCCATATCCATAATCGTCTTCATATCTCTTTAATCACTGAGATCTTGACAAGTAACATGAAAAGGGAACTGAAGAGACATCCAAAATTTTGTAATTCAAATTTTTTTAAAATACCCTTTTTCGTTTTCGTTTGATTTTTTTTGTGTACGTCCTATCGACACCCATGTTTAAGAGTCCCCTCTATAAAGTAGGGGTTGTGTTCTCGATTCTAGTTCTGTCCGGTCTAAGGACAAGAGGGGAAGACTTGTCTCCAAAATAAAGATTACGACTCCCACACTGAGGAAGCCCAGAGTCGAAATATACCCCTCCCACAGAAGGATCATCAGAGAAGTGGGATCCTCCCGGAACCCGAAAAAAAAAAAAAAAAAAAAAAGTTAGGGAAGTTGGACACTTCAACTATTTTGTCTTCAAATGATAGGGTTTCAAATAGTCGATAAGAGTCACATTTTCGACTGAGGTCACGAGTAGCTGGAAAGTCCTAAGTCCGAGGGTCAAACGTAAACCGGAGATCCTTAATGACATAATCTCACGTCGTCAAATAGATTAAAATTTTTATAAAAGATTAGACTTTACAATTACAAAAATAACTATGTCCCTCCTAATAAGACCCGTAGAAGAAGATAGTCTGATGGTCTTTGTCTTCAGAAGTTCACTGTTGTAAAGACAAAAAAAAAACCGACGTAACCTAGAATCGACACCGCGTACTCCAGAAAAACAACGCCACACGCACGAAGACAGATCAACACTGTGTACCCGAGTTGTCAACGTCACACGTCCTGTTGAAAAATCTGTTTTCAAGTTAGTGTCGGTAAAAAGAAGGTTAAGAATATCGCTAAATTTATCGTCAATATTGGTGTTCGTTCAAAGTTTTTTATAAAGTATAGTAGAGTAATAATTTTTCGGGAACCGGAGTTATGTATTTAGGTCATATAAATGGAAGGTCGATGGGTCCATTTTTATATCAACAGAGTTTTGCATGGGATAGCTCGGTCAGAAAAGAGGACTAAATACTTCCAGTAAATAAGTTCAGTAACAATTTAGTATTAGTTGGAATACAGGGTATTTACATGTATCCCTGAAGTGACCACCAGGTCACCTATTCTGAAGTGGAAGGTCACACCCCCCACACCCACACTAGGGACCAACCCCTCGATTCATTCTACGGTGTACGGAGCACCGGTTTTTTGTTTTTGTATTATATCTTCGTTATGACACTGTTTAAGTTGTATCTGAAAATTTTTATATATCTGTATTTCTCTCCGATCTAGAACTTTCTTGTGGAAGAGTCACAGTATTTAAGGAAAGGATTGTTGTCGCCTTTATCGGGACAACTGTACACACTAGGTAGGGAAAAAAGTACGAAATAAATAGACGGACATCCTAGTCTGATGTTTCAGGTGGAGAGAGAGTAAAAGAAAAAAATGACATCACCTGAACCCGACGAGACCTGGTTCGGTGAGACATTCCTACAGTACGAAGACAGTTGTGTTCCGAGGTAAATTCTTGTCCCGTTTGGAAAGGGGATCTGTCGACTCATCCAATCATAGTTGAAGGAGTCAATCTACTTGTGGTCGGAGTTGACTTGCCTTATAAATAATCTCTTTTTATTTCTGTATTTCCTTTTCAGTTGTTTGTAGATGAGTCGTTACTCGTTTAGAGTCTTAGGATTGTAAGGTGTTACAGGGTGTCAGGGACTAATTCTGTCTTTTTATTAAGGGGTCACAGCTAATGTTCACAACTACCTCCTATAAAAATAGGTCCCGAAAGGAATCCGAAATGTCGGGGGGTTTGGGAGACCAAAAGACTAAAGATACAACCGGTTGTATAGATCGACATGGACGTATGTGTGTCTCAATGGGTCCTTTGTTTGTCTTCAATCTAATGTCGTAAAGTATATATTGTTATCGTGTCGGAGAGGGGAACTAAGACTAAAGTCAAAAACGGGTTCCATTCTTTCCGTCGTTTTCGTAATGAAGATAAACTTCAGTCTCATTAATATTATTTTAAAGGACATTCAGGACGACAGGAAGGGAAGAAAAATGTTCTCCCAACCCATGACAGAGATTCTCTTATACGAGGTGAACAAATTTCTAACAGTTCCGTTGGACGACGAAAGGGTAAAGGAGGGTAAATCCGAGAACAATTATTATCTAATTGTTTTGAGTTAAGTTTTACCTTTATGGACTTGAAATAGGGACGTTTTTACTTTCATTATTACTTTGTTGAAACACGGTCCGTGATCCAATACACACAAATAAATAAGAGAGTGGATTTTCACGACGACCGTAGATGCGAGTGCCATGGTTCCCATGGTAATTGTGGAGGCAGAATGCTTACTGTGAAGACAGATTCCTTGTCCCGGTAATCTACGGAAGGACTCCCGTGTGTCATACCTCAGTCCTAGTTTCGGTTATACCGGTGCCTCGGACCATGTAAGGGCTGGTCCTATGATAGGGGACGATTAAAGGTGGTCGGGAAGAGTCTTTACAAAGGTTAAGTGTGTAGGACCCTCAGTCGAAGTCTAGGGACTTCAGTCTCGGAGTTGGAACCTTATTTGGTGGTGACGAAAATATTTCAGTGTTGTACAACCTGTGGAAGGACCTCGACCAAGAGTATGTTGAGTGTTCCATTCACAGTACGGGTGAAGGGTCGCTCCTTAGTCTCTACGATGGGAGTGGGTGTCGTTTTCGAATACCTTGAAGGGGTTCCGGTGTGGATCCTTCACTACTCGTCCTAAAGTTTGAGTCCGTACCCAGGTGCACGGTGGTGAGGTCTAGTCTGTACCGATAGGAAGGTCGGTCATGCCAGAATTTTTTACCATCTCTTTCTTTTTCGTTTAGGACCCTTTGACTCCAAACCCAAAATGTATCATATAATTTTCCTTTATTTAATTGTTGTTCTTTAAGTAATCTGATAGGTCCTTCGTCCCCAAAGACGTGTCTAAGAGACTCCTTCACACCGTCTCGTCTTCCCGCGACCCGGGCTCAGTATCTGGCCTCAAACTCAGGTTCGGGACAGTAAGGGGAACCCATCCAACAAGTTGGAGGGACTGGAATCCGGATCGGATACATCACCCTTAATATTGGTAAAATAGATAAAGTGAAGTCATAGTACTTCTAACTTTCAGTGAGTCAGTGTAGACTGAGAAACGTCGGGGTGTCTGACATTGGACGGTCCGAAGAGAAAGGTATCCTAAACGGTCCGTTCTTATGACCTCACCCACCGGTAAGGGAAGAGGTCCCTTCGGAGGGTAGGGTCCCTAGTTTGGACCCAGAGGACAGAACTTCCGTCTAAGAAAGGACGGACTCGGTGGTCAACACTTCGAATTTACTCTAGTTTATATTCTGTCTCGAGACATAGGTTTACTCTAGTTCGACTAATGATAATAATAATACACCTAATCATTCTGAGAAGGTGTCTTTTCTCTTTTCTACCACACACACATGAATACGTATTATATCCTTATATATATACGTGCTTATGCGTATATTCATGTATGCACGTTCATTCTACACAACACGTTTACTTCTACTTTTTTAATCAGCATTACAGTGTCTTTTTTTGGGGACAAGTTCACACGATCCCTTTCGGACGTCCGGAACTAAAACTCAACGGACACGACACGACACGAGTCAGCGAGTCAGTTACAGACTGAGAAACTTTGGGGTGTCTGACATCGGACGGTCTTTTAGGTACCCTAACAGGTCCGTTCTTATGACCTCGTCCAACGGTAAAGGAGGAAGTCCCCTGGAAGGGGTGGGTCTTTAACTTGGACACAGAGGATGTAACCGTCCGTAAAGAAACGGTGACTCGGTGGTCCCTTCGGGGATAGTTTAGACGTCTATCACAACTTTCTAACGACGACACTGGTTCTATTCTCCCTGTCATCAGGAGTTTCCTGATTGTGGTTCCAGGAACGAGGGTGTCCACTGAAGTCCCTCGACGTGGTATTGTCGTTCAAGGTGGGTCTCCCGTGACCTTTTCCTCGAGAAAGTAAGAGTCCTCTCTCTCTCACCCACCCCCCCCCNCCCCCCCCTGCACATATTATTCTTTTTACTTCTATAGTTTACCTCGTACTCTGAGAAACTGTCCAGGAAATTTTCCTTGGTCGTGAGTTGGGGAGATCTGTGTTGCTCGAACAAGGACTCTCTGGGGTCCAACGGGGGAGTGGAAAGGACGGGGGAAGTGAGAGGAAGGAGGGGGTTCAAGAGACGATGGAAACAAGTGAAGACCCAAAAGACGACTTCGAACAGGAAATAACCTAAATAGTACAGATGAAAGGAAGGGGCGACCAGCCAAAAATTTGTGTCGTCGGTTTTAGTAGTTGTAGTCATCGTTAATGTAGGTATGAATTCTAATGAAAACACTTTCCTGAACGGTCTTGGGGTCTTTCGTTAGAGAAAGAATCCTAATACGTTCGGTCTTAGAGCAAAAATTGACTGTACACACTACTTTATGTATAATAGATGGGTACTTTAAATTACGAATTCACCGTATTATTTTACACAAACGTCACGTCTGAAGAGACCTAGGTATTTTCCTTCGTCTAAAAGTAATCCAAAAATTCAGTCACTGGTTCAGGGAATCTTTTACAGTTTTGAGGGGAATCGAACAGTTGGGATGTCTTTGTCCACCACTCGGTCTAGCCGGACACCCAGTGCCAAGCGGTTAGGGACCAGATCTTGAAAAATATGTAACTCATAAGTCAAGTCAAGTCAAGTCCGCACGTCAGCGCAGGCTGAGACACGCTGTTGTACTTGGCGTCGAGCGGTCCGGGGGGACAGGTAGTGGTTGGGGGTCTCAAGTGAGTCTGAGTGCAGGTAACTCAGGCACTACGGTAGGTCGGTAGAGTAGGAGACAGCAGGGGAAGAGGAGGACGGGGGTTAGGGAGGGTCGTAGTCTCAGAAAAGGTTACTCAGTTGAGAAGGGTACTCCACCGGTGTCATGACGTCAAAGTCGAAATCGTAGTAAGGAAGGTTTCTTTAGGGTCCCAACTAGAGGAAATCTTACCTGACCAACCTAGAGGAACGTCAGGTTCCCTGAGAGTTCTCAGAAGAGGTTGTGGTGTCAAGTTTTCGTAGTTAAGAAGCCGTGAGTCGAAAGAAGTCAGATTGAGAGTGTAGNTTTTTGGTATCGGAACTGATCTACCTGGAATCAGCCGTTTCATTACAGAGACGAAAACTTATACGATAGATCCAACCAGTATTGAAAAGAAGAAGTGTGCTTTGGGTAACTCTGACTTCAGGAAACAGAGAAAGACGGATAGGAGAAAAGGGATTCGAGTAATAAAAGGGGTGGGGGAGGGAGGATAAGACCAAATGGCCAAATAGTAAAGAGAAGATCGAAGTGGTTACACTTGATACTGGGAGTTTTCTCTTATTCCCAGTAAACGGTGAACATCCACATGGGTCGGAACGTTCCCCGTGACTATCTCACCCCGGACACCACTGGTACAACCGGACTAGTCATTGGGTGGTGGGGCGTGAGAAGGAAGGACCAGCTCGGGTGAGGGTGTCACCTCCGACTTCTATGGACAACAGGGAAAGGATAGGAAGGACCGTCTGTTCTGGGTCCATACAGACACCGGGTGAGGACTTGTTATTCTGACCTCCTCTTTCTCCGGACACACCCACGAAGGCCCCTTCCCGAAAGGAGTGACCTTTCTCGTTCCCACCTCTAACTCTCTCTGTGTTCTCGTCTTCGGAAGGAGAGGGGAACGAAGGACGAAAACCTACTACGGTGCATTTCTGTACTGTAACCCTCGACGTCATTGGTCTTCCCTTCAAGTTCTCGACTACGTCTTCGTATTCACAATTAAGTGTCTTGGTGGGGATGTCCAGGGGGAGAGACCTGAAGTACCATATCCTCCAATACTTGGGGACACAATTGTGTCTGTCGGAAGTAAGAACGCTTCGTCGACAACATTGTGTCTTTTACTTTTTGACAAGATTCTTTTGTCCTTTACGGTTTAAATTATCTGGTGGTGTACTATGATGAATATGAGAATTACGGAGGACTAATTCTTTTTGGTGTATTGTTCGGGGAGGGACCGTCGAGACAGGGTAGATGTAGTTTTGCACAAGGATAAAGAGGATTATTAATGACGAAATAGAGGTGGAAGGTACAGTGTCCGTCCGAAGGACCTTCAATAGAATAAAATAGTAATGGGAATAAGGGATGAAGGAAAAGTCAGTAGGAGTGAGGAGTTTACCGTCTTGTGACCAAAAGAAAATGGGTGTGATAAGGTCGTTTACGAAAGTTGTTCTCAACAGTTACTGAAGGTACAACTATTCGGGTTCGTGTCAAAAGTCAAGAATAGAACGAACTGGAGAGGTTCCATAAATATGATAAGTGGTACGGAGGGACTGTGGTGCAAAGGGGTTAAGGAAGAAGCAGAAGGACAGAAAAAGTGGCGGAAGAGGAAGAGATGACCAAGACTTATAATTACAAGGAGTTACAAGAAAGGAGTAGAATGTGTACGAAGAAGTAGAATCCATTAGTAGATGTCGAAATTAACGACAGATCTTTAACTACGGGTATGGACAGTTGGAAAGGGGATTCAATGTCTGGGTACTTTGATTCCCAGACTACCTATGACTTACAGAATTTCCACGGAATTGGAGTTGTACCGGTTCAGTTTGGTAGTAGTGGGGAGGACGGAGTCACTTACCGTGATGTCAGACGGTTCACCGGGTCCAGTCTCGGAGTTTGTAGTAAAACTATAGAGAGAGGCACCAGAGCGTATATTGTACGTAGGGGAGACGAACGTTATAAGAAGGGCATAAAACACTGTACCCTTACGGAGAAGTAGGAAGTTTTTCCTACTGAAAAGTAGGATTACTTTTCAGTCGGGGAGATCCTTTAGAAAAGATCGAGATTGACATTCAACGAAAGACGAGTCGGAAAGGAATAAAGAATCCAATGTACAGACAATATCGGAAGTAACATAATAAATTTAGTTGACAAATAGACCCGTCTGTTACTCGACCTCTTGTTTTTGACATAAAGTAAATATAAACATATCGGTAACAGATTGTGTAACGACCCGTGTAAGTTCTTCTGCTAGTTCTTTGTCAACAACTCACTTTATTACTTATGCATATTAATAAAGAACCCATTGATATAATTACTCTTTTTTGAGATTCTAAAGTACTAACTATCCGTTTATAAGAAAGATTGTAACCTATCGTTGTGGGTGTATTAAAATCCTAAATCTCGACCTTTTCTATGTATACGTACATATACCAGGTCGAGGAAAGACTTGGACAATCCCACGTAAACATTGATCGTCACGGTTAGAGGGACCACTGTCAAATAGTGATTTTAGGAAGTCCACAATCAAGGAAATCATTCCAATTTGTGCGGGGGTCCTTAAGTTCATTATGATAAGTGAACGAATGTTTGGAAAAACGGGTGTAACTACTTAAAGTTAGGTTTAGTTTAGGAGGGATTAAGGTTTGTGTAAGTTTACCTGTCTTAAGATCGTATAAAATGCTCCAACGAAATGCAGGATAACAAAGTAGCGTAAAGCACAGAATAAAAGAATCGTTTGTGTAAATCAGAAGGCCGTGATTCAACCCTGGAGGGACCGTGTTATTAGTAAAAATAGTGATCTAAACCGGCCTTGGTGGTAAAACTACCTAATTGTATAACAAATTACTTCGTCTCGTCAATGAAATTGTTTACGATTAACAGTTTTGAGACCTGAAGTTCAACCCATTTGTATCAATAATCATTATTTACAGGAGTCTCAACGTAAAGACCGATAAAAAGATTGCTTTTAAAGGTGTCATAAATCATGTCCTACAATTTCTTCGAATTACTACTAAAATTATCAGATGAATCTGGAAATATCTCTAACTTTTATTTGACAAAAGAACGAAGTGATTGTCTGGGATTAACGATTCTAATGTACAGAAAAAACTCAAGATGTTTCAAAAAATGAACTTTAACATATGGTTCGGTTCCGGGAACGAAGTAAATGACCCGGGAATGAGTACAATTGATCAAAGATCTCTTCGATAAAAGGACAATGAATTAGTTCTTGGAAGGAAACAATAATTATACTTTGATTTATTCCCGGGGTTCAGATGTAAAAGGTCTTGACGTCGCATTCACAGTAGTGTACAATCTCATATTTGGTATGAGGGAAGTCTGGTAGAAAAAAAAAGTCTAAATAAGTAGATAAAAACCGACACGACCCACAAGCTACGACACGCGTCCGAAGAGTGACACCGCCGGAGAGAAACCTCGGACCCGAGATCTCGTGACCGATTAATCACCACGGTGTTCCCGAATCGACGAGACGTTGTACGACTTAGAAGGACCTGGTCCCTGACTTGAGGATAGGAGACGTAACCGTCCGTCTAAGAATTGGTAACCTGGTGGTCACTTCTGGGAGTTTGGTAGAAATTTCCAATTGTTAATAGAAGGTAAAGATAAGGGAAGTTCTTAAGTTCACCATTTGAACTGTAATAATCAGTATTGAAATAAGTTCATAGTCACTTGTTTATACAATATTTCGAAGGTAAATCGACACAGTTTATTGCTACACATTATACTCATTGAAGAGGAGGACTTCTTGTCCTCGTCTTCGTTTTACCCATAGGGGTACGGGTCGACACTCTTCGAAACTTTTCCAAGTACTGAGTAAATACCTACGAAAGACCCCTCTCGTCCCACCGGGGGGTTCGACAGACGTCTACCGAACACTCTCGCCCCTTTCCTCCGACCGAGACCCTAACGTAATGCCAGTTCCCCACCCGGTCCTGCCCCAAGGGTACGTATTAGATCCCGAACGTGTCGTGGGTCTGAAAGAGTAGTTAAACGAGTCTCTGCCTTGGTTTTTCTTCCTCTTACGACTTCAAACTTTAGACAGTCGTTTGTAGTTTTTACCTCGTTATCGAGATACAATAATCTCAGTATTATACAGTATCTCAAGACAGATTGAGATACTATGTTATCAATCTTTGCCCTCCTTCGGATCAGATAGTCAACGATGTTATTCTAACATTACAATATTATTACAATGTATTATTTGTTGGGGGTTTAGAATAATCGATAAGACAAACTTTAGGATTTTCTGCTCCGACAATGTCACGACGTGAACCATACAGTCGTTTAAACCTTTTGAGTCCTCACCGGTGTCCTGACCTTTTACAGTCAAAAATAAGATTAGGGTTTCTTCCCGTTACGGTTTCTTACAAGTTTGATGACATGTTAACACGAGTAAAGTATACGATCGTTCCAATATGAGTTTTAGGAAGTCTGATCCGAAGTCGTCATAAACTTGACTCATGAAGGTCTACATGTTCGATCCAAATCTTTTCCGTCTCCTTGGTCACTGTTTAACGTTTGTAAACAACCCAGTATCTCTTTCGTTCCTTTAAGGTCTTTTTGTAATGAAGACTAAGTAACTGATAAGATTTCGGAACTGTCACACCTAGTGTCTTTTGACACCTTTAAGACTTTCTCTACTCTTATAGTCTTGAAGAATGGACAGAGTACTCTTTGGACATACGTCCAGTTCTTCGTTGTCAATCGTAACCTATACTTTGTTGTCTGACCAAGTTTTGACCCTTTCCTCATTCTGTTCCGACATTTAACAGTGAGACAAATAAAATGCACATTCATCTCATGTAGTACACTTTACGGTCCGACCTACTTAGTGTCCGACCTTAGTTCTAACGGGTCTCTTTTTAATTGTTAGAGTCTATACGTCTACTATGGTGGGAATACCGTCTTTCACTTCTCCTTGATTTCTCGGAGAACTATTCCCAATTGCTCCTCTCACTTTTTCGCCCGAATTTTGAGTTGTAAGTATTTTCATTCTAGTACCGTAGGACAAGGTAGTGAATTACCGTTTATCTTCCCCTTTTTTTATTTTTGTCACTGTCTAAAATAAAAGAACCCGAGGTTTTAGTAACGTCTGCTACTGACACCAGTACTTTAATTTTCTGCAAACGAGGAACCTTCCTTTCGATACTGTTTGGATCCACCACATAATTCTTCGTCTCTGTAGTGAGACGGCTGGTTCCAGAAATATCAGTTTCGATACCAAAAAGGTCATCAGTACATACCTATACTCTCAACCTGATATTTCTTTTGACTCGTGACTTCTTAACTACGAAAACTTGACACCACAACCTCCTCTGAGAAGTCTCAGGGAACCTGTCTTTCTAGTTTGGTCAGTCAGGATGATATTTATAAGTAATCTTCCTGATTACGACTTCGAGGTTATGAAACCGGTGGACTAAACTTCTCGATTGAGTAACGTTTTCTGGGATTAAGACCCTTTCTGACTTCCGTTTTCCTCTTCCCCCGCTATCTCCTACTCTACCAACCTATCGTAATGGTTGAGTTACTTGTACTCAACTCGTTTGAGGCCCTCTATGACTTCTTGTCCCTTCGGATCGTTGTCAGGTTCCCCAACGTCTCTCAGCCTGTGTTGAATCTTTGACTTGTTGTTGTTTTAGAATTACTGTACGGTTTTTTTTTTTTTTTTTCAACAAGAGTTCCGACCTTAGTTGTTCTGTCTAGACGACTAGAACGGTCTTGCATGAGTAGACCCATTCAGTCGACATTCACCTCGAGTCGACCGAAACAGATCCTACTGAACATTGAGTCGAGACGAGGTACAAAGTTGGAGGTTGTTCGATCACGCCGGTGTGATAGTTCCGTTTCCGTCTTCATCTTTATCAGTCAGTCAGGTCAATGTTCGTACAAAATTTGAAGACAAACATCCTCAAAACGATGTAAACATAACTGGTTTTCTCGATGTATAGATTCGGGTCTCGATGTCGTTCTTTTGTTTTCGACATCCCTCTTTTTCACTTCGTAACCCCGGTAAAAACGTTAGATGTCATGTTTATCTAATGATTGTATAGTATTGGAGAATGGGATGAAATGTCATGATTCTCTTTCCTTCAGTCAAGTTACTCGATGAGTGATAGTTCACGGTCTTGACAAGAACTTTAACCCTGATATTTTTTAATTTACTCTATGATGATTTCTCAAATGTCGAACAATGAACCTCCATTAATTTATTTAATCATGTAATAATTCTATTTATTTTTAAGTCACATCATTCATATTGTTGTCTATCAAATTATTTCACCGTGTCTTTTCTGTGGCTAGTTCAGAAAACGGAGGAAACGGTATATAAAGTGTCGGTTAAATTATCTAAAAATACCTTTAATTTAAAGGAGGACTAAAGCTGCTGTATTTCTTTTTCGACTGACACTAAGGGGTTTCTTATCGGAGTATTTTAACGTCATAGAAATTTTTGTTTTGATTTAACATTCAAGACAGTCCGATCGTCTTTCAGTAAACTATGAAAAACAACGAGTCAATGTGAATCATCAGTAGGTCAAAGTTGGTTTTAAATAACACACGGATGGACACGTTCGATAAAAAAAGACCCTTAGAAGACTCTAAACCCCTCCGGACCCTTTCTCCTGATTTGTTTTTACTAAATTTTTATACCACTTCACTTCAGTGAATCAGTACAGGTTGAGAAACGCTGGGGTACCTGATGTACATCGGATGGTCCGAGGAGACAGGTACCCTAAAAAGGTCCGTTATCATGACCTCACCTAACGGTAAAGGAAGAGGTCCCCTAGAAGGGCTGGGTCCCTAACTTGGACCCAGAGGGCGTAACATCTGTCTTCGAATTGGTAGACTCGGTGGTCCCTTTTTATACCATAGACGGAAGTTTATTGAAGGTCGAATCAGGATGAATGGGACTTCAGGTAACATATTTTGTATATGTTCGTTTCGACAACCCGAATTTCATTTTCAACCCTCAGACCTCGGGGGAGACAGGGTCCGGTGACGACTCCTGTGACAGACCTCTGAACTTCTGAGATGTGTGTACGAGTCAACACAGACTAAGAAACACTGGGGTACCTGACATCGGGCGGTCCGAGGAGACAGGTACTCTAAAGGGTCCGTTCTTATGACCTCACCCAACGGTGAAGGAAGAGGTCCCCTAGAAGGACTGGGTCCCTAGCTACGGTAGGGGACGTTACCGTCTACCTAAGAAGTGGTGATCCCGATGGACCCTTCGGGTTCAGATTAGGTAGAGTGGTCACATATCACTCTTCCGTTACCGTTGGGTGACGTCATGAGAACGGACCTTTTAGGGTACCACCTCCTCGGACCATCCGAGATCAGGTACCCCACCGATTCTCAGCCTGTGCTGACTCCTGAAGTGAAAGTGAAAAGTGAAAGTACGTAACCTCTTCCTTTACCGTTGGGTGAGGTCATAAAAACGGACCTCTTAGAGTCCCTGTCCTTCGGACCACCCGTCGACAGATACCCCGGCGTGTCTCAGCCTGTACTGACTTCACTCAATCGTCATAGTCACAGATCAGTGTGACGACCTTTGTACACGGAAACAGAGAAGTCACGAGAGAGTATACATCTGTATACTACTGGGTCAGGTATGTCTTTGAAGTCACATTGTACCGTAATTTACTTCGGGCTTGGTCTTATACCGTCTGGAGTTTATATATATTATGTTTCCTTGAGACTTATTCCGAGTGTTTGAAGGTCCAGTAATCGACATTCACCTTAGTATTGCCCAATAAGATCGTGTCAAACGCTTATTCTTCTACTCAATTAGAAGGTCGAACACCGTCAAACACCGAACAAGAATTTGAAACTTTACCTTAAGAAACTCTGAATTTCCCTATATTTATGTAACGACCTAAAAGAGGTAATCAGTTCTAACAAATACTCCCCTTTCAAATGGTAACAAGACTTTATAAAAAAGGAGATCAATTAGGTGTAATAAAAATCCCCCGAAACGATCTTCCTTCTGATTAAGGAGTACAACGAAGGGAGAGAAAATCCAGGATGAGGGTATCGAAATTTGACAGTGAACCCTAGAAAGCCCTCCCACTTTGTCTTCACCCGTCTGTTCACAAACCTTTTATTTAAGAGGTATTTTGAGATGGTAGGATATTTGCCAAGACAGACCTACCTCAGGAACTCTACACAAAATAAAGGTAATTTTTGAGTTTTTGAAACTTTGTAAGTGACAAGTGTAGGGTTTCGGACTACCCCTTTTATAAGTAGTAGACTTCATAAGTTCTGTTCGAACTTCTTTATTTTCTTTGCTTAACAAGTGGCCTGGTGGAACCCTCCGTCTTCAAGGGCGTCTCGGGTTCTGCCCGCAATTTTCGAACAGGTTTGTTACAAGGCAAGTCTTTTCCTCTCCACCCCCTGCCTGCCACGGGTTTCGATCGCCCAGTCACAGCAAGAGACGCAGGAAACGGGGAGAGAAGAGGAGAGACAGAACGCACAGGAGTGAAAGGAGGGTCGGGGTAGGGGCGGGAGGGGTAGGAGGATTGAAGGGCCAGGCAGGCCCCAGCCGCTGGTGCGGGTGGAGGGGTCTGGGCTCAGCCCGCCTCCCCCGGGAGCGCAGGGGTCAGGGGTCCGAGTGCGGAAAGGGAGGCGGCGAGGCCGGTGGGGGTGTGAAGGGCCGGTTTCCCCTAGGACCGGTTCCCTCGGCGGGGCCGGAGCCGGGAAGGGGCGGGGCGGCCGGCCTGGTATTTCGCGGGTCGGGACGGAGGTCGCGTGGGGCGAGGCGCCGCGGTCCTGGGCTCGCGGCGGGGGCTGCCGACGGGCCTGCGGCGGCGCGAGCGGAGTGGACGCGGCGGGCGCCCTTCGGGCTGGGCCCCGGCGCGCGGCGGGCGTGCGGGTCCGCCCCGGGGGCGACGGCTCTGAGGGCGCGCGGGCGCCCCTCGCGCGGCGCGGTTGTACGACCGGGGCGCGCCTCGGCGGAAGGAGGACGACGTGGACCGGGACGTCGGGACCGACCCCCGGCCGCGGGTCCGGCGGGGCGTCCCATTCACCCACGCTCGGCCCGAGGCCCGGTGGCTCGGGCGGCAGGGCGTCGAGGCGCGCCCGCTTGCCTCCCTGGGCGGGGCGCGCGACGAGGCGGGACCCGAGGACCCAGGGAGACCCGTGGAGTGACGCGGAGACCCCGGGCTCCCTTTCGCATAACACGAACCTTCGCCAGTAATCTCTAATCTTAAAAGCCCCTAAGCTAAATGACCGCCACTCTAGTTCAGGGATATGTTATCAAACCCCCACATTTTAAATACAAGTTAGATCCGTTTCTCCACCCCAAGTGATGGTTCGAACATCGCGCCGGGATCTGGAGCTTGTGCAGGACAGACCTCATGCCACTTTAGACCTAAAACACGGGACGCCGAGACACCCGGCGGAAGGGGAGCCGCTACTGTAGGATTTAGGAAGCTACAATCGGATCAGACTCCGGTGTATGGGTTCTTTCCGCGTCATAATGAGACAACGGAACGGCGACTGGAAAAAGACGAGGTCGAGACGACCTCGAAACCCTCAACCGAACTAGACACGGGACCACCGAGTCTCTAATTTCGCAGATGGACGTTACGCCCTCTGGACCCAAGCTAGGGACCCAGATCTTCTGGGGGGGGGGGGGGGGGGGGGGGGGGGGCGNGTCATAAGAACGGACCTCTTAGGGTACCTGCCTCCTCGGACCACCCGATGTCAGGTGCCCCAGCGTTTCTCAGCCTGTGCTGACTCGCTGAAGTGAAGTGAAGTGAAGTGAACTAAGACCTCCATTTAACTTGTCCTTTCGATTCTTTACCCAGAAAAGAGATGTCTCCAATTTTTAAGCTATTTATTAAACTTTTCGTGAACCTATTAGTCAGAAGTTTGAGGAAACACTTTTCTTGGCAACACGTCTTTCGTGAATTCGAATTTGTCTTAAAACCCTTCTGGCTTTCCTTCTTCAATAAATTGGTTCTTTTCTAGCATCCCGAGATTAACCGATCGGTCGCTAGCGGAAGTAGACAAACTTTAACTACGGACCCCAATTAAAGGAAGCTCGATTCCTTTATTTTGAACTTCATTTTTAACGAAAAAGATCTTTCGGTCTCAGTTCTAACGAATAGGACCAGGGAAGGGGAGGGTGAAGTCATTAATGGGCAAATTTGAAACGTAAAGCGGATTGTTGAGTAAGACTAAGATCTGGTCCGATGGTCTTAAATAACAGTCCCCCATGACCTGACGAAAATCAAACTCAACTTTACAAATTTTGCGACGTCAAATAAGTAACGTTGGAACGAAGACCCTTCCATTCTTTCCTGTGAAAAATTTTTTTAATTACATACTAACCGTATATTACAATATAATCAAAGTCCACATGTTGTATCGCTAAACTAGTAACATACGTAACGTTTTGGAAGTGGTGTTCAGATAAATCATAGACAGCGGTGTGTACCGACGTTAAAAAAAGGGAACACTACTCCTGAAATTCTAGATGAGAGAATCGTTGAGAGTTTATACGTTATGTCGTGATAACTGACATCAGTGGTCCGAGATACAATATAGGGGTGCCGAATAAAATATTGATCTTCAAACATGGAAAACCGGGAGAAGTAGATAAAGTGGGGGTATTGGTGGTGAGGGTGAAGACCGTTGGTAATCAGACAAGAGACATAAGATACTCTAAGAAGAACAAACAAAAATTCTAAAACGTATACTCTAGTATGGACTAAAAAAGGGGTAATGTGAATCGTATTACGGGTACTTCAGGTAGGTACAACAATATTTACCGTTCTAAAGTAAGGAAAAATTACTGACCTATTATAAGATAGTATATACACACAGATGTGGAAATATATACAGTAAAAGAAATAGGTAAGTAGGTGACTATCTGTGACCAACAAAAGTATAGAACTGATAATATCTATCACGACACTACTTATTGAGGTGCATAGAAAATCTCAATTACCAAAACAAAAGAAACCTATTTATGGGTCCCCACTTTAACGACCTAGTATACCATCAAGATAAAAATTAAAAAACTCTTGGGAAGTATGACAAAAGGTATCACTGACGTGGTGGAACGTAAGGGTGGTCACTACATGTCCCAAGGGAAAAGGGGTGTAAGAGTGGTTGTGAACGACAAAGAACAGAAAATTTATTATCGGTAAGATCGTCCACATTCCATTACACAGTAACACCAAAACTAAACGTAAAGAGACCAATGATCACTACAACCCGTAGACAAGTACATATGCGACCGACAGACAGAAGAAACCCCTTTTCAAATAAACCTAAAAGACGGGTTAAAATTTGTACAAACCAACATCAAGAACCAACAAAACGCACAGAGAAGACAACTCAACATACTTAAGTAATATACTAAACCTATAATTGGGGAATGTCGTCTCTACACTACACGCCTATAAAAGAGGGTGAGGTATCCAACGGAAAAGTAAAGTGACAAAAGGAAACGACACATCTTCGGAAAATCAAACTGCATCCGAGGGAACAAATGAAAAGAAACAACGGAAACGAAAACCACAGTCTTCCTTCGAAAAATCGTGTCAAGTCTTTGAAAGAATAACGTCTGTAATAAATTGTCCAAACTTAAGTACCCAGATTATAAAACGCAATGAGCTTAAAAACTGTAAACTTGTGTGTTGAAGTACTACACGTCCATACCTAAAACGAAAAGGACTCTGTATCGACGAACAAAACACCTCTGAACTTTAGTCCGATATGGATGTACTAGACCAATTAAATTAACGACATCTACTAGACTAATTCAGTTTAAAGACTATCTACGGAAATAACTTAACTAATCAGAATGTTAATAGTCGAGTCGACTTTTTAAACGAGAGAGGAAAAGGGAGACTCGACGGAACGATAAACATAATCATTCATAAACTAAAAGTACTAAACCACCAACCCGAGTAACCATCGTTATTAAAGTGGACATGTGATGATCTTCTAACACGAATCCGGAACCGTGATAATGACTTCACATTATTGTAATTATCTTTGAACATCACAGAGTAAAGGAAAAGTCTTACGAGAGGTTCGAGTAATGATTGATTAGGGTTGAGACGGAGAACTCTCTCTTCAGCCATCTAACCTTCTTGGTATGTCCAACTTTACACTAATTAAATCAAACTCCACTTAACACTTCATTAGTACCAGTTTCGTTCTTAGTCCTTATGGTTCTCAAATCAAGACGTACGACAAGGGTAGGAACTTTGTGTGTAGAGAAAGGACTTCTACAGAACAGGATTTCCCTTGAAAATTTATACAACAGAATAAAGGGAAGAGAAAATGACCACTTTTATATTTCAAAGGTCAAGAGACATTTAAATTTTTGAGAGGTGGGAAAGAACTTCATGGGACCCGTCGTTAGGAGTGCAAACCCCTTACACCCTGTGTCCTTTCTTGTATTATCTATTAGACGAAAGGTTGTAACGATCACAATTAAAGTAATAACACTTTCCAAGAGCCATATGTACTTTCTTTCTTATGTCTAGGTTAGACTTCTGTCTAGTAGAATATTTTTCTCATCTGTAAAGATTCATTGGTCCGAAAAATGGACAAAGAAAATATTGATAAAAAAGAATGCTTTCGTTATGTTGAAGTAACATTTTTTTTTTCTTGTTTATCTTTTAACCCATTTGTTTTCTTTTCCTTCAAATTTTACATTTATATTAGTACGTTTACTCTCTATCCATGATAAGTACAATCGTAGAACAGTATAACCAAAAGTTAAGAAAAACATCAAGTCAAGTCAAATCAACGAGAAACACTGGGGTACCTGACGTCGTGTGGTCCGGAGGGACAGGTAGTGGTTTAGGGTGTCAAATGAGTTGAGTACAGGTAGCTCAGTCACTACGGAGGTTGGTACGGTAGGAGACAGCAGGGGAAGAGGAAGGTGGAAGTCAGAAAGGGTCGTAGTCCCAGAAAAGTTTACTCAGTCAAGAAGCGTAGTCCACCGGTTTCATAACCTCAAAGTCGAAGTTGTAATCAGGAAGGTTACTTATAAGACCTTACTAAAGGAAATCCTACCTGACCAAACTAGAGGGACGGAAGGTTCCCTGAGAGTTCTCGGAATAGTTAAGAAGCCGGGAGTCGAAAGAATTTTCAGGTTGAGAGTGTAGGTATGTACTGATGACCTTTTTGGTATCGAAACTGATCTGTCTGGAAACAACCGTTTCATTACAAAGAGGAAAAATTAGACGACAGCTCCGATCAGTATTGAAAAGAAGGTTCCTCGTTCGTAGAAAATTAAAGTACCTACGTCAGTGGTAGACGTCACTAAAACCTCGGGTTCTTTTCTTTCATACTGTGACAAAGGTAACAAAGGAGTAGATAAACGGTACTTCACTACCCTGGTCTACGGTACTAGAATCAAAAGACTTACAACTTAAAATTCGGTTGAAAGAGTGAGAGGAGAAAGTGAAAGTAGTTCTCCGAAAAATCAAGAAGAAGTGAAAGACGATATTCCCACCACAGTAGACGTATAGACTCCAATAACTATAAAGAGGGCCGTTAGAACTAATGTCGAACACGAAGTAGGTCGGGTTGTAAAAGAGCACTACATGAGACGTATATTCAATTTATTCGTCCCACTGTTATACGTCGGAACTGTATGAGGAAAGGGTTAAAACTTGGTCAGACAACAAGGTACAGGTCAAGATTGACAACGAAGGACTTGACGTATGTCTAAAGAGTCCTCCGTCCATTCCACCAGACCATAAGGGTAGAGAGAGTCTTAAAAGGTGTCAAACAACACTAGGTGTGTCAGTTTCCGAAACCGTATCAGTTATTTCGTCTTCATCTACGAAAAGACCTTGAGAGAACGAAAAAGGTACTAGGTCGTCTACAACCGTTAAACTAGAGACCAAGGAGACGGAAAAGATTTAGGTCGATTTTGTAGACCTTCCAGTGTCAAGTACATGACAACTTCGGACTGAACCTCTTAAAACTCGTAATGAAACGATCGTACACTCTACTCATGTTAACACGCCATCAAACTCGTAAGAAACCGTAACGGAAAGAAACCCCAACCTTACTTTTGACTGGAAAAGGTCAGGACACCAGTGACGACTCAAAAGGTTTAAACGACCGTACAACTCATATCGTGAAAGTGTCGTAGTAGAAAATCCTAAACTTTATCGAGTTGACCTTAAGGTAGTGGAGGTGATCGAAACAAACATCGTTACGAAGGATTCCGGGTGAACTGAAGTGTAAGGTCCTACAGACCGAGATCCACTCGCCAGTGTGACAGTACTAATAGACCCAGCACTTCTAGAAAAAACATGTCAAGAAGACACATAAGAACAGTGGAGAAGAATTATGGAAGACGAAGACAGTCCAGGTATGGTAAAGACAGGAAATAACACGGGTAGAAACGTACTTTACAAGGGAACCATAGAGATTAAAAGAACTTCACTAGAGATCAAAAGGGGTAAGATAACAAAAGGAGATAAAGAAACGTGACTAGTGACTCCTTCCGAAAGAATAGAGAGGAACGATAAGAAACCTTGAGACGTAAGTCCACCCATATAGAAAGGAAAAGAGGAAACGGAAAATGAAGAGAAGTGTTGATAAACATTCTGGAGGAGTCTGTCGGTAAAACGGAAAAACGTAAAGAAAGAGAAGCCCACCAGAACTAGGGACAGAGGACATGTTACAGTGCTTGAGACTGGTATCAAGTAGTCCGTGAGACAGATAGTCTAGATTAGGGAGCTTAGATAAAGAGTGTAGGTGACATATTAACATTCCCTAAACTAAATCCAGTATGGACTTACCAGATCACCAAAAGGGATGAAAGAAGTTAAAGTCAGACTTAAACCGTTATTCCTCAAGTACTAGACTCGGTGTCAGTCGAGGGTCAGAACAAAAACGACTGACATATCTCGAAGAGGTAGAAACGGACGTTTTTTATACTAGTTAGACTAAAGTCACAACTGGTAGACCACTAAAGGTACACATCTCAGAAGAGAACACAACAACCTTCTCTCACAAACGATATTAGTCACACAAGAGAACCGTTTTGAGAATAATTGGAAACAGGACGAAGTAAGACATGAGGTTTCGGTTTAAACGGACAATAAGGTCCATAAAGAACTGAATGATGAAAACGTAAGGTCAGGGATATTACATTTCCTGTAGAAAAACCCCATAATCAAGATCTTCCAGAACATCCAGAAGTATCTTGACAAGTTAAAGTCGAAGAAGTCGTAATGACCAGTCCCGTATCTGAACCTAATGACACTATTAGAAAGAGGGGTATTATATAGTACTCGTAGAAAGGTATACATTCATAAGTCGACGTAATGGGAAAAACTATCATAATGACAAAAACCTACCTGGTTTTAAAGGACCCATCGAGTCGACCATTTCTTAGGTGGACGTTACGTCCTCTGGGGTCAAGTTAAGGACCCAACCCCTCTAGCGGACCTTTTCCCTATCCGATGGGTGAGGTCATAAGAACCCGAAGGGACCACCGAGTCTACCATTTCTTAGACGGACGTTAATTCTTTGGCGTCCTCTGGATCCAAGATAGGGACCCAACCCTTCTAGGGGACCTCCTCCCGTACTGTTGGGTGAGGTCATAAAATCGGACCTCTCAGGAGTACCTGTCTCCTCAGACAGACCGATGTCAGGTATCCCAGTGTTTCTCAACCTACTCTGATTCGCGTCGTATTTTATATAAATCGACCCCGAGATCGTATCCTGTGAACTAATACAGGTCACAAGACTTTAACATTTATTAAATAACTTGTAAACGTCACGGTGTCCTACCAAACCCTACCGACTTGGGGACATCAGAGACAGTTTGGGATGGTAGAGACCATTTCTCTCCACTTTACGATACGGTCGTTTCTAGGTCCAAAGGGTGGAGAAGGTTAATCTAAAAGTGTGTTGCGGAAGGATATATCTTCGAAATCTTAATTATGACCACCACTTAGAGGAACATGGATTTATGTAATGACACAATAGGTAATAAAAGAATTCTATTTAAAGAAATCATCTCAGTGATTTCGTTTCTCGTACACACAGAACCCCAGAAACTATGACAAAAAATTTGACCGAAGTTTCACAAATAAAATCACATTTAGAAATGGGTGGCCATATACTCATGGGTCAAGGGGCTTAAGAGTGGTTGTCAACCCATAACAACATAAATAACAAAAAAGTTAAACTACTCCTTTTATTATGGAATTACACAATAAAATTACAAATAAATAAATTCTCAGACTGTGTTGACTCGTTGAAGTGAAAGTGAAAAGTGAAAGTACGTAACCTCTTCCTTTACCGTTGGGCGAGGTAACAAGAACGAACCTCTTAGGGTCACTACCCCCTCGGACCACCCGACGGTAGACACCCCAACGTGTCTCAACCTGTGCTGACTTCGCTGAATCGTCGTCGTCGTCGTCGTATCTGAACCCTCTGTTACAGATAGGGGATTGGACCCGGAACAAGTGGACAGAACGAAGGACCGATCTTGCTTTCGTCACTTATGTAAATCGGGTTCGACGACAGTGAGTCTCTTCCGTTACCGTGGGGTGAGGCCATGAGAACGGACCTCTTAGGGTACCTACCTCCTCGGACCATCCGGTGTCAGGTACCCCAGCGATTCTCAACCTGTACTGACTCGCTGAAGTGAAAGTGAAAAGTGAAAGTACGTAACCTCTTCCTTTACCGTCGGGTGAGGTCACAAGAACGGACCTCTTAGGGTCCCTGTCTCCTCGGATCACCCGACGGCAGAGACCCCAGCGTGTCTCAGCCTGTGCTGACTTCGCTGAATCGTCGTCGTCGTCGCAACGCAGAAGTGACGACACGTTCCCGAAAGAGACCAACGTCACTCGTCCCCGAGTGAAGGAACGAGACACGTCCGAAGAGTAACGCCACCGAAGAGAAAACTCCTCGTGTCCGAGAACCGTGTATCCGAAGTCATCAACGCCACACACCCGAGTACTCAACACGGAACACTCGAGATCTCGTGACCGAGTCATCAACACCGTGTGTGTGTGTGTATGTGTGTGTGAATCAACGGAACGTCGTACACCCTAGAAGAGTCTCGTCCCTAGTCTGGTCACAGGGGACGTAACCGTCCATATGAGAATTGACCTAGTGGTCCCTTCGGGATGGAACTACAAATTCAATCGTTAAGGAAGTAGTAATCAATTCGTGCACTTGTGTAATAAACACATGAATAAACGGGAACATTATGAAAAAGACAATTAACAAAAAAGTACAATACACGGGTAAAAAAAAAAGACAATCCTTCGAATAAAGTAACTAAACATTCTTGAGATATTTAATGCCTATGATACTGGTAGAAATCATTGGTCGAATAATATAGGTCTTTTATCGAGACCTCGGACTTCAAGAACGTCCGACACCTTAACAAGTTTGTTAAAACGTATTTGGTTTTCTTTGTGATCCATTGTCAGATCACTCTCAATGGGTTTAAACCGGAAACGTTTGAAACTTTAATTGACCTGTGTGAAAAAATATCGAAAGTATTTCAAATTTTCACGTCGACCGAACATAGTTTTCACTGAACGTGTTATATTTAAATCTAAGATCTAAAACATCTGGTTGAGACAGTCCGATATGTCAGTTCTTTATCTTTCGAGCAACATGACAAAACAAGGGTGTAACAGTGTGAGTGTTGAAGAATCGTCTCTGTATAACCTCTTGACTTTTACGTGCTCCCGTGTGTATCCAGGGTGTTTCCGTCGTTTAACAAAACAACTGTGCCGTAGAGGGTGGTGCAGGTACGAAAGATACCGGAGGGACACAGTAAATAATGACTGGTCCTTCTCTGTCAACCTAAACTAGGTCCTCCGTGTACTCCCTAGGGTTCCGTCTTTAAGTGATGATCCCCTGTATCCTTTTCGTTACTGAACCTACGAGAATGGACATACGTACGCACGTACGATTCCAACGAAGTCAGTACAGGTTAAGAGACACTGGGGTACCTGATATCGGACGGTCGGAGGAGACAGGTACCCTAAGAGGTCCGTTCTTATGACCTCACCCGACAGTACGGGAGGAGGTCCCCTAGAAGGGGTAGGTTCCTAGTTTGGGCGTAGTAAAGAATACAGAGGACGTAACCGTCCACCCAAGAAATGGTGATGGGGGTGGACCCTTCGGGTACAAGAAAGGACTAGGGAGTGTACGATTTGTAAATCACGAAAAGGACCACCCGTAAAAGTCTCAGTGAAGAAGTCCGTTTTACCCAAACGTTTAAAACAGAAGAGAACCCCAGAGATTGAACCACTACTTATAACACGATATAAAGAAGATCAAGTTTATAGGTCAGTGGCATCTCGCTACTCTCTGTTGACCGTTCAAACTGTTACACCTTTTTACCAATATTATAGTCCAATGAAGTATCGAGTGACACTTTTAACAGGGGGGAGTTTTTGTTTTGTTGTTTTGAGTGTAAACAGACAGTCAATTGGGAAAGTGACTAACAGGAACAAGAGGGTAAGAGGGGTCAGAAACTGGAAGAGGGTAGGCGGTCGGTCTCCGACTTGGGTTCACAAGACGTCGGCTAGGACTGTCTGGGGTGAAACTTGCTCGAGATGCACTAGAGGTGGAAGTTCGACGTCAGCTTTTCGAGCCGGTGGTAGAAGCCGGAAATGAGAAGTCGACTGGTGTCGTTTATAAAACTTAAATGACAGTACCCTGCAAATTTATTTCCATTCGTTCAAACATCTTTAGTAAAAGAATTTTTAGGAGAGACGGAGAAGGTCCTAAACCACCCGCCCCCCGTCCCCTCCCCCAACAGAAGAAAGGAAGTCCACCAAGGTAGGTGGTAAGTAAAGTCGAAAGTTATGGTTTAAGAAGCTGAATATGTAAATGGACATATCCCTCCCACTCAACTATAGCCCTCTTTCTTCCTTCTGAACGAATACCGGTTTTACGTGAAACTGTAGCGGGGTAGGAGTACAATAAGACCTAGGTCAAGGACTTCCCTGTCCTGGGTCGTGTTAATTCGGTGACATAATCAAACTAGACGACATTGTGTATGGTATTTGAGGTATTTCAAACACTGAAATTAAAGGGTACCATGGTCTCTGACCATTCAGGTTCCAGTTCGACGGTCGTCTAACCCACGGACGACTCTCGGACTCACGACTGAACATTCACCGGTGGAAGAGTGACACCGGAGTATACCGGAAAGGAGCCACACATGACCACCTCTCTCTTTCCCTTTTGAGACAGAAGGAAAAGAATATTCCTGTGACTACGGTAGTCCTCCCGGGACGGGAGTACTGGAGTGGATTTGGTTTAAGGGTGGGTCTCCAGGTGAAGGGTATGGCAGTGAGACTCCTGGTCCCGAAATTGTGTACTTAAACTCCCCTTGTGTTCGCGAGTCGGACATTATCGGTGGGTGGGGTAAGAAACACGAGGGCATCTCCGCACACCGACCTCCTCGGACCACCCGACGTAGGTACCCCAGCGATTCTCAGCTTGTGCTGACTCGCTGAAGGGAAAGTGAAAAGTGAAAGTACGTAACCTCTTCCTTTACCGTTGGGTGAGGTCACACGAACGGACCTCTCAGGGTCCCTGCCCCCTCGGACCACCCGACGGCAGACACCCCAACGTGTCAGCCTGTGCTGACTTCGCTGAATCGTCGTCGTCGTCGTCTCCGCACACCGTCTGAATTGAGGATCGAGACGTGCGTCGCGGACCTGAACTACCTCTGTCATAGAGAGTCCACCTTAATTTACTTGTCGAGAGAAAAGATGGACAAAACACGGTCAAATGTGTCTAGACAGTAAACGAACAGGGGGGACGACAGTTTACAAAGTGACAGTTTCACTCAATGATGCCATACGATTCTTTACTGAGGGTTTCTTTTTCCAGTGATAAAAAAGTAGAGGAGGAGAAGGTGGGCACGGGACCCCTGTCGTGGACAAGGACGAATAACTCCTTACACTGTCTATGCACAGACACGACGGACTACAAAAATTATTTTTCTCCTCCTCCTAACTAGGAAGGACGTCTATAAAAAAATAAATAAAGTTAAACGAAATGTCTCCTCTAGGAAGCTCGTGAAGTCTGAGAGAGTCTGAGATTAACACTAACTTGTGAATGTCGACGTCCACAATCCTTGACTTTCTTTGGGGATTAAGAATCGCAAGTATCCTGTTATCTCAATTTTCGTCTTTCCTCACCCCAAAATCACCGAGGGAAGTACAGTCAGAGGTTATGGGAGGAAGGGAGGAGGGTGGGGGTGGAGTGACAGGTCAGACGAAAGAGACAAGGAGCACCGGAGAGTCCCCGACTCCACGCCAAAGTCCAGTACCTTCCTCGACCCCTGGACCAAGTACTAAATCGGCCACCAAGCAAGGACGAGGGAGACGGGGTGGACTTCGGTACGACCCTCCAGTAAAGGGGGTAGAGAGATGGCACCAAGACTTTTGGGGTAAAACGGAGTCTAGATGACTTCCTTGTCGAGCAGAAGAGATGAGTCAAATTCTATATATTTTTGGTGGGACGAGAAATCTCCTCCTCGAAGAGAAAATTCTTCGATGGATTCGATAAAATTTACGAGACCTTCCAAAAAGAAAATCGAGTGAGTCGAACCGCCGATTTTCCGGGAGCCATCTCACTTCTCGAGACGGAGATCCAAAAGTGAGAGCGACTTAGAGTGAGATGAAGATTTAGACGGTATCACCTTTTTGTCCTTCTTTGAGGGGGGAGGCGGACGTGACTAAAGAAAGATAAACGAGACATCTCCGACCCCCTTACGAACCCGTCCATCTACAAAAATGAAACTTCTCAGTAGTCACTCAGTTGGTCTCCTCGGACCTTCCGACATCAGGTACCCCAGCGATTTGTGCTGACTCACTGAAGGGAAAGTGAAAAGTGAAACTACGTAACCTCTTCCTTTACCGTTGGGTGACGTCACAAGAACGGACCTCTTAGGGTCCCTGCCATCTCCGACCACCCGACGGCAGATACCCCAGTGTGTCTCAACCTGTGCTGACTTCGCTGAATCGCCGTCGTCGTCGTCACTCAGTTGACAATTGTGGTCGACTAAAGATACAATTTCCTCTTTTTTCTCCTTTACTAACACTTATGGAGAGGCGGACGGTCGGATGATCTTTTCTATTTATCGAGAATCTTTTTTTTAAACAAAAATTTCCTCAGGATACTGTTAAGAGTCTTTTGCTTCTCCTTAAATATAGTCTTAATCTCAACACTCTCAACTTCTTAAACTGTAAGTTCAAAGGGACCTCGTCATCCTTTTTTACGTCTCTAAACGGTAGTGACTTTCCAGAGCCTTCCTCGTCGTCACACAAGACTGACCTTGTTCTTTCTATTCAGTCACCCAGGTAGTCCAGGTTCTTTTTCTACACCACACACCAACATTGAGAGACACCTCCACAAGTCTCCACCACAACCCAACGTAGGACCTGTGGACATGCAGAACAACAGGTTGGAGTTCTCATTTGTTTCTCGGGTGTGTAGCAACCAAATGACCTTTCCCCGAGAGTGTTCAGACGTCGTTTTCCAGGACCTCTCTGTAGGGTGACATAGACCGTCTGTCGTCCGTCCTGTACCGTCGTTAGAACCGGTAAGTCCGCCTATCCCTCCGATGGTAAACATCCCCCTTGACTGTAGTCTAACTGACAGTCAATGGTCCCTTTGGTCGTCGACCCTGTGTAGAGAGCGTCGGGGGAGTCTAATTACTGGAGTCTAATTAATTTGCGTCTACACACAATGACTCAGGTTCAAGTGAGACGAGTGGTGTACTGTCCGACCACTTAGCACTCTGTCCACAGCTCCGTTCCTTGTACTGAAATAAGTCTTTCGACCGTCTGACTCTCCTACCGTCTCCTCACAGAGGTTTTTTAGTAGAAAAGTCCCAGACCTACGGTCAAACAAAATACCTTGTCTCACCCTCTCCTCCACTCCTTCATTTCATTTTTCCGGTGAATAAAACGTCTTGTCCTCTCGTACACAATTGAAGAAAAGACGTCGGTACGTGTCTACCCGTCTCAGTCTAACAGAGGGACACTCGACTTGTGTCGGTGAAATTGAAAGCCCGTCTCCCTGGCACAAGGGACTCCGTCCGGCAATAGATACTAATATTATTGTTTTCGTTGTCTTTCGTTTCCAATTTCAGTTTCTTTGTCTAGGTTGTCCTCAGTCTTAACTGAGAAGGGACAATCTCATTATTTAATCATTTGGGCGACCACCTCAACAGGGCCGGATTCCTAATCTTGGCAGTGATCGACCCCGTTCCCCATTCGTGTCAGTACACTCATCCCTCATCCACTTCGTCCCTGGTCCGTTCGTTCTCTAGTGTTTCCCGTCCTCCTGTAGAAACCACCGGACTGGGAAGCCCACTGGCACGTGGGGACGACACTAGACACCTCCCACCCCTTCTTAGTGGCAGGACCTTCCACTTGGGGTCAGTAGTAAGTCGACTGAGCCGAGTCGACTAGAAGTACCTCTCATCACTTTGTCTTCTTCAGTTCTATATAGAGAACACTGATTTTTGTAACCTTATCCTTTATTCTGTGTTTCAATACCAAACCCTCTCCCGCTGACGTGCCATAGTTTCTCGTTCCAAACCAGTAGACCCGGGATCTACTCGAGGATACACTTTGAGTCCGCAAAGGATACTCTCGACGTTTCTTCCCTCAAACGGTGACCCGAGAGACAAAGAGGCACTGAGACAAAGAATCCGACGTTTTTAGTGACGTCTACCACTGACGTCGGTACTTTAATTTTCTACGAACGACGAACCTTCTTTTTCGTACTGTTTGAATCTGTCGTCTACTTCTTCGTCTCTGTAGTGTAACGACTGTTTCCAGGTAGATCAGTTTCGATAATAAAGAGGTCATCAGTACATACCTACACTCTCAACCTGGTATTTCTTTCGACTCGTGGTTTCTTGACTACAAAAACTTGACACCACAACTTCTTCTGAGAACTCTGAGGGAACCTGCCGTTCCTCTAGTTTGGTCAGACTAAAGATTTCCTTTAAAGTAACCTTCCTGACTACGACTTCGACTTTGAGGTTATGAAACCGGTGGACTATGTTTCTTGACTCAGTGACCTATTCTGGGGCTACGACCCTTTCTAACTTCCGTCCTCCTCTTCCCCTGGTGTCTCCTACTCTACCCACCTACCGTAGTGGCTAAGTTACCTGTACTCAAACTCATTCGAAGCCCTCAACCACTATTTGTCCCTTCGGACCGTACCATGTCAAGTTCCCCAGTGTTTCTCAGCCTGGGTTGATTCGTTGACTTGACGTGAGAGACAAAGAGTGAGAGGTTCAGTAGAATAGTATCGACGGAGTAATGACAAGTGTTCCGTATTGAACCCAGATCAATATAGACTGGGGCCTCTGGATCTCACTGAAGGGTAGGGTTTGACTCATTCTATGTGTGTAGGGACGACCCGTAAGTTCCGAAAGACGACGGACTGAGGGTTGGTCGGAAAGGTCAAATAGGCAGGAAGGTCAGTAGGTACGTCGGGTACGAAGGTACCCTACCTAAATTGATGCCAAGGGACCTGGGTGCGTGCGAGAGAGAGGAAAAGACAGGAAAACGAGAACGGGAGACGACGGGGGTAACGGACGGGACGTGGTAGAGGTCTATGACTTTAAAAGGTGTACGTTCCGCGTAGAGTTTAAGGAGGGTTGTAGAAAGGAATATTGAAGCGTGGAGGTGCTGAGAATTAAACGTAACCTAAACTCACTGAATATACGGAAAAGAGGTCGACCAATAGTCGGGGGAATTCCGTCCCTGACTTGCAGGGAATTGAGGGTAAACAGACGACGTCGTGTATCGTGTCACGGGACATGTACCTTCGCAGAGTACTTCTCTGACTCACCTTATTTGCCTCGGACTCTTCTCATCGAAACGATTCTTTTGGTAAGGGCCAACACCTTTTGAGATCTTCGTCAGAAGGACGAGACAGTGAATCATCCAGACCGAGTCTTAGCGAAAACTCACTTACTCACAACTTCTGGCAAACCTACTTCTAACTTTTCTTTACGTCCATCACAAAGACTACCTTTACTAGATAGTCTAATAATCATTGTGTCCACTCTGTTAGAACTATCTTTACTCGTAAGACATCTTTGGTGACCCCCATCCATCTCTTATACTAACTAAAAGAACTTAGACCGTACCTCTGTTGAAACATCCATCATAGGACTCAAACTCAGTGTCAATTTTTAGAATTGTTGACACAGTGGTACTTTTGTAGAGACTTAGCGAGAATTGGAGTTAAATGATAGAAATTTCACTCTCACTATTATCGATGGAAAGTCCCACTAACCTCTTTGACTGAATATATTTCATATTATTGAAAAAATCCGACACTTCGAGTTATTTTTAAAGTCTAAGGATATAATCTATCTATCTATCTGTCTGTCTCTGTAGAGAGATGATAAATTCTTTGACAGAAGGTTTTGACTACTCAACCACTTGAGAACCGAAAGGAATCGCTTTCGGAGTGGAGAGTCTTTTTCGTACTTCTGACGAAGAAGTCGGATTTAAACTGTCGATGTCTTTTTGTCAACCACGACACCTTCCCTTCCCTTGAGGTTCTTGATCACCACTACTGACCTGTCTCGGTCGGTTCGAGGAATCGGACGCTATCCTCTTCAGTCTATCAAGTCTCACCAACAAGACTTCGAACGTCCGATTACTCTCTATGTTAAACTTTCTCTACTTTCTCAAATTTTTCAATCTTAAGACCTTAAGGAACAGTCAGGTCACCAATCCTCAGACTCGTAAGGGATGGTTCCCGGGTCCAAATCAGGCACCGGTCCCTTGATTGTAGAACCTTTGGTGCAACATGTCGGTTTTTTTATCTTAAGACTTGGTTTATGACTTCCCCTTTTTACTCTGTGAATATTATGATCAATAAATACCTCGGTAGTGTCGTTTCGTTCCGACATGACTTCCGGGTCACGAGTAAAAGGGACAATTGAAAGTGATGTAAGAATGATCCGTGGTAACTTACTCGAATCAAAATTTCACAGGTATACGTCTTTCACGTTTCTTAAAAGTACTTGAAAGTCTGTTTGAGGGTCTCCCAACATAATAATCAGTATGGAAACCCCTAAAGGACCCTTTCTTTCGATCTCAATAAACTTCCGTCTATCTAAATGATTTTGATTCAGGATTTGAAAATTTAGTTAAAATACTTCAGTGAATGATATGGAAAGACTTATTACATTTTTTCTCTTACTCGATCTATTTATCATGATGACCCCCAACCATTCGACGGAACGTCGTTTCATACATCACAAAAGACTGTTCCGAAACAGAAGCCGTAACTTGAAAAATCACTTAGCAACTGAACCCACTTTTGTGTCTGTTATAAGATATTACAAACATCGACCGTATCTTGACCTTTTCTGGCAACTTGTATATCCTACGGTGGTAGTTCTAAAGGTTCCATTGCGTTGTTCGGTGTCAGTCTCCTTTAAATTGTTATTCTTTACATTTAGGAAAGAGACCATCACTTTTCCTTTAACGTCTATGTGTCCGACTCCCCCTGGGGTTTTGATTCTAGTACCATAGATCAGGGTATGAAGTACCGTTTATCTACCCCTTTGTTACCTTTGTCACTCTCTGAAAATAAAAGAACCCGAGGTTTTAGTGACGTCAACCACTGACGTCGGTACTTTAATTTTTTACGAACGAGGAACCTTCTTTCTGATACTGTTTGGATCTGTCGTATAATTCTTCGTCTCTGTAGTGTAACGACGTTTCCAGGTAGATCAGTTTCGATACTAAAGAGGTCATCAGTACATACCTACCTCTCAACCTGTCCTTTAGTCAGGACTTATCAGTAACCTTCCTGACTACGACTTCGACTTTGGGGTTATGAAACCGATGGACTACGCTTCTCGGTAGAGTAACCTTTTTTGGGACTACGATCCTCTAACTTCCGTCCTCCTCTTCTGTCTCTGTCTCCTACTCTACCAACCTACCGTAGTGGTTACCGTGTACTCAAACTTGTTTGAGGCCCTCTATCACTTCCTGTGTCTTCGGACCGTACGACGTCAGGTACCCCAGCGTTTCTCAGTCTGTACTGACTCTCTGAGTTGTTGTTGTTGTGGGATTCGTAAGATTAGTTGTCACAATTCTTGGTGGGTCAAAACTCGAGTCACGGACCGTGAATGATCAACGAGTTTTTACAAACGACTTACTTACTTGTCTATCCCACTACGTTGAAAAAATTTTCAAAGAATTTAAAAGTCAAGTCAGTCAAGTCAAGTCAGTGAGTCAGTATAGGTTGAGAAACGTTGGGGTACCTGATATCGTGTGGGCAGGAGGGACAGACAGTGGTTGAAGACCTCGAACGAGTTTGAGTACAGGTAGTGCAACCACTACGGTAGGTTGGTAGAGTAGGAGACAGTAGGGGAAGAAGAGGACGGAAGTTAGAAAGGGTCGTAGTCCTAGAAAAGGTTAACCAGTCAAGGAACGTAGGCCTCTTCCGTCACCGTGGGATGAGGTCATGAGAACGGACCTCTTAGGGTACCTGCCTCCTCGGACCATCCGACGTCAGGTACCTCAGTGATTTTCAGCCTGTGCTGACTCACTGAAGTGAAAGTGAGAAATGAAAGTACGTAACCTCTTCCTTTACCGTTGGGTGAGGTCACACGAACGGACCTCTTAGGGTCCCTGCCCCCTCGGACTACCCGACGGTAGATACCCCAGCGTGTCTCAGCCTGTGCTGACTTCGTTGAATCGTCGTCGTCGTCGTCGTCAAGAAACGTAGTCCACCGGTTTAATAGCCTCAAAGTCGAAGTCGTAGTCCGGAAGGTTACTTATAAGTCCTGACTAAAGGAAATCCTACCTGACCAAACTAGAGGGACGGAAGGTTCCCTGAGAATTCTCAGAAAAGGTTGTGGTGTTAAATTTTTATAGTTAAGAAGTCGTCAGTCGAAAGAAATATGAGGTTGAGAGTGTAGGTATGTACTGATGACCTTTTTGGTGTCGAAACTGATCTGCCTGGAAGCAACCGTTTCATTACAGAGAGGAAAAATTATACGGCAGATCCAAACAGTATCGAAAAGAAGGCTCCTCGTCCGCAGAAAATTAAAGTACCGACGTAAGTGGTAGACGTCACTAAAACCTCGGGTTCGTTTGTTTCAGAGAGTGACAAAGGTAACAAAGGGGTAGGTAAACGGTACTTCACTACCCTGGTCCACTGTAGAATCAAAAGACTTACAACTCGTAATTCGGTCGAAAAAGTAAGAGGAGAAAGTGAAAGTAGTTCTCCGAGAAATCAAGAAGAAGTGAAAGACGACATACCCACCACAGTAGACGTATAGACTCCAATAACTATAAAGAGGGTCGTTAGAACTAATGTCGAACACGAAGTAGGTCGGACCGTAAACCGTACTATATGAGACGTATGTTCAATTTATTCATCCCACTGTTATATATTGGAACTACATGAAGAAAGGGTTAAACCTTATTCAGACAACAAGGTACATGTCAAGATTGACAACGAAGAACTGGACTCATGTCTAAAGAGTCCTCCGTCTATTCCACCAGACCATAAGGGTAGAGAGAGTCTTAAAAGGTGTCAAACAACACTAGGTGTATCAGTTTCCGAAACCGTATCATTTATTTCGTCTTCAACTACAAAAAGACCTTGAGAGAACGAAAAAGTTACTAGGTTACCTACAACCGTTAAACAAACAAACAAAAAAAAAACTCTTATTATATAAATAAATAAATAAACCGTTAAACAAAGTGTATACTATAATATGCACAAAGTTACGGTAAGAGGGTTTAGTAAGGTGGGAGTGGGAGAGGGTGTCTCAGGTTTTCTGATAAGATATGTAGACACAGAGATAACGAGAGCGTATGTCCCAATAGCAATGGTAGAAAGATTTAAGGTATATATACGTAATCATACCACAAAAAGAAAGACTGCATGAAAGACTGAATGAAGTGAGACATATTATCTCACCAAGGAGACGGAAAAGATTTAGGTCGAACTTGTAGACCTTCAAGTGCCAAGTGTATGACAACTTCGGACCGAACCTCTTAAAACTCGTAATGAAACGATCACACACTCTACGCACGTTAACACGTCATCAAACTTGAAAGAAACCGTAACGGAAAGAAACCCTAACCTTACTTTTAACTGGAAAAGGTCAGGACACCGGTGACGACTCAAAAGGTTTAAACGACCGTACAACTTACGTCGTGAAAGTGTCGTAGTAGAAAATCTTAAACTTTATCGAGTTGACCTTAACGTAGTGGAGGTGGTCGAAACAAGCATCACTACGAAGGATTTCGGGTTAACTGAAGTGTAAGGTCCTACAGACCGAGATCCACTCACTAGTGTGGTAGCACCAATAGACCCAGTACTTCTATAAAAAACATATCTAGAAGACACATAAGAACGGTGGAGAAAAATTATAGAAGACGAAGATAAACCAGGTATGTTAAAGACAGGAAATAACACCGATAGAAATGTACTTCATAAGGGAACCATTTTGATTAAAAGAACTTCTCTAGAGACCAAAAAGGGTAAGATAACAAAAGGAGATAATTGACATGTAATTATACATGTACACTGGTCTAAACACCTTGGACCTAAGAATTAATAGGTCGGTGTAGATCGTATGAGACAGACCAACACTCGTGTAAAGTATCCCTGTAACAGTTCAGTCTCTAATGAAACTTCTCTCAGTGATTTGACCGTGGAAAGACTCGAGACAAAAAAAACACAAAAAAAAAAAAAAATTATGGTGTAGTGTTCAGTTTTTCCATTTCCTTGACCTCTTTAGTTCCTCGGTTTGTCTTCTGTACTCTCTCTACTTTCAACGGAATTTTTATAAACTTCTTATAGTGAAGCTAACCCCTATACTAATTTAGACAGATATCAGGACTTCTCATTTTAATCCGGTGTGACCACCTTCCGTCTCCTTTGTCTATAACCGAGACTTAATCCTTTTAGAACCCCTCATGAGGTTTTCACTTTACCCAAAAAGACGTTTCATTACTCAAGAAACAATGACCTTTACACGACCATCTCCGATGTAAAAAATAACTTCCCTAAACACCTCACTCTATAATTCGACCTACTGAATATTACGATTATAAGACACCGAGACGATTCCGATCTCTCTCAAGGTACCCGTAGTTTTAACGAAACATTAAAAGAGGAGATTCCACTGGAACCCTAAGACACGTGTGAGGGTTGACAGAGGAGATTCCACTGGAACCCTCAGACACGTGTGAATGTTGAAAGAGGGGCTGGCTCATCAACACATCACTACGGAGTATTGAATAGGTTCGTATCTCGGGAGACGTCTTCAAGTAATATGAACGACGCGAAGGCAATCGACCTACCAAGGAAACGAGGCACACATAAGACATTTGAAATGTAACCAACTTTGACGATACTTTTTTTAAAGGTTTGTGTGTATGACGTAAATAGTGTGGACCCTCAGTGGGTGTCATGAAAGTCCTTTTCGTTAAACTACCCAAAGGAAAATATACATAAAGGTTTCGTGATTTCAATGTTTCTAGGTCGCATATCCCGTATTTCTGTTTACTCAGTTCCGTTTGTTCTTGTAGGTAGTGTTCTCTGTAATTACCGTTCTTCCGAGAAAATTATATGTTAATAAATTCTTCTTCTCCTTTCCAACTGTCGTCGCCGAAAGTAGTATAGAAATTTTCACGGTTTCTCGTTTCGGTAAACGGTTCGTTTCGTCTTCCGGGGTCTGATGGAACGGCTCAAACGACGGACCCGTCCGGTGCAGTGAGACTTGAGGAATCGGGTTCGTCTGTTTTATAATAGTAAAGGTCAAGAAATTTCGACCGCAGGACGAAGTATCGGAACTGTAAGTTGTGTAGTATTATAAAAACTGATGGGACAGGTGGGTGAAAAGTTTTTCGTGGAAAACTTTTAAGAAAGAGTTCAACTATCGTTATAAAGTGTAGAAGTAACGAACGCGAACGACGAAGTAGAGGATGGTCAGTGACGCTACCGTAAATTAGTCCGATCCAATGCACCAAGGAGATAGTCCGATCATGGGTCTGTACCTTTACATCGGTATTTTAGTCCGAGGTCTAAGAGTTCATGTACGTCTGCGATTCAAATCTTCCCTTCCTAAATATATTCATTTGGTCATCTTTGACGAGAAAGAAAATTTCTGACACCCAAAATTTTTCAGTCTCATTTGTGTTCTTATGAGATAAAATAGATAAAAAGTAAGTTGTTTGTCAACATAAACCACAAGAGTCTACGACACCACATACCCTTTTAATCATTCTTTTTCTGAGGAACAGGGTTCTAGAATACGAGATCATCTCTTCTATTCTTTATTTGTTTATATGGTCATGGATGTACACATATCGTCGAATATCAAAACGTAAAAGAATAAACTGGTGGTGACTTGTCTTTCACTTCATCCTTTCTGTTGAAAATAATTGAGGAAAATTATCAAAATTTTGACCTGAGAAGTCCGGGTCCCATTGTGTCCGTAATTTCATAGACTCAAAACGGACCTTTTCATGTGGATCGTTTCGTGACTCGTTCACGATTCCCTTATACAACGACGAGTGATTCAGCGAAGTCAGCCAGGCTGAGACACGCTGGGGTATCTGCCGTCGGGTGGTCCGAGGCGACAGGGACCCTAAGAGGTCCGTTCTTGTGACCTCACCCCACGGTAAAGGAAGAGGTTACGCACTTTCACTTCAGTGAGTCAACACAGGCTGAGAAGCGCTAGGGTACCTGACGTCGGATGGTCCGAGGAGACAGGCACCCTAAAAGGTCCGTTCTCATGACCTCACCCCACGGTAACGGAAGAGGTTTCCCTTATACTTACTCCGTCTATTGAAGGTCAGTACTCCTTCTACCTTATGATCTCCCTCAGTCCACGTAAACCCGACCTAGAACCGAAAGCTAAACATCGTCACTACCTCGTCCTTCCTCTCCCTACCTCTTCTCTTGTGAGTCGTGTCTTTCTTTTCCTACTCTCCGACCTCTTTCGATCTCTCCGCACTTTTGGTCAACAATTTTGTCCAACAGATCGAACCGTCACTAGTCGTCTTGCCTTCCACCGATCTTCCAATCCAGTCAGGACCCTATTCAATGTGTAATTAACCCTTGGTGATCCCTCGATCACTTCCTAAGGTAACCGAGCGAACACATAACGTGACTCTTCCGTTAGCAAACTAGTCTTGTCAGTACATCCGTAGAGTTCGACAGGCAGGTCTTTTGGACGTGTCCTTTTCTGGGACTCGTCCTTCTACTCAGTCCTTAGACCGTCTCTTTGGGTCTCTACCTTGTCGTATCTCTGTCTTTACACAAACTTCTGGACGTCGGAAAGCAAGATTAGTCTACCCAAGAACCACGAGTAGGACTCTCTCTTCGTCCAACTTTAGTGGTCCGCTTGAACAAAGGTACTCTTTGTTCGTCTTGCCTTACACGGAATCGACTTCTTCGTCTCGACAGGGGTCACTGCCGACAAAAGGACTCACGTCACGAGGGACCCCACGACTCCCCGTCCCCACCCTACCTCGGATTTCTTCTGACGAGGAAGGTCGACGGCCCGGACTGAAAAGTAAGGAAGACCTCCACTTCACTACAGGACGACCCACTGATCATAAGAGGGGAGACAAGACGAGGGGATACACCACTCCTCCCCCGATTCTAACCCACTCGACTCGTGACCATTCCCCCTGTCTGTCTCTTATACCCTCGACCCAGACAAGAGAGGGAAGACTACCACGACGAAGACTTCTTCGAGTTCCTCACAGGATCCGGCGCCTGAGGACCGAACAACTCAGACGGAGATCCGAGTCATACTGACCACCCCTTTACACAAAAGACTCGTCCACGGACGACTGGGAGACCCATTACAATGACGAGACTTCGATTTTATTCATATCTTCGTGACTTCATTCCTTGAACGTTATTTTTTCTTTTTACTTTCGGTATTCGTTTTACTCTTAATAACCTAGTTCACACTTGTCATCATTTACAGTTTCGGAAACTATTAAAAAGACGATTGTCTGGAACGTTTCTACCTTCAAAGGTATTAAGAAAAGGAAAAAAAGGAGGGGACAACGAGAACAGCGTTCTGGACCCTCGCCCTCCTTGGATAAAGTCACAACGTTACGTTACGTTTCGTTCCGTCTTCACACCTTGCGGGAATTTACTGTCGCACTAGTGTTATCGTCCAAGCCGACAGACGTCATCTACAATTTAACGGTGAGCGATTTGAAAAGTTAAATATACACTTTTCGAAAGTTACGTCAGTAGATTAATAAGTAACTTTGAAGTATAAGTGTTGTAAATTACTCGTGGACAATCCACCTTTAATGAGGTAATCCATCATAAATATTTTGATTTGAATTGCTAAGTCAATACTTTTATTTAGTACTGGGTGTACCGGACCTTCCGGACGATCTTCGTCCGTTCTCCAGGTGATTTTATACAGAGGAAACTTAAGGTGGTCTTTAGAGTCGACCCCCTCTTTTTGGTGCTCATAAACAAAATTCGATGAGATACATAGGAGAATTTGACAATTATACTCCTTGTCTCCAACACCGGCTTTCCTTTTATTCCTCTAGGACTCACACACATACACAGACACTGACCCAACTCCAGACCACCGGACTCATCACAAAAGTAACCGGCATTTTTACGACCCCTAAATGTTTTGATAAAGTTTTCATTTCCTTACCTCCAAAATTTTATAACTTAATCACGTATTCAAACCCGAGTTAAAGGGGGGAGAAGACACATAAAATACGGAGTTTAAAGTTCGGTACGGCAATGATAATATTTAAGAGTTGTTATAAAAAATTTTCCCCCATTTTTATGACAATATAGGACATAAATTTTATGGAGTTTTTACAGACGACGACGACGACGATTCAGCGTAGTCAGCACAGGCTGAGACACGCTGGGACATCTACCTTCGGGTGGTCCGAGGAGACAGGGACCCTAAGAGGTCCGTTCTTATGACCTCACCCAACGGTAAAGAAAGAGGTCACGTACTTTCCTTTTCCCTTTCACTTCAGCGAGCCGACACAGACTGAGAATCACTGGGGTACCTGACGTCGGGTGGTCCGAGGAGGTAGGTACCCTAAGAGGTCCGTTCTCATGACCTCACCCAACGGTAAAGGAAGAGGTTACGTACGTACGATTCAACGAAGTCAGCACAGGTTGAGACACACTGGGGTATCTGCCGTCGGGTGGTCCGAGGAGACAGGGACCCTAAGAGGTACGTTCTTACAGATGGGTGCAGAATAAAAGAAAGAGGAGTAAGGTGTAAATTCAGAATGGTTATGAAATGAAGTCCTTCGTATCACAACAGGATATCAGTATCTTTCCGGAAGATCCGTCAGACAGGACGGTCCAGAGTGGTTAGGAAGAGAGAGTCATTCGTTCACCACCACCAGGGTACCCGTGCTCCCTTCTAGAGGACTGAGGAGGACCAAAGAGAGATATGGTGCCTGGGTCTACGGTTGACGGGGGCGGAGGTCGGTACCAGTTTACCTTTTCGTTTAGATCAGATCTTCCCACCCCTTTAGCTGGATCTTTCAGCTTACCTAAACCTCCTTCAGAAGTTTTTGTGGGAATTTAAAGTATCACCACTAATAAAAGAGACGTCATGACGTCGTATTTGTCCAAAAGGACAGACCCGTCGTGGCTCAACCGTAAATGTGAAGTGTCTTCTCCGTGGACTTCTCTCTACCAGGGTCAACGAATGACACTTAGTATGTGTAACTAACATCGTGTGAGACCCAAATGTACACCTTAAGAAAAAAAATTGAAAAAACTTAATATATTCATTACGTATTCAAAGAACGTATCTTTCTAGTCTGTTACTTTTACTTCTTTTTTCTTTGTGTATAGTGGTTCGTGGTCTTTACTGGTATGTTTATAAAAGAAGATTAAAAGAGACACACATATGATATACATGTATGTATGTATCAAAAAAAAACAAACAAAAAAAACCTCGCTTGGATATGACTGGGCATTGAAAAAAAGTGAGGTGTATTATGACTCTTATAGAAAAATACATTCCGTCACCGAGAGGGTACCTCAGAAAGAAAACGTAGGTACCTATGGAAACCAAAAGATTGACTCGTAACAATTTTAAACTTTTATCCAAAATGACTCCCTATTATGTTGTCTAATGTGGACTAAGTTGTAGACGAATGTTTTGGGGTAGGTTCGGATCGTAAGAACTCGGTACCTTATTTGGTGTGAGCCGAAATTTAAGATCAGGGCAGTGAATGATATAGGAACTCGTTCAATGAAGCGAATAGACTCGAAGTGAAAGGAGTGGAGACCAGTTAAGGTCAAAGTATCCCAACGTTACTTATCTTATATTTACAAATTTTGTTGGTCCCCGTCGTGGGTCGGGGTATCATCACGAGCCCTTTGTAACCACTTAATTACTTAAGTACGGGACTCCTCGAATGAACCTACACTCAACTGAAAGTTACACAGGACGAACAAGTCACATGAGTAGTACTTGACTTTAATATAACAAACAAAAGTGTGAATGATGAATGGTAGAGAAAAGTACTCGTGTTTTGTAGGGTCGTTGTCACCCACCGGTCACGTATGTTTTATAACTTGTAAATACCAAGACTGAGCGAACGCAGAAAGGCTACTGGACCGGAACAGTGACAGTGGACCTCCGACAAGCCGTGTCTCAGTCGGGAGAGCAGTAAGTGACCAGGCACGAACCAAGGTCGGCAGGAGGCAATGGACTTCTTGCTGCCCTCCTAAGTGGACCACCAAAAGTTGTTGGACGTCGACCGACTGCCGTCCTCCGTGTCCGACGACGACTCTGACTGGTTGGAGGTGGCCCCCCGACCGAGGCACCTCGACAAGGACCTGACGTGGGCGCACCTGAGGTAGGTGTTGGAGGGGTCTCGGAAAAGGCCGGAGCGGGTCTCAGGGCTCCGACACCTTGACTCCTGAAAGGTCTCCTTCCGTGTGCATTCTTGGGTGTCTGGTAAAAGGTTTCACCTTTCTACCAAAGACTCTTACGTCTGCTCACCCGACTCCAGTTCTTACCCAGATTAAGACTGACGTATAATCTTAGTGAATGACGTGAATTTTTGGTTGACGATCTACCGGGTGTGAGGTCTGTTTAGTCAGACACCTCCACCACGGAGCCGTAGTCACCAAAATTTTTATGACTAAGATTACACTTCAGTTTTAAGTCTCGATGATGAAATCTATTCACCTCTGAAACCCGTATATTAATATTTCATCTTTTCCTTATCGTTTTTGAAAATTTGATAGAATCCCGTCATTCTACTAGATAAAAATTAGAAAGTATTTTAATATTAAAAAATTATCTTCATTTTTTCTTACTAACCTTGAACGGTTCGTGGTCCTTGTTGTAAGAAGGTATCCAGAATGATCTCGTAGAGGTTGTTCTTCTTGGAATGACGGTTGAATGAAGGTACTCCGGAATGTATAGTGTAGTGAAGACAGAAGACAAAATACGGTGCAACTACCATAAAAAATGTCATGCAGTAACGTGGATGACATCTTTAACGGTGGATATAAAGAAGATATTAAAAAAATTTTTTGTTTTATATTAAAACAATAAATATCCTTTATGAGGTAAAGGATATTTATTAATCATAAGAAACGGAAAAGATTAATAATGATATTGACCAGTATCAAGGACTTAAAGTAGACTACACCTTCAGGTATGATTTTAGTTATTGGTACAAGTGGGTGACACCGGGTATAACAACAACAGAATAAATAGTGTTAGTGTTAAAAGGTAAAGACAAAGCAATGAAGTAATATACACGAAATTAAATATATACGAACATATCACAACCGGTTTTTCAACTAAACGCAAAAAGACGTGTTACAATACCCTTTTTAGACTTGCTCGAAAAACCGGTTGGGTCATGGTTCCACAAGACTCGGGAAACATGTTTCTTCGTCCAATATTTGTCGTTAAAGCCAATATTGATCCTTACGACTCTTTGAAATCTATGACTATATTTTTGACACTTAGTCTATGATCCTAAACACGAATTTTATACCTCTCGTAAAAGTTCGTCTTTAAAGTTCTGATTTTAGATCCAAACCTCTCTCTTTTCTATATATATATATCATATATATATCATATATATATATCATATCTAAATATCTTTCTCTTTTTTTAATTACCTTTCTATACGATTTAAAATAAAGACTTAGGGGTTTCATCGGGTCTATCTTACTGTCAGTCTTTAATACAGAGATAAAGTCGTTAAAGATAGGTGGTGGTTTATTCAGTTAAAGATTTTCGTTTCCAGTAGTCTTTATCTACCTTAAAAAACCTAAAAAAAAGGGGGGTTTAAGATGAAGGAATCTAACAGTCATTCCTGGTGTTACGAGACAGAAGTATAAGTAGAAGAGTAAATGAGTCAGTCAGTCAGTTATACGTGTAAGATCCGTAATCCATAGAGTATCGACCGTTTTATCAGTACCGAGGTATCTTGAATACCAGACCAAGGTTGTGTTATAGACAATGTATTCTGGACAACGTGTGTAGAATTGATTTAACTTTTCGTCTCACGGAGACTTTTAGGAGTCGTGTGAGTACAGATTTTATTCCTACTTCTGGAATGTAGTCGTCAATTGTATTTGCAAAAGATAGTAGACACATATTTTATTACCCATGTTCATTTTCGATGTTTTAATTCCCCACTCTTATCATTGAACTACTGGTTGTTACTTACTGACAATAGTAGGTCATTATACTTTTATGTACTTTTACATGTTGTTATATGTAGTATCTTATATGACACATAAGAAAGAGTATTAGGTTCCTTTGGTCTCTGAAACGATTTTGGACCTCGGTTCTGTAGGATTTTTATTATCCCAAATTTTAACCCTAGTTACAGAATAAGTAACGTCAGATTTGAGGTATTTGTCTGTTAAGAATTCTCCGAGGATGGTGTTTTCTTGAACAAATGGCACTTCCTTTTCCCGGAAAAGAAAAGAGGTTCAGTGGAACTACTTGAGAGTAGTTCTGGTGTGACCTACGGTCGTGAGAGGATTCGACGACCGACGAAGGTATAAACGAAGTCAGTCTTCCCGTCCCGAGCGCTCGAAGTCCTTTTTTACGTTTGGGTGTTTTAATACATTCTACAGTCTCAGGTTCATAAGTCCGGATGACACAATACTTTTAACACACTCAGACGTACGGGTGACCGAAAACTTACCGTGGTGGTTACACAGCATACTTAGGTTAAAGAAGGTCCTGAGAAACCTTCTCGACTTTGACCACCACTCTCCGAGTGACTAGGTCCACCGGTCGGACGTTCTGACGAAGGACGTCGTCTCGCTCGGTGACCGGTGGTGTTTGTGTCCACACATAAGAGTCCGGGAAACGAGTGGAGGTAGTTATTTGGGGGTCCGGGCACTACCCGACCCAGGATAGGGGCTTCCCACCCGACAGTCGTCCCGTCAGGATATCCTACACAGATATCTTTAGTCCGAAAACACGGTTTCAGGTCCCGTTCTCCATAGAAGTAACGTAAACACAAACATATTGAGTATCCTTAAACCTGATTGATCTCGACACCGTAGTAATAGTAATAAAAAATCCACTTAATCTACTTAAAATGGGGTACAATCTAAGAGTATAGTAAAAGCAATACTATTAAGAGACCCTTTAGTAAACAAAAACTCAGTGACATCTTTATCGACAGTGAAAGACTGCGAGGAAAGGAAGGCGACAAGGATGTCCTCTGAAATTAGCCGTCAAGAACCCCGTCTACAGTGTTGATTTGGTTGATGATCCTCTCCACTTCCTAGAAGACTCTGTCGTCCATTGTTCGACCTACCTGGTAGTCTTTTCGGGACATTGTCTCTGCGACAGACAACCTCGACTATCACGACGTCCGGACGTCTCAGTCCCTCCCCGGATCTCGGTCTGGAGTCCACCGGGGTACGTCGGACGGTGGGACCCCGAGACGACCTTCCCGAGACTTTGATCCCCCGGCAGCCTACCATTTGTATCGACCCGAGGTCCGGCTTACCCCGAGGTCCGGTTTACTCTCGGTGGGTCCCGGCACAATTGTAAAGAAATCCAAGACAAAGTATCAACCGGTGAGTGTCTAAGAGAGTAAGGACCTAATATGTAGTCCATGAGGAAAAGGTAGAAAAAAAAAAAGGGAAGGGTAAAGATTTCCAGTTCCTTTGTTGTAAAAACGCTTTGTGGTATCGGCTTACGGTCCGAACGCCATTCACGAAAAGATCATTGACCGTGCGAAGACTCAACCTGGTCGTTTACGCCTGACGCTTCCCGGAGCCACCCACCCCCCCGAGGCGACCGACGCCAGACACCTCCAAACCGTGGCTCCACCTCCCTTCCCTTTTCTTTGAGTGGCCCTTCGACTTGGTGTAGGACATAGTCGAGATAAAAGAACCACCAAACATTTGGACACCTACTACCAAAAACAGATCCAGGAGACTCGAAAGTCAGAGGGTGGGGGTTGTGGGACTATGGGCACCGCGGGCGCCGTAGGGGCTGTGGGGGTCACGCGGCGACACTAAGGTTGGGCACAAAGGCGCCGCACGCTACGTGGCTGTGGTCTCTGCCGAAAGTCACGCCTGGGACGGGGCTCCCGATGTGTCCTTTACCCTAGCGGACAAGGCTGCAGCTACTCCACTTGTCAGTCACTCTGTCTCCCCGGAGGGAGCCATAGCGTATGTCGGATGTCGAATACCCTTCTCTCCGTTCCACCTATTGGCTCCCGACTGAACCCAACTGGAGGTCCGGTGCATTTTTGCTGAGGGAGCCCTTAGAAGTCTCTGGATACCCACCACCCCTCCGCCTCCGCGCTGGATGCCAACACCGGCGGAAGTAACATGGAGGACAGACCCGAAGGGCGGCGCCGCCAGGGACAACGACGTTACGACTCCAAAGTCGGAAGCTGAGATGGCGACTAAGAGTATTCGTCAGAGACCCTGATGACACTAAAATAACATGTGCATACTTACACCTTTCCCTTGCTAGACGCAGTCCCATATAAAATCCCCAACGTTGACTAAAGAATTCCGAAGGTCCTCACTCTCCTTAGAGTTTGGTTGTTCTGGAAAACTCCTCCGGGGTATTAGAGACTCATTGGTTTACACGGGTCTCTGACTCGGTCTTTCTGTATATCCCGTTTATGTCCGACAAACCGGTTGACCGTTTCGGAGACTGTCTCTGACAAAGTTCTGGTATCAATAGGTTAGTGACCAGGTCAGAGCTCCTTCCGTCACAAGTATCACCCACCGTTCCGACGGGGGTCGTAGACGGAAACAGAAAGGTAGTCTACCATTTCTTAGATGGCCGTTACGTCCTCTGGCCCTAAGTTAGGGGGCCAGTCCTTCTAGGGGACCCGTTCCCTTACCGGTGGGTGAGGTCATAAGAACGGACCTCTTGGGGTACCTGTCTCCTCGGACCGTCTAATATCAAGTACCCCAGTGTTTCTCAGCCAGTGTTGACTCGTTGATTGTGAAAGTGTGAAAGTCCGGTCTCCTTCGGACCTTCCTCGAATCGAATGTACGTAGGATGTCTGAACACCATCGGCTAATGGCGGGGTCCATCATTCGTTAGTTCTGCTAGAGATCAGTAGGGAGGAAACCTTCTCGTAGACGTGTACAAAGGGTCTTGACGTACACCAAGAATAGACACTTGACCTTAAAAGGAAGAAAACTTTCCCGTCCTTCACCAGTACAAAAAATGTAATCAACTTCACTGAAATTTCTTTTCTCTTCTTACTTAGAGGATCTGACACTCTCGGCACGTCGTCGGTACCCGAGCTGCCCCAGGTTTCAGTCCTTGTCGGGGACTACTTGGTACAGAATGACTTCTGGTTCGACGGGACGGAACTAGAAGAATCCCAGAAAAAGAAACTCGTCAACGAAATTATTACGGAAACCTGAGGCACCGGTGGACTGTTCACCAGGTCCTCGTGGCAAGAGAGGGTCTGTAAAAATTTAAGGTTCAAATGTTATAGTCCCTCAAACGGGACCTTCCACCTGACCAATTGTAATCCCGGGAAAGGTGAGCCGACACGAAGTAAGATATAATATCGCTTCGAGTGTCGTTCCATTGGAGGTCCGACACACCCAGTCTCTAAGATACTCAGTGATACTTTAACCTTCGGAAATAACGGAAACTAGTAAAGTCGGGGGGGTTTTACCTATCAATTCACTAAGGTATTCAAACACGTTTCTCTACTTGTCTATAAACTCGCACACAAGAGGGACACCGGTGTCTGACTTAAAAACAAAGAGAGATCACGTTTATGGTGGGGACGATAGGACCGCACGCGACACATTTGGACCGAGGACCGAAGTCTACACTACGGACGGGCCACCCGAAGTGCCCCGGGGACGACGTCCCGCAACCCTAGTTAAAGCGGTTCTGTTTGTTCGTCCACCCGACTTCACCACCAGAAAACGAGAAATTAGCGGTTGTCCTTTGGAAACCAACCAAGGACAGAGAAAGGTAAGGTGTTCCCACACACCTTACAGGAATCCGTGATACCCGTGCAATCGTCCAAAAAGGTTGAGTAAAGACTTATATGCACAGGTAGTTCCGACCACTCCTCGTTTGATCAGTTGACCCTAGTAGCTCATAGAAATCTTTTCGTCACTCCCGTAACTCTGGCCTACACACCGACCTAGACCCGAATAAAAGAACCATCGGTAAACTTGCTAATCACTGTGTTATTGAATTCTTGACCCCTTTGTTTATTTTCGAAACTTTTTAATCCAGTACAGATATCTCAGTAACAACGACTAGTCTTCGACAAAATCTCTACTCTCCTAAAGTTCTCATCTTCATTAGGGGACCCCCTTTGGGGGAAAGAAGAATACAGTCGACATTTAACGGTATTTCGAGAACTCGTCAAACACTGTCAGAGGTAAATAAAGAGCTACAAGATGATGTAGGACCAGTAATAAATTGACTGACTGACACTTTAAGAAAGACTACATAAGTCGGGAATTTTTACCAACCAGATATTTATATAAAATGATGGAATCCCTTTAATAAGCGAAACTTCTCCTGTCTCCAAGTAATAAAGGATCGACGGATAGTTTCTTAAGATCTCCCGTAGTAAAAAATCCGACCTTTTTCCTCGGTTCGATCTGTGTGTCCCTACCGTTCTTCAGTAATCTCATTACTGGATTTCGAAATGAAGGAGAAGACATTTCTGTCTTAGCAGTTCTGATTCGGTTCCTTTTGTCTGTTCTTCTTTATCTTCCACGGAATACATTCGATCCTTCCTCGGGAAGGTCTCCTAAAGGTCATACCATCTTCCTTGAGTTCGGCTTCCCTCGGTTGAGCGATTGTAAATTGTTGTTTAAAATTACGTACTGGTTATAGTTTTCTTTATGTTCCTTTACACGTCCAAGATCTTTGTTTCACCCTTGAGCCTTAGTCTCGACATCTACCTTCGACTGCGGTGTCGTCGAGTACCCTCTACCGTCTACCCATATCCGGGAGGTTCACCCTTTGACCCCAAGTACGTGATACACCCATATCGTCTATGAAGACCTTTCTGGATTGTGGGGACTTCTTTCGGTCTTCGGAGTCTCTCGATGGGAGGAGTAATGTTCCTCTACTTTTTTGAAGGGATCGGTAGGGGGACGTTTAGTTGTCCTTCGAGCTACAGTCAAAACCCTGTGCCAACTGTCGTTTAGTACCAAGGGGTGTCGTTTAGTTTCGAGGCTCGAACATGTTGTATTTCAACACTCGAGGCTTAGACACAATCTGTATCGTACGTCTTTGTTCGGGGTTTTAACTGTATTTTTTATATCGGAATCTCTTCATTTTAGGGGTCCCGGGACCGACTATAGTGAAACACTTCTCTGAGGTTTTGAGTCCCGGGCACCCTGTGGGAGTTCGTTTTCGTTCCGGTGATTCCTATATGAGTATTTGTTTTTACATTAAATATATTTCTTCGATGGGACTCCTCTGTACTGTTTATATTTCACTCAAGTCTTCCTCTTTTCCTTTTTTATCTACGGTATCAATTCCCTATCCCTTTACAACCTTTTTTTATATATATTAGTCCAAAATTTTTTATTGGTTCATTTTAAATAAGTCACTTTTTGTATTATTGACTGTAGTTTTTATTTTATCTACTCGTTTTGTCGATCGTCCCGTAAATAACAGATCTTCCATACAGATTCCTTTAGTAGACCTTATATCGTGTCTCTTTCTTTTTATACCTTTTGTCCCTACTCTCCAATTCCGAGTTTTCTCTAATCCTTTCAGATTATAAAGAAATTCACATCAATGTTTCTTCCTTATCTTCCTTGTCTTCGTCTGCCCTTGATTCCTAAAAAGTCTTGACTCATTTCTATCCTTAGGAACTCTTCTTCTTCACGTACTCAGGGTCCGTCTTATTTCGTCTTGGAAGGACTTCAACACCTCATCTGATCAGTACAATTCTAAGACTTGTTGAAATTTATGGTTCCTCAGTTGATAGTGAACCTTAATCCAACTCGGGTCTGGTTACGTTTGTGTCCCTCTACCGGTTTTGCCACGAGACTACTGGTCGGTGAGACTCTCAGGTACAGCAACGAAGTTGGTTTCTACAGTTTTGTTTCGTTTTACATAAACGGACAGATGAATTTGTCACGCGGAGAAAGTTGAGAAGGTGCGATCCAGACGCGACTACAACTACTCACAGCTTTGCCTCGCACACAAGAGTTAAGATAGACATAATTGTGAAACCATTCATACAAAGTACCGAGAACAATAACTTCGGGTCAATAATTTTGTTCACACACAGACATTTAGTATTGGGGTTCCGTCATCTCTTGTATACCCGTATTATCTAAACTAAACGTTTACTCCTATTTTTAAACACGACTCCCCGAAGGGACCATCAGGTCACCAATTCCGAACTGTGAAAGTTACGTCCCCAATGCCCAAGTCAGGTACCAACTCCTTGATTCTAGGGTGTACGACACGTCGTATCGGTGTTTTATTTTTCAAAACACGACTTTCTCAAAAATGACATTCTCATTACCTATTCATTAAAAAATATATTCTTATTGAAATACTACCTTAAGGGACTGTCAGGTCACCAATCCTGAGACACGAAAGTTACAACTCCTGCGTCCAAGTCAGGGACCAGGTCCTTGATTCTAGAACGTTCGTTCTCATCACACAGGTTTTATTAGTAAAAGTCTTACGGTTTGAACAAGAAATGGTAGAGAGTTTCAACGTCACAACCCGAAAGCCTACTTACAAATAAATTATTTTATAATAGTAAGAATATAAACAATTTATCCTTCTCGAAGAATCAAAACATAATTATCAAGTCATAAGGTCTTATCCGTAAAATGACCACTGTCAAGGGTTTACCATAAGTAACAAAAATGTCTTGAAGAGTTTTCAGTAAACATAATTTAATTTGACAAATTGTGAATCCCCAGATTTAAATTGAGAAACCTTTTCCCAAAATAAAGACCTTCAAGACAACTGAAAAAGTCCTACCATCTACATAGTCTTATCTGACAGTCCTTTCTTGATCACCGAGGTCGATGGCGACGGAGAACGAAGGGACCACCAAGTCGTCATTTTTTTTAGGTGGACGGTTACTTCCTCTATACCCAAGTTAGGGACCCTGTCTTCTAGGGGACCTCTTCCTTTATCGTTGGGTGAGGTGTATGAGAACGGAGTCTTTAGGGTACCTGGCTCCTCGGACCACCCGACGTCAGGTACCCCAGCGTTTCTCAGCCTGTCCTGACGTGTTGATTTGTTGTAGTGACGAAGAGTGAGTGACATACAAGGACCCTTTCCAAAAATTAGAGATCCAAGGATCAAAGGAATATACAGTTTCGTGAAATATTTATAACGGTAAATGAAATTAGGAATGTTGTTAGACAGTCATCCGTGATAGTAATAAGGGTAAAGTGTCGACTTCCTCGACTCCGGGTCATTTCAATTTATTAATCCGTTTCTGGTGTGTAGAGTATTCTACAGGTCAAACGGACGTCTTGGCAAAAATAAGGACTGTGACGGACGATTATATGACCCTGAATATGACGAAGAATCGAAAAATGGTCCTCTCTCGATCAGACGTCTCTATCTAGACCCTCTGTGCCTGCACTTCTATTATTGATTTCGGTGGGACCCTCCTCTTTTCATCCGTCACCTTAACAGATCTTTCATGTTGAGATCTCTTGGAGTTTTTACTTGTTCATCCGCTTCCTTCCGCTCGTCTCCTCGTTTCTTTTCGTCTCTTGACTGGTTTCCGACACCAGGTCACTCCGATTGTCTGGTTCTTTATAGTGACCTCCCTTAAAGGACCGTCAGGTCACCCATCCAGAGAAGGTCCCGGGCCCAAGTTAGGGACCAATCCCTTGATTCAGGGTGTTCGGGACACCACGTCGTTTTTTTTTTTTTTTTTTTTTCCTGGAAGGGACCACCAGGTCACCGATTCTGAGGGACAAGGGTTACGTCTCCCGGACCCACGATATAGACCACTCTCTCGGTCGAGGGTGTACCACGTCGACTTCTAGCACATACGGTGTCGATTCTGGGGTGTGTCGGTTTGTTTATTTATAAAAAATTTTTAGTGACTCTCGTAGAAAACACGAATCACTAATTCCTCAACACTAATTTTAGTAACTTAACATATGAAATGTACCCACAGAAAGTACCATACATTTAAGATAGAGTCATTTCGACGGAAATTTTTTTTTCAGTCCGAACGGAACCTTCACGCTAGGGTTACCTGGCCTGTCGAGTAAACGGTCCGAAGAAGGTGTGGTCGGGTGGAGTATTTTTTAGGAGTCACGATCCGGTGGTTGTCAAGAGACAGGTAACGAACTAATTTTTTTTATTATTATTATTTTTTTTAAAAAAAAGACTGAACGGAAAATTGGTTTGGTATGGGAAACGGGTTTGTCTCATTTAAGAGAGAGAGGTGGAGGGTCCCGAAGTAAGTCCAAAAGTGGGGAAAGGAGGAACAGGAGGTGTCACCTCGACCGTTCTGGTTCGTCGAGGGGTCGGTCGGAAGACGGAAACCAAGACAAGAGAGTACAGAGACACCGGCCGACACCGAAGGTCAGACGACCACAGAGGGGGTTATAAGTGTGTTACAATATTCTGTGTGTGTAATGTCTCCGTCCATACCCCGAGTGAAGTAGGACCGTAGTAGTTCAGGTACCTGTTTATCTGTGGTGGTATCCGGGAAACGAGGGTCCAGACTTGTAGCAGAGCGAGACGAGGAACGTCCCTAGAATAGCGACACCCGGAACGTTTGGTCCCATGTAGCCACTAGTCTACTCCCCTACGTTTTACCTTTCTTTGACGTCTCTAGGTCTTGACTTGGGAACGTCACACTTGCGGGTCACGTAGCTTCTCTCCGTCCCCCTACACTGCACACACCATTCATTAGACGACGAACGAAGTCTCATTTTCATGAGTTTTGGCTTTCGTTAAGGTAGTTTTATTTGCTTCCTACACCGACATTGTCTCCGTCGACTTCAAACACCCCTCGTTAGACTTCAGTGGATTGGTAGTCGGTGGAAACGAGAGAGAACTGGCACCCAGTTGTGGCAGAAGGACCCGTCCAACCACCACCTCGGGGTCGAGGGTATGTGGGAGACACCCTCCGGGTCCTCCACTCGGGGTCCTGGCCCCCCTCTACCGAAGGGAGCTGATCAGGGAGCTATTCGACGACCAAATGTACTCGTGTGACGGGAAGGAGTAACAGGAGCGGGGTTCCTGTAGGTCAAAGGTTCAGACCGGACTGTGAGGCCCTCTACTTGACGGGACTCATTTGGGAGGTGGAAGGTGTCGTGGTCGACAAGAGACACGGGCGGAGGCGGTCCGAGTTCTCCTCGAGGACTCGTGAGAGGAAGGGTACGTCGAGGGCCGGGCCCTTGGTGGACCCCTCCCCTCCCGTCCCGTGAAGTCGGAGCGCTCCCAGAGGGTGGTGAGTCCACACCTCACCCGGGAACCACTCCTTACCTCGAACAATGACGGTAGGCAGGGGTTTGGGGGTCGGGGCCTCAGGACCCCTGACCCCCCGAAGATCTGTACCGATTTATTAGGCAGAAGTCGACAAGTGTAGGACGAAGGAGGGACCCCTCCGTCCGGGGAATCTCAGACCACATCGTCAGTCGGATTCGTCGTCCTACCTAAGACCCTCTGAAGAGGGAAGAAGTATGGAGCCTGAAGAAATGGAAAAACAAGAGTTTTAAAAGATGACACTCGTATACCGAAAGTTTATCCTTCTTACTCCTCTTAGTTTTGGTTCAATTTCTTTATTGACATTATGGTAGGGGAGAGAGGTCACCATGTTCATTAAACATGTTCCATGACTGTTCCCTTACTGGACCCAACTTCCCCCTCTTTTTTTTGGTTGTTAAAGAAATTAAGGATAGTTACCCCGAACAAATAAGGGTAACTCTCCGTTCGTATATAGATACAAATTTAGGAGTAGAAAACACTTGTTTAATTGCTGAGGGGACCCTACCACCCACTACCCCGAGAATTACACAAAAACTTAAGCATTATTCCGGGTCGCTGTCTACCACTTCCTAATTATGTGAACCTCACTGATGATTTTATTAAATTAGACAGTCTTTTACCGAGTAATTTTTGCATAAACAAGGATCTCCTTTAAAAAAAGAAGTAATTTTACTCAGTTCCTGCTACGGGGGTACCCACACGAAAGGTCCGGAAGATTTCCGGGATGACTTTGTTGACTCGCCTTTATTCCCATCAATACCCTCCCCACAGAAACCTTGGGACGGAAGGCACAGAGACCAACGTCTTCTCCCCACATGCACTAACTCTCGTCTGTCCGACGTCGGATCCTTCAGAATTTAGTGGAATAAAACTAATTACTCCCGTCCTTTACATTGCAATTGAGCACAGTTCAAAGAAAAGGGAACCGGGACTGCGACAAGGGGTCTGAGAATGGGGAGGAGGGAGGGGGTGGAGTGACCGAGGAACAATGAAAAGGTCCGGCGAAACAGGGAACAGGGAAGACAAGACGGACAAGGAAGTCCATGGATAGGACGAGGACCCGACTCGAAGTCCCTGGTGGAGTATGGGGCCTGTGGGAATACCTTCCTAACGGAAAGAGAATCCAAATAGTAAGTAAGAAATTGGCCCGGGTGATCCTATACCTATACTCCTCCTCTTGAGTACAATGGGTTTATGTATACCGTCTTCTGTAACTTGACCCTGTCAGAACTCAAGTTCAGGGTCGGGACTCTGGAACCCGTTCCCTGAAGCGACGAGATTCAACTGAGAAACCATTTTAACCCATTACTACTGGAACATGGTAGTGACATTCCTGACCTCTTTTACGGATATCTCAGACCAGACCTTATTGACAATGAAATTACGGATAAGATGATCGTTACTTCCGAACGGGAGTCGTCGACCACCACCGTCCGTTGAACCCATCTGAAAAAGTCTTTTTATCTCTTACGTGTCAGGGTCGTTGCGTGGACACCCTTGGAAGAGGACAAGTCAAGTCAAATTAAGTCAGTGAGTCAGCACAGGTCGAGAAATGCTGGGGTACTTAACGTCGTGCGGTCCGGAGGGACAGGTAGTGGTTGAGGGTCTCAAGTGAGTCCGAGTACAGGTAGCTTAGTCACTACGGTAGGTCGGTAGAGTAGGAACCAGTAGGGGAAGAGGAGGACGGGGGTTAGGGAGGGTCGTAGTCTCAGAAACGGTTACTCAGCTGAGAAACGTACTCCACCGGTTTCATAACCTCAAAGTCGAAATCGTAGTAAGGAAGGTTTCTTTAGGGTCCCGACTAGAGGAAGTCTTACCTGACCAACCTAGAGGAACATCAGGTTCCCTGAGAGTTCTCAGAAGAGGACAATCCCCTATACTTATCTCCAATTCGTGGAACCTTCCAAGGGACACACCACCTTTAACTAGATCTTCTGGTAATCTATGTCTCCATGCCGCGGTTCTACTATTCGTTTCACGGAGTTACCGGAGAGAGGGGTACACACGTAAATAAAGGGGACCTCTTACAAAACTGTTTTTAGGGTTTAATGTTTATAATTATATTTATTTATGTGAACTTGGTCCTTAAAGTGTGATTCTTTGGTCTTCCAGTCTACTTGATCTTAAACAGTTTACACGTCTTTCTGTTTACATGATCTTAAGAAACACCGTCGTAACAAACGTTATCTCTTTCCAAAATTGTTGAACTGCGGGTGGTCATCCCCTGATCAACTTAATTAATTCCGCGTACATAAGGTTGACTACATATTATGTAGACACGGGTAATTTTTCTTACTGTGTTTAGATGTACGTCACTATACCTCAGGGCTCTACAGTACAATTAAAAATTTTGAGTTCCACGTCTCATCATATGTACACACGATGGTCAACACGATTTCCTAGTTTTTTTTTCCTTTTCTTAAACACAAACGACCAGAGACGGGTCGTACAGAGACTTTCATAAGTCTTCTCACCTAACGGACCTAAGGACTCGGGTCCTCGTCCTTCCTCGAAAGTGAGACGGAAAACTTAAAACTTGGTAATCTGATATTATAAGTTTTGTGTCGAATTATCAAAATTTTAGGATGGTTGTTTCGGAGGACCGAGGCCCGGGAGGGAGACCCGGACACATGTCCTCGTCTCCGGGAACATTCGGGGTAGGAGGGTTGGTCCGAGTCACGGACCCGAAAACTGTCCGAAAGAGAAGTGTCACACCCCAGCCGACCCGACCACTGCCGATGTAGACACCTTTCCTACACCTGTAGCTGTCAATGGGACTACTCCTTGACGGTACGAGCCGGTCTTTGACGTTTTTCCACTCCCCCTGCTCGTCCTCTTTTGTGTGCGTTTGTGTGTGTGCGTTCGTGTATACGTGTGAGCGAGACACCGAAAGGTCTCGGTGTAGAATATGCCCCCTCTCCAAGACACCCAAGGTAAGTCTTAACATAAAAATTTCATCGGCGCAGAGTTTACATCGTTTTGTCGGTAACTGTTATTTCAGTCTATCCACGTCATACAACTCCAGTCTTTATCAACAACTAAATCTACCTCTACCCCACCCCTTTACCCCTCTTCAACCATTTTCCCATGTTTGATAGGTAATACTCCACTTATTCTAGACACCTAGATTACATCAATTGTTGACATAACATACGAACTTTAAACGATTCCCATCTCGAATGTACAAGAGTCGTTTTATTTCTACACCTATTTATACATTCCACTATCTATACAATTACTTTAGTCACCTCCGTAGTGAAGTGTTATATGTGTACATAGTTTAATAGTGCAATATGCAAAATTTACAGAATGTTAAAACAGGCAATTTTATGGAGTCAATTCGACTTTTTTTCTGTTTGCATCTACAGGGGGACTCGACACAAAGAGGTTGAATCCTGTTGACGTTCATACATGGTTTAAGACCGGTTCTTCTACGTCTGTCCCTACCGTAACCTCTACGGACACTACTCCTACGACTACCTCTGCCCTAGGACTTACTCGTCCATCCGTGGACGAAACGATCCTCCCGGACCTTCACCGGTGCACGGTCTCTGCCACCTCCTTTCAGGCACTTCAAGTGACAAATATACTTAGTAGGGATTCCAGGTAAAGGTGCGGACACAAAGGTGTCGTGACATTGAAAAATAAGATTTTAAGACTTTACAAATTGTATGTTTTCCTCGAGACTCCTCGAAACTGGGGACCTCCAGACTGTAGAGTACGGTCGCCGTCCCCCCCACCCCACCGTCCTCCAACTGACCGTAGGTGGTGTCCTGGTCCGTGTATCGCTCAGAGTCATTTACAACCAGAACCCTAGGAAATCCTATTGACACAGGACTGGGTGTTGCACCTGGTCTCCTTGTCACTGTTTCTGTAGAAGCCCCTACGGACACTATTGACGGCCTTACACGACTTATTACTGGTCTTTCTGTGACTACCCCTGCCCTCTCCTCTGCGGACACTACTGCTGTACCTACCCCTGCCACCCAAACGGAGCGCAACGGAAAAGGAACCCTGGATAGACACGAAAAGAGGAACAAGAGAGAATCCTCGTCCTTATCTTAACGACTAAGACTTCCGGAAGGACGAGACCCCCCAAGATGTACCGAACTCGGACCCCCTGGGGTCCAGGTGAATAAAAACAGATGAATAAAGAGGGTACAAATTATTGGAAGTACGAGGTCCTTGAACTGTAGTAACGGTCTTCGATATCCTTAGGGAAGTTCGTCACAGAACAGTTCCGACACAGAAACCTCCTGTAGACAGAAGAGTCTGACGTCGAAGGAGGGAGGGTGGCAGGAAGAGTTCGATTCTCGGGATCTTCACCTTCTAACTCCCTCTCCCCGTCTCGTCCCCGTTCGCGACGTCGGGGTCGAGTCCGAGGAGTACGTCTCTTAGTCCAGAAAAGGGTGTCTCACCTTTCCCGGTAGTCCGTCCACCGACGTAGTCGGTCGAGGTCCCAGGTGACTTCCCGGAGTATGAAACCAGACACACTCATCGTGGGACCTCTTGTTAAGATCTCGAGACGTCCGGTATTCTTCCTGTAAACAAAGACATATCGAGGGTATCTTGTCTCTACTGACAGTAGTTTCATATCCGACCTAGACTAGTAAAGACTTTTTGTATAGTGTAATGTCCTGGAACTTCCTTATAGGAAAATCTTTATGTGGTATGGGTGGTTGTGGGATGAGGTCTTTTAGGTGTGGAGAGATTTTACGTTGGAATGGAAGATATTCGGCCTGTCGACCATTTAGTCGAGTCGTTTTACTTGTCTTTTCCGGGACTCAACGTCGTAAACGTAAAGGTCCTACATTCATGGTGAGGGTGGTAGGGACCAAGGTTCCATGGTTCTCCTCTACTGTGTTAACTTGTCCTTCGACCCCTCTTTACCACACTTCCCGGACCGAGGTCGGGTGGTGGTGGGTTCGGGACCCCGGGACCATCATTGTCTGGGTACTCGAGGAGGGAGGGGCCCCAACCGGAAGAACTACGGAGTAGACCTGTGTCACTATCGGGAGTTGTGGAACCTGTCTAAGATTGAACGACCTATTTACAGAGTTCAGTGACAAGCAAAAACTCGGAGGGTCTTAAGTAGGAAACTACAATGGAGTTCTATTGACGTGGGGACCCCTTCCCTTACCGATGGGTGAGGTCACAAGAACGGACCTTTTAGGGTACCTGTCTCCTCGGACCGCCCCGATGTCAGGTCCCCAGTGTCTCTCACCCTGTACTGACTCGTACGTGTGTATCGTCTATCGACGACCTTCCCGACCACGAGGGGTTCCTACCGGAGTCGTCTACGGTGAGGGGCGCACGACCGGACTAGCGATGTCAAGGACTTTCAGACACGAGGTCTGGAAAGACACTGCAAGCGGACTGAGTCCCTTCGTAAGGAGAGAACGTCCTTATTTTTTGTAGAACCTGTTGACGGTCTTTCAAGGGTTATCACTGGTTCTTCTGTCTCTGCCACTGCCACATCCCCTACGGACACTGTCGACAGGACTCCAGTCGTTGGGCTTGGTCCAATCATCCTGGGTCTCCTTCGGCTTGGGGTCCGACTCGCGGGGTACGTTTCTACGTGTAATTCTGGTCGCAGACCTTCTTGGGTCGTCTCGGGTGGTCGGGGCAAGCGACGACGACGGAAGGAGGATAGTCGTCTCCACTATTACAACATATGCATCCTGACCTCCACTACCCTTCCTGTGACGTCCTGTAGACCCCGGGAGACTGAGTGGAGTGTCCGACATCTCAGGGAGACTCCAGTCAGTATCCTTAGATTCCTACGGGTCCTGTTCAAAAAAAAAAAAAAAAAGACGACTTTCCTTTTACATTACCTTTAATTGGTACCCCTCGGAGTACAGGGAAAGTAGGGGTTTGGGGACACATACCTGTAAAGTCTATTCCAAACTAGTCACTACACGTCAAAGAGAAGAGAGAGGAGGAAGGACAGACCTAGGAACCCACACTACACAGTGCATAAAACTTTCGGGACCCTTCCCCAGCAGTAACAACGGGAGACTGAGTGAGGGTAAGACCGAGGTGAGGTTTTACGTCTTCGTTTCGTCTTGGACGGACGGAGTAGGAGCACAGACACCAACCGGGGGAAGGCTGGGCTCGACCTCCCGGCGCAGACGTGGACGGGGGTGTGACGGGGCCGCGGGAAGAGGTCAGTCGGGTAGACCACACATCCGTCGGGCAGGAACCTCGAACTATAAAACCTTCTGAAAAAACTTTTAAGTCGTAACACGGATGTGGTTATACCACAACAGGAAAACGTCAAACGTGGTGGGGTTAAAGTTTCTTTATTAAGGACTCTAGGTCACTACTACCCGGTCCAGACGGAAGAGGCCTTGCAAGACACGTCCGGATCCCTATTTATTGTGTAAGACAAGGGAAACGTCAGACTGCACCTATTACTAGACCAACCCCTGAGGACACTGTGGTTAGTCCTGTCCATACCGTGCAGAGGGTTGACGTATCCTGGTCTACTTTTCAGGTCTCCCTCACAAGAGAGAGTCTCGAAAGACGACGATGACACGAAACCCCCGAGAGACCCATCTAACTCAACGATCTCCTTGTTATCGAGAGAGAGACCAGTCCCAGCGACGTGGAGACACCTACCTCCTCAACTGACATAGTCCTCCCCAGTGCTCCGTTAGTTCGTTGACTCCGAGGTAGTGTCCTCTCCGACACACCGCAAGGAACAATCTCTACCCGAGACCTCGCTGTGTGGACCTACATTTAGGGTCAAGAGGTGAGTGTGTAGTCGGTTGGCATGTGTAGTCGACGGGTAGAGAGACACGGAGGTAAAGGAGTAGACATTTTACCCCGATTTTTACCTTACATCGAGAATCCTGCTAACACCTCCAACTCGATTAAAATACCTTTCATGTATAGTGTCAAAGACAATGTACCTATAATCGAGAAAACGAGAATATATAAGAAAATCGAGTCCCTTCGAAGTGGTAGTCGGGGGTTTATCTCTCGACGGTCAAACGACTCTCTAGAAACACTAAAGTAACAGAGACCTTAAAAAAGTAAGTCAAAAGAAAAAAACCCACCTTAACAAGATACGTTTACTTACGACAGTCGGGACGATCAGGGTGTGCCTACCTCCGGATACAATCCTGTTTCTCGACCTAGTCTACGATATTGTTGTAGTTTTTGCATCTGTACCCGTCGAGACGATCTCCGTGGACGTCAGGTTCTCAGACCTGGGACAGTAGAGGCATCCCTTAGTGTCCCCGTCGTCCTGTCCCTACTCTCTCCCTTTCCCCAGACTTTCCGTTTTCCTTGTTCCATCGAAGGGAGGAGTTGGAGAGGAGTCTCCGACGGGATGTCGGTCGTCGAGACTTCGGGTCGGAACGAGTTCCTATCTAGGACAGTTCGGGGTAGAGGTAGGTGCACGAGGTACAGGAACGACGTCTCATGTACGACCGATCACTTGAAGTTGTATGAAGAGTCAGCCTCAGAGTAAAGAAGTAGACGTTTCATCTCTATTAACGTACGTAGAATTTTCACTACCACGTTTACTTTCTATTACACCCATTTCGAGGACCGCGTCATGACCGGAGACCCACTGGACGTCTTTTACCATTCACTCCATAATAACAAGGGCGTCGTACTCCTCTCCGCTCAGGCACTGTTCGACTGTGTCCTATAGAGACAACAACTCACCTTCCACCCTGACCATGGGACTGTTGAAGGGAGCCACTACTCGTAGTGCTTACAAGGGACAACGTCCAGTAGGACGTGAGGCTAACGGTAGACTCGCGAAAGATTTTATAGGACAGGGTGGTCGGAGATCTTCAACGGATTTTATTTACTGAGTAAACGATGTAAAATTAAGGGTGTCTGAACTCCTGTCTTTGACGAACCAAAACGTATTTTTGCAAGTCCCTATATACCGTACCGACGACTACCGTTATCGAGTCCGAATACAAAACCTTTTGTCGGGACGGTGTCCGGGTCCTTGGGACGACAACCTCGGCTGGAGTGAAAGGGACCCAGGGTAGACCCTTCGTACCGGACTTCCCGTACGTGACCAGGGACCGGAGGAAAAGGGTACGGTAGCACCCCCATCAACGACCGGGTCCTACCCGGTACCCATCTTGACCACTTTCCTTATAGACGAGATTAGGGCTCATCGGTATCCTCCGGTGACAGGTGAGTCCCTTCGGACCCCTGTCCCGTGTGAGAACGGGACCACCGGCAGTCCGGACCTTTCTTTCACTCTGAGTCTCTGACTCTTCATACACCTTCAGGTGAAGAACACACAAGTGTCGACTACGAAGAGCCCAGATGACCGGTCCGTACCACTTTTCGTAATCCTTTCCTTTGTGGTATCCCGGAGGGTTCCCGGTCCGGGGACCTTCACCAAAAAGTACATATTTTTACATTACACGTGATAAGATTAGTCGGAAGTCAGAAGTTCGGACGCTCCACCCGACAATGACAGGCGTACCATGCCTCCCCCTACGACTCGGTGCCTCGCGGTGCACAACACAACCCCGGTGCACGTGTCGGCTCGGTCCCGAGAGTCGGTCGTGAAACCGCGGGGACGGGGGGGGGAAGACGAGGGTCTCAGAGACGTCCCTAGCATCAGCACGGTCCCTGACTTTCCCCGTAGACCAGTGTCTTAGTGTCTTTAACTAGGAATAAAACTTGTCTTTTCTAGATGAACAAAGTTATCCAACCCCTTCATCCTTAACCAGAGACTCCGGGTATTCCGTCGGAATAGACTCCTGGACACTTTCAACGAGTCAGTACAGACTGAGACGCTGGGGTTCCTGACGTCGGGCGGTCCGAGGAGACAGGTACCTTAAGAGGTCCGTTCTTGTGACCTCACCCAACGGTACGGGAAGTCCCCTAGAAGGGTTGGGTCCCTCGTTTGGACCCGAAGAACGTAACGTCCGTCTAAGAAATGACAGACTCGGTGGTCCCTTCGAATTATTTTCTGGTTCGGACCAATTCTGGGGTTTGGGTTTGAGAGGGAGGATTCTTGACCGGAGGAGTACAGGGGACGACTCGACACTTTATCGGGGAGGAAGGGAAAAGGGTGTCGCTGCCTCTACCCGTGGTCCTGTCGTGTCTGTTGACGGGGTGGTAGTAGTTGTCACGGGTCGACCTGTGACTGTTCCTACCCTAACCACTACTCACACTGCTACTGCTGCTGTTGCTGCCGTAGGGTCTGAACCATGGGGGACCGGGCCTGTTGACGGCCGACCAGGGGTTGGGACGGGTCCTCCTGTCGTTGTCATTCGCCCGAGTCGGGTCCCGACGGGAGTCGGTCCGAGTGCCGCCGGGTGGAGACAGCCCCGGGTCGAGGAGACTCGTCGGTGTCGAACACACCTGTCCCCCCGGGACCCTCGGTGCACAGAGGTCGACAGTCTCCGTCCGTGTCGGGACCCGACTCTGGTGTGCCCCGTCCCTTCGTTGGTGCGCGAACCCCGAACGGGTGGGGAAAGTGGTCTCAGGGTCGCCCTCGTCCTCCCTCTCCTCCGGTCCCGTCGTGTCCGCCCCCACCCCAAGTGTCCGAGGCTACGGACGTCCCTTCTCCATACGTGTCCCGGTCTTTACTCTACCGTCTCAACACTCGTACCACCATTCGCATGGGTACGGCGTATGCGTTTAAGTTTAGAACTATGATTATGGTGGGACAATCGACCTGTTTCCTGTCAAACCCGATCTAAGTCGGATTCCCAGTGACATTCAATGAGACTCTCTCACAGACCACCGGTACCCCAGGGACGAAAAATACACAGTATCAGGTCTTTCATGACGTCTGTAAACGAATGTATTCCAGTCTGAATTCTAGGTGGGCAGTCACTCTACGTTAGGATCTCCTGTGGGTCCCAAAGAACAGTCCAGTCGAAACTTGTCAATGGGAGTGCGACGGCGACCCTTCCGGAAGACTGGCGGACGTCACCCCAAGTGGGTGGGTGGTGTTCCTGGGGCCCCGGCCGAGTCCGTGTCGACCGAGGTTCTGAAGAGAGAGGTGCGTCTGACTTCTGGATCGGGACCGCGACCCGAGAGAGACCGAGGACAGTGTCTCCCCCACCGTACCCCCACCACCCGTAATGGGTCGAGGGGAGGAGGTAAGGGAGTCCACTACCTCACCCTCTGTAGACACTCCGTCTGAAACTGGTCCTGGTCCAGTAACTAGCCTATCTGCACACGGGTCTCTTGCGTCTCCAGTGGGACTGACTGAAGTCTCGGATAGTCTGGCACCAGGACC